>ONZH01012166.1:0-87087 GCA_900303285.1 Rhinella marina | reverse complement strand
TGTACAGCTGTAGCGCTACCATTGGCTGTAGCGTTGCTCCAGCCAATGGCAGCACTGGCAGGGGACCCAAAACACTGGAGTCCCCTGCCTGACCTCGGGAACGACCTTGAAATGACCAGCCCCTGCTTCCTCTGCAGCTCCGGTGGCTTCCGGGAGCTGCGATGGGCCGGCCTATGTTATCTGGCCAATCGCAGCCACCGGAGCTACAGGGGGACGGAAATACCGCCCCCTGCCCTTAGCTAACATGACTGCCTGCAGGCCAGTGCGGCCATGATACCCCGGTTCCCCGGCGATTTCGCCCGGGGACCGGGTGTCCGCCGCGCCGTACATGTATGGCGCTGGGCGGTAACTAACATCCCGCTGCGCCATACATGTACAGCTCTGGGCGGGAATGGGTTAAGGCTGTAAGCTGTGTCCCAACCAGCACCCATACCTATAATCAGAGTTTCATTTTACCTTGCAATCCATTTGTCTAGCTCCTGTATGAGCCTGCAACACAATGAGCGTATCATGGCTCCTGATCTTCCCTCACAAAACTACAATCCCCACAATCCCTAGCTTTCCTGCTGTGAGTTTGTGCTTGTTCATGAGTGTTGATGATTAGTGATTGGCTGCTTGATATTCCAGTCCAGGCACGCCCCCTCTACTCAGTAATCAGCCGCACACTAACATTTAGCTAGAGAATTGATAGCAACACACTGAGCATGCTCGACCTAACAAAGGCTTAGATGTACAGGTCGATGTTTATGAAGAAACACAGTGGGTAGCAGAGGAAGAAAACTACTTTTATAACTACTGAATGGTAAATATGTGAAATTGACAATATTAGGTAATTATTGATGATGAATTAGTCTAAAACATAAGTTATATTTATGGTAACCGGAATAGCCCTTTAATATGGTAGGTGAACAAAAAGCAAAATGACCCTGTCAGGGGTAGGGTACAACTCACTTGAAATATTGTTCAACATTTAGCCATATGGCTATGATACAGTACCTAACTTGCCCTGGACTGACTGAAGAATACGTTAAAATATAATATAACTTTTAATCTGAACTTTGTAAGTGGACATATGTCTATCTAAAGTGAAGTTCCCCATTTACTATAATGGAGGAGTTACAGGACAATTACATATTCAATATTTATTTCACTTGTTCTCTCATTAACTTACGGTCCAGTCGCATACAAGGAATATAGATAATTAACTAGACGGGTAGCTCTGAAACCCAAACCAAGGGCTGAAGGTATAAAATGTGAATAGTAAAACAAAGCATGGTTTCCCACATTTTGAGGGCAGCCAAGACTGAGTATGTTTCATTTTGTCCTATCCTCGGGGAAGAAGAATGATTTGTATTAGGCCTCCTGTTAATTTGCTTGCTTGTTTGTATGTCATTTTATTTTGTCTCTCTGTATCTTTTTTGTATTAAAGCCTAAAATTTTTAATACTGTGCATTAATCCTTATATGTGCTAAAAGAATTAATAGCCTTTTAAATAGTGTTTTACCTGTTTGGTGTCTCAAAACAGTGTTTACTTGTGTTTTAACAGATTAGCAACTCGTTGGCTGGAATGACAGATGGTGCTAGCTAGAGATGAGCGAGCATGCTCGTCCGAGCTTGGTGCTCGTTCGAGTATTACGGTACTCGTAAGTGCTCGCTGCTCGGACGAGTATCTCGCCATGCTTGAGGAAATGGCATCTTCCGCATTGTGCATTTTTGGCGCCTATAAACTCAGCCAATCACAAGCCAGGAGACTCTGCGGTACACCCAGCATCACGTGGGGCCCTTACATGTCGATAGCAGGGGTTGGCTGGCCTGATCAGGTGACCCTGGAATATACTAGTGACTGCCCTCGGTGCTCGGCTCAGATGCTGTCTGGATGTCGTTAGGGACAGAGCTGCTGCGTTTCAGGGAGAGTGTTAGGGCCTGCATTTAGTTCTTTGTTAGGCAGGAGTGATCTCAAAAGAACCCAACAGCCCTTCTAAGGGCTGCAAGACATTTATTTTTTGTCTCCTGGCTGGCTGGCTGGCTGTCACTAGTAGTGCAGCTATCGCCATATATAACACTTTTTTTTGTTATTGTTTTATCTCAGTGATATAAATCCATTTCATACAGCAATGTGGAACCATTCTGTGTGTCACAGTTCAGCTGTCCACTCACCACAAACCACAATCCGTATTTTCTGTCCAGGTGACCCATACTGTACGTCACGTAATCAAATACGGTCTTTTGCTTTCACTGATACAGCTACATTACAAAAATCTCTGTGCGACATTTGTCTGTGTTGCAGTCAAAATAGCCACCGTCAGCAGGGGCTGAGTTTGCTCTCTGATAGTTTCTGCTCGTCACGTTAAAAAATATATATATATATATAAAAAATATATAAAAAATATATATATATAAAAAAATAGTTTTTTGGTTGTTTTATCTCAGTGATACAAATCCATTTCACACAGCTGTGTGTAACCATTCTGTGTGTCACAGTTCAGCTGTTCAGTCACCACAATCCGTATTTTCTGTCCAGGTGACCCATTCTGTACGTCACGTCAGTAAAAAAGGTCTTTTGCTTTCACTGATACAGTTACATTACAAAAATCTCTGTGCGACATTTGTCTGGGTTGCAATTAAGCAGACCAAGTCTGCCTAATCTAATAGTTTCCGTGTAATTGCTCCATACTGCACGGTATGTAATAACATACGTAATTTTGCTCTAACTTATCCATCTATATACAAAGCACAATCTGTATTTTCTGTCCAGGTGACCCATTCTGTACGTCACGTCAGTAAAAAAGGTCTTTTGCTTTCACTGATAAAGCTAAATTACAAAAATCTCTGTGTGACATTTGTCTGGGTTGCAATTAAGCAGACCAAGTCTGCCTAATCTAATAGTTTAGTGTAATTGCTCCATACTGCGCGGTACGTAATAACATACGTAATTTTGCTCTAACTTATCCACCTATATATTTTCTTGTTCAGATTGAACAAGTTTGTGGATTTCAGTACAGCAGGCCCATTTATTTATTTTTTTTTATATAACACACTTATATACAGAAAATGTTGAACCCCAGGGCTAAGGGACGAGGGCGTGGGCGTGGGCATTCAGTTACTGCAGGGGGCAGAGGCCGTGGTCCTGGGCAGGGTGAGACAGTACCTGCTGATGAGGGAGCAGGGGAACGCCGCAGAGCTACACTCCTTAGCTTCATGTCTCAACTTAAAGGGACACGTGGTAGAGGACTGTTGAAACCACAACAGTGCGAACAGGTGATGTCGTGGATTACGGACAATGCTTCAAGTAATTTGTCCACCAGTCAGTCTTCCACGCAGTCCACCCACGTTACCCAAGGGAGCACTCCTCTGGCTACTCCACCTCAACCTCCTTCCCCCCAGTCTGCCCCCTCCCAGGAAAATTTGGAATGCGATCCGGCATACTCTGAGGAACTGTTTTCAGGACCCCTCCCAGAGTCACAAACCACTTCTCAGGTTGCTGCTGACCTCTTTCCCGATGCCCAAGTTTTCCAACTGTCGCAGTCTGCGGGTGATGATGATGATGACAATGTTGACTTAGTGGAAGAAGTTTGTAAAGAGGTGTCGGACGATGAGGAGACACGGTTGTCAGACAGTGGTGAAGTTGTTGTCAGGGCAGGAAGTCCGAGGGGGGAGCAGACTGAGGAATGACGAGGTGACTGACCCAAGCTGGGTTGATAAGCCGAGTGAAGACAGTGCTTCTGAGGTGGAGGCGAGTGCTGCACCAGAACAGGTTGGAAAAGGCAGTGGTGTGGCCAGAGGGAGAAGCAGGGCCAGAGCTGGTGCATCAGCAGCAATTGTTTCACGTAGTGAAGCTCCCGTGGCGAGGCCTAGATGTTCGCAAGTCTGGAGGTTCTTTAAAGAAAGTGAGGATGACAGACGGACTGTGGTGTGCAACCTGTGCCACACCAGGATCAGCAGGGGTGCCACCACTACTAGCCTAACCACCACCAGCATGCACAGGCATATGAGTGCTAAACACCCCACTCAATGGAACCAAGGCCGTTCACCTCCTGCGGGTCCCACCACTGCCCCTGTGTCACTCGCTGCCTCTGCTAGTCAACCCCCTGCCCAGGACCCCGGCACGAGCGCCTCCCGCCGGAAAACCACACCTTCGCCTCCACGATCCTCCACAGGGTCCACCAATGTGTCCCAGCGCAGCGTTCAGCTGTCTTTACAGCAGACACTGGAGCGCAAGAGGAAATACAGTTCCACCCACCCACATGCCCAAGCCCTCAACGTCCACATCTCCAAATTGCTTAGCCTGGAGATGCTGCCCTATAGGCTGGTAGAGACCGAGGCCTTTCGCAATCTCATGGCGGTGGCTGCCCCTCGGTATTCGGTCCCCAGCCGCCACTATTTTTCCCGATGTGCCGTCCCAGCCCTACACCAGCACGTGTCACAGAACATCATCCGTGCCCTGACCAACGCTGTTTCTGAGAAGGTCCACCTAACCACGGACACGTGGACAAGTGCTGCCGGGCAGGGACACTATATCTCACTGACGGCACATTGGGTTAACTTGACCCTGGGGCCGCTCATGTACTGCCCACACCGAGGATTTCGGGGCCTACCTTGGTCACGGTCTCTCAGACGTACTATGCCTCCTCCTCCGACCCCTCCTCCTCCTCCGCCGAATTACCATCCGTGGGCACGACGCCTTCAGTCGGTAGCTCTAGGCGCAGCAGCAGTGCCATGGGTAAGCGCCAGCAGGCGGTGCTCAAACTGCTGAGCTTAGGTGACAAAAGGCACACCGCCCAAGAGCCGTTACAGGGCATCACGGCGCAGACCGATCTGTGGCTGGCACCGCTGAACCTCAAGCCAGGCATGGTTGTGTGTAACCTGGTGGCGGCTCTGCAACTTGGCAGACTGACACATGTGCCATGCCTGGCCCACGTGTTCAATCTAATAGTTCAGCGGTTCCTCAAGACATACCCCAATCTGTCTGATTTGCTCACCAAGGTGCGCCGCATCTGTGCGCATTTCCACAAGTCGACCACAGATGCTGCCACTCTCAGGGCAGCGCAGCGCCGCCTACAACTGCCCGCTCACCGACTGTTGTGCGACGTGCCCACGAGATGGAATTCGACATTAAACATGTTATCCAGAGTTTACCAGCAGCGCAGAGCAATTGTAGACTGCCAGATGTCAACTTCCACCAGAACTGGTAGTCAGGTCAGTCAGATTCCTCAAGTCTACAATGAGGAGTGGACGTGGATGTCTGATATCTGCCAGGTGTTGAGCAACTTTGAGGAGTCAACACAGATGGTCAGCGGCGATGCCGCCATTATCAGCCTCACCATCCCACTGCTTTGCCTGTTGAAAAACTCACTGCTCAGTATGAAGTCGGATGCTTTGCACTTGTCACAAGAGACGGTGGAGGAAGATACGTCGCTTGATAGCCAGAGCACCCTCCGGTCTGTTTCTCAGCGCGTATCGGAGGAGGGGGATGAGGATGAGGAGGAAGAGGAGGAGAATGTCGGCGAGACAGAAGAGGGTACCAGTGCTCAGTCCTTCTTAACTCTTGAGCGTGTATGGGCTGAAGAGGAGGAGGAGGAGGAGGAAATGGAGAGTCAGGCCAGTGAGGAGAGGGAATTCTTGCGTGTTGTTACTCTGGTGCACATGGCAGACTTCATGTTAGGCTGCCTATCCCGTGACCCTCGTGTTAGAAGCATTTTTTCAAACACCGATTACTGGGTGTTCACTCTCCTGGACCCACGGTACAAGCAGAACCTTTCCACTCTCATCCCTGTAGAGGAAAGGAGTATGAGAGTGATTAATTATCAACAGGCCCTGGTGCACAAGCTGAAACAATCCTTCCCATCTGACGCCGCTAGCGGCAGAGGGCATGGTTCTGTGGGCCAAGTAGCGGGGGAGAGGAGGCGAGCAGGCAGCTTGTCCAGCACTGGCAGGGGAACGCTCTCCAAGGCCTTTGCCAGTTTTATGTCACCCCAGCAAGACACTGTCACATGTGCCCAGTCTAGGCACAGTAGGGGGGAGCTGTAGATGGTGAGGGATTACCTAGCTGACCATACCAACGTCCGGACCGATCACTCTGCTCCATACAACTACTGGGTTTCAAAGCTGGACACGTGGCCGGAACTGGCACTGTACGCTTGGAGGTGCTGGCCTGCCCTGCCGCTAGCGTGCTGTCAGAGCGGGTATTCAGTGCAGCTGGTGGCGTCATCACCGATAAGCGTACACGCCTGTCAACTGACAGCGCTGACAGGCTGACGCTTATTAAAATGACCAAAGCCTGGATTTCACCTGAATTCAAATCTCCTCTGGGGGAAAGCAGCTAAAGATTTACATTACTTAGGTATCCGATTCCTCTTCTCTACTCCTCCTACTCCTCCTCCTCCTTCTTGTCGTCTTTGCCTAACGCTGACCAAAAAAACGCCATTTTTTAGAGGTCCAACTAGCACTCTTTTACCACAATTTTTCAGGAGGGCCCCTACAGGCCCTCTCTTCAAACAATTTTTCCGGAGGTCCACCTACAGGCCCTCTCTCTAAATAATTTTTCTGGAGGTCCACCTACAGGCCTTCTCTCTAAACAATTTTTCCGGAGGGCCCCCTACAGGTCCTCTCTCCAAACAATTTTTCCGGAGGTCCACCTACAGGTCCTCTCTCCAAACAATTTTTCCGGAGGTCCACCTACAGGCCCTCTCTCCAAACAATTTTCCCGGAGGTCCACCTACTGGCCCTCTCTCCAAACAATTTTTCCGCAGTGTCAACTACAGACAGTGTAAAACAATGTTTCAGAAGCGTCAAACAGACAGTCCAAAACAATTTTTCAGGAGGCACAAGTACTGACATTTAAAAAAAAAATTTTTTTGCTGAGGGTAGACTATATGTACTCCGAAAAGAGAAAAATTTTTGGAGGCTCAACTAAAGCCATTTCACTGTATTCTCAGTCGGACACAGTCATTGGTGGTGTAACCGCCATGCTGTGTCAGGCTAAATTTTTGGGTGCTTCACCAGCTACCGCATACTAACTCAGTCACTCTGTTGTCACCGCCGCCATACAGGGCCACAAAAAATGTTTATGTGGTTCGCCTGCTCCCGCAGTGTCACTCGCTCACTCTGTTGTCACCACCATAGTGGTTTGCACTATAGCAGCCCAAGTCTGCACAGTCCCCTTTTTATCTCCAAGTGATCTATACTGCACGTCACGTAAAAAAATAGGTTCTTTTGCTCTCAGTGATACAAATCCATTTCATAAAATCCTTTCTTTCTCTTTAACTGATCTATACTGAATGTCACTTTTAAAAATACGTCTTTTTCCTCTCTCTCCAAACTATTTTTCCGGATAGGTGCCGTATAAGGTATTAGACTGAGAAGAGTACATTGAACACATGCCACACTTGATCAATGTCATAGTTGACAACTGTACCGGTTGATGTTAAATTTTTAAGTTGGGGTCCTGCGTCGTCATTTGAACTCCATCCGGCTGTTGTCACCACCAGCTCAACCTCCTTCCCCCCAGCCTGCCCCCCACCTACAGGCCCTCTCTCCAAACAATTTACCCGGGTAGGGAATGTATTAGATATTGCACTGATTTTTTTTTTGTTCTTCTTTTAATTGCCTCTTGCGATAGTGCAATAGACGGGAATCGAACCCAGGTCAACTGCTTGGGAAGCAGCTATGCTCACCACTTTACCACCAACAGCCACAGCAACTGATAAGAACAGATACTAAACTTGATGTAAGCCAACATTTCGACAATCGATAACCCGAAACGGGTCCGCCGTCGAGCCCGGCGTTCGGCCACTCTGACCGAGTCTGTCCCTGGGGCCACTCATGTACTGCCCACTTGGAGGATTGCGGGGCCTACCTCGTTCACGGTTTCTCAGAATTACTATGCCACTTCCTCCAACCCCTCCTCCTCCTCCTTCGAATTACCATCCGTGCTTCACGTGCTGCTACCTCAGTCTAACTCCGTCACTCTGTTGTCACCGCCATGCTGCATCAGGCTAAATTTTTGGGTGGCTCACCTGCTACCTCATGTAACTTGGTCACTTGTTGGTGTCACCGCCATGCTGTGTCAGGCTTATGCCTGCATCGTGTGGCTGGGGATAGGAGAGCAGTGCCAGCATGGGCATGGGTGATGGACCTTTGTTGCACCTAGTTGGGCACTTCCCTACATATTCCCACCATGCCAGCCATGGGTTGTAAATAAACTAATAACAGGAAAAACAAAAAAAATGCTAAAACTTTTTTACAGGAGGGTCAACTGCAGACACTCCAAAACAATTTTACATGAGGGAGTGTCTCCCCGTCTGCCATCGTGTTCGGTCAGGCTGTTAGTAGGTACACCACCTCTGTCGTCCGCAGAAGCGGCCACTATGAGGAAGGCCACGGCAAGAACATCCCCTTTTCAATTGAGAGCAAGTGTAGAATTGTAGGAGGATGACCCTTTCCTCGGCAGTGGATTCACCTTCCCCTTTATCATTGCCATACAACAGTTGGTGAAAAAGTAATTGGCAATGATGAAGAAAATGTAACGGTGCAGTGGACCGTCTGTGATGCAAGACCTATATATTCCCACCATGCCAGCCATGGGTTGTAGATAAACTAATAACAGGAAAAAACAAAAAAATGATAAAACTATTTTATAGGAGGGTCAACCGCAGACACTCCAAAACAATTTTACATGAGGGAGAGTTTCCCCGTCTGCCATCGTGTTCGGTCAGGCTGTCAGTAGGTACACCACCTCTGTCGTCCGCAGAAGTGGCCACTATGAGGAAGGCCACAGCAAGACTATCCCCTTTTCAATTGAGAGCAAGTGTAGAATTGTAGGAAGATGACACTTTTCTTCGGCAGTGGATTCACCTTCCCCTTTATCATTGCCAGACAACAGTTGGTGAAAAAGTAATTGGCAATGATGAAGAAAATGTAACGGTGCAGTGGACCGTCTGTGATGCAAAACCTATATATTCCCACCATGCCAGCCATGGGTTGTACATAAACTAATAACAGGAAAAACAAAAAAATATTTTACAGAAGGGTCAACTACAGACACTCCTAAACAATTTTTTAGGAGGGTCAACTTCGGACACTCCAAAACAAATTTTTGGGAGGCTCACCTACAGACATTTGACTGCTACCTCAATCTAACTTGGTCACTTGTTGGTGTCACTACGCTGTCACCATGCTGTGTCAGGCTTATGCATGTGTCGTGGCGTGGGGGATAGCACAGCAGTGCCAGCATGAGCAGTGGTGTCACCTGCAGGCAGTGATGGACCTTCGTTGCACCTAGTTGGGTGCTTCCCTGACATGTGATGGGCATGTGCCTCGCCTTTCTTGGTCTGGGTGAGCACAATTGCCATGAGGGTAACCACCAGGCTGTTGCAGGAGAATTTGGGGTAATGGTGGGATTAGGCAGCCTCAGAGGCATTCATGCATGCTGCCCCTGCTGTTTCCTGTCCATTTCCGTGGTGTTTCCATCATTTTCTGAGGTTTCCAGGTTTTCACCCAGCCTTCCCTAGGCAGAGCCTTGGTCCCCTGCAAAAATGCTCGAGTCTCCCATTGACTTCAATGGGGTTCGTTACTCGAAATGAGCACCCGAGCATTGGGAAAAGTTTGTCTCGAATAACGAGCACCCGAGCATTTTATTGCTCGCTCATCTCTAGTGCTAGCACATATTTGGAGTGTGTTGACTATGTTTGTGGTGTAATTTGGTCTCAATTTGCAACCTGAGTAGAAGGTTAGCACAAGATTTAGTGAGTGGACATAGATTAACCTTTGGCAGTGATAACACTATGATGGGTGGGATGGTGCATACAAGACACAGGTGTTCATGATTACGTCATCGTGATATCTGGCTCAGGAGGTTGGGGTGGGATCACCTGTGGCAGCAGAGAACGGGACTCAGATATTTTTTTTGTTTTGATATATGGGGCATTACCAGCTAGAGCACTAAAGATGGGCATTACAAGCTGGAGCACTACTGGGGGGAGGGGGTTACAGCCTGGAGCACTACGGAATGGGATGATGGAAAAGTGAGGGACCTAAGCATGTAATGTACATCCAAATCTGTCTTTAACAGTAGGGCTGGGAATGGGGTTGGATTGAGAATTTGGCATGTAGTAGTGGGACGTTGCATTTATTAGGCCCACAGGAGGACTTTGACAGAAGATCTTCTGATCACTTCTATAATATACTGTAATACTTTGTAGTACACTCTACTATACTATCAGTAGGATACTGACAGGCGTATTCTTCCTCTACTGTAAAACACAGATTGCAAACTGATAAAGCGATTACTCTCCACCACCACCACCACCACTACACCAATATAACAATGCAGGAAATATAGGAGTAAGATTTATCTACTATAGAATTTAAAATTTGAAGTAGAATTTAAAAATACAGTTTCAAAAAACTTTTCTCTATTATAAAATGTTATAAACTTGTAATGTAATTATTCTCCCAGAAAAAAGGTGGCTGAAGGTGGCTGGTTTTATAGCGCAAAACAGTAAGAATGAGGTTTGGCACCAGCTGTATTATTAAGCACTGTGCTCCAGTCCCTCATTCCCTCAAACTGCTTTCTCTGATAAAAATCCGTAATTATTTATTATTTATATTTCTATTATTTCTGTACACTGTCCCTTACAGTAGAAGAGATGCTTGCTTATGAATCTATATACTGTCTAAGATCACTTTCTGTCAGTCACTGCATATACCATCCACACTCATTAACAGCTCAATACAGAATGAAGTTCTGCTTGTTGTACACGGACATCTCCTTGCCTGCTCCCCCACTGAAGGACTAATTCAGGCCGTATGTTAGCCTGTGAGCCAGTTATGGCAAGCCTTCCCCCCTACTTCCTCCCAGGGTCATTTAAGCAAACCCAGTTTGTTACAAATCGATTTGTTCATCTTTAGTTTGATGACTAATATATTCTTTTAGAGAGTTTAGAAGAATGTACGATTAAAGGTTATTGTTATATGACTCTTAAGAGAATATATTAGGTATGTATGAGGCATGTAATGAACATGAGCATGAACATGATACAAAACTTTCACTGAATCAAGTGTTACAAAGAATACTAAAAGATATAACTTCCCTTATGCATAATAAAGTTTTGATGTTGTCATGTTGATGAATAATAATGTATTGATGAGGTCATGTATGTGAGCCATTGATGTGTATTTACTTCAGCAAACTGCAGTATTTTAAGCTATAATAAAGCGTCATACTGGGTATAAAAATCTATTGTTTTAGAAAAATGTCACCATTCTATTCCAGACTATATACCATTCCATTCTTCCATTACATTGTATCATTCCATTGTACTATTCCATTCTACCCTTTGCATTCTGTACTGCTGACTTCACTATTCTGCTATGCTGTTCATCTCCAATACACTACACTATAACATTTGTTATGATTTTTAAAATTTAAAAAAACATTACAAAAATTGTACCTTATCAGTGCAATTAGTGTTTAAACACAAACAGTGCTATTGGAAAAAACTGTGGCTTGTTAGGACTAGCGTCCAAAAGTCAACAGAGGCAAATGCCTGCTCTGTTTATACACACAAATGTTAATGCCAGAAGAAACAGTGGCTTGTTCTGCAGAAGCATCCAAATGTTATGCTTTAGCAGGGGCAGATTCCTGCCCTTATTTATACACATAGAGATGTTAATTGTCAGAAAAAACAGTGGCTTTTTATGAACACACCTTGAAAAACTCTCCCTTATTTTTATGAGCATCAGCAGTACAGTGTGCTTAATCGTCAGAAGAAATTGTGGCTTGTTATAAACAGCCTTAACAATTCTCACTTAGTTTAAGGACAGTAGCTGTACAGTGTGGTTGTCAGTAGAAACATTAACTTGTTATGAACAAGGGGTTGGGACTATGAGAAAGAGCAGCAGTAATGCTGTGACCTCTGGCTCCAAGGAACAGTGTCAGACTCAGAAGTGACATCCAAATCAACCTACTGTGACTAAAAGGAGCAGAGAGCCATCCAGTCCACAACATCATCCTCTTTTTCTCAATAATAATCTGGCACCTATAGGAATAGAGGTAGACTTGTTGCCTATTGCAACTACTACTACTTCTACTGGCGAGGCAGCTGGTGCTGATACTGCTGTTTGGACTACTACAGGAACACACATTCTGACTCTTGGATGGTGAAGCATGGGTTTTTCATTCTCCACTCTTCCGTTAACCAGACATTTTATTACATAAATTCAGATTTGGTACACAGATTATTAAACGGTTAGCAAAATTGCAAATTTTTTTTCTGTAAATTAAGGACAGAGGAACAATTTAACGCCCCTTCCTTTCTATAAACCCACTTCACCCTGACATTGCCAATTTACAGGGGTAATACAATGCGTGGAGCAAAACAGCTATATTAATGCAATACTGTATAGTATTTGGAAGCAATACAATATGTGGAATAAAATTCCAATATTAATGTAGTTATTGCAGTACAACTTGCATTCACTCCAACTGCACAGTACTGTATATAGACATAATACAATGGCTGGAATGAAACTGTATATTAATGCAGTTATTGCAGAACATGTTCACTAAAAGTGCACGGTATCTTAATGCAATACAATGTGCGGAATGAAACTGGTACATTAACCTCTTCCTCACACAGCGATTTACTGTTTTTGCGTTTTTATTTTTCATTCCCTGCCTTCCTGGAGCCATCATTTTTTTTATTTTTCAGTTCAAATAGCAGTATGAGGGCTTGTTTTTTGCAGGACAAGTTGTACTTTCTAATACCACCATTTAATATGGCATAGAATGTAGAGGGAAGCTAGAAAAATATTCTAAAAGGGGTGGAATTGGGGAAAAAAATTCAATTCTGCCACAGTCTTAAGTGTTTTATTTTTATGACGTTCAGTATGTGGTAAAACTAAGGACTGAATTCCGCCTTGAATGCTAAACACTAGTTATTATTATTACTTAAAACACAGGTTTTGGACATTTTCTTGAAACCTATAAAAAAAAAATCGCTGCTAAACTTATGAGCTTTTCAATGTCCTTAAAAAGGTTAAAGTATGTCTCAAAAATGATTCCAACCTAAAAGTGGACATATGGTAAATGTTAATTAGCTATTTTGTGAAGTATGACTATCTTTCTTAAAACCTGAATTCATGTTCTGAAAATTGCAAATGTTTAAAATGTTTATTAAAGGGTTTTTTTTATTAAAATTATGTCAGCCAAAGTTTATTACTTACATAAAGTACACTCATTTGAGAATCATTTGGATAAGTAAGTGCTTAACGAAAATAATACCACATAAAATGATACAGCTCAGATTTAAAAAATAGGGCTGTATCCTGAAGACCATAATCAGTTGAGCCCTTAGGGGTTAAATATTTTATTACTATTTTTAAAAGTCCACCTTGTGTAATTCACCACTATGTGGCAATCACTAGTGTAATACACTGTAGTAACTGTATTGTACTCAGTGTCGGCCTGGAGTCTACTAGTAAAATAAATTCTGGGGGCCTACTGTAAAGCTACATGCAAATTTTACCTGCTCACACCACGGCAGACAGCAACAAGATGCTACAAGATGATTGATTATGAGAAATCCCTGCAGCAACATCTAGAATGCAAGTTCCTGGGAAAGCTGATAATGGCTGGCCTACCTCCTTAACTAGACATTATCTCCACCTGATGCATCTATTAAAATAAACTAGGTCTTTCTTAAATAATCAGTTTTTATGTGAACATAGGCTGATTGAGGTGTTGTACAGTATGCTGCCTATCTATATGTAGTGCAGTCTACTGTGCCATGTGGTACTTTTGCAGGGGGTGGGGGACTAGGAGCCCACCTTGCTTTGGCAAGTATCACAACTTGTAAATGCTTTTTGTAGCCAGCCAAGAGTATTTCAGCTCTAGTTTAAAAGGGATTTTCATCCATTCTTCCTTGCAAAAGTCTTACAGTTCTGTTAGATTCCAGGACCGCTTGCATGCACTGCTCTTTTGAGGTCTATCCACAGATTTTCAATCATGTTCAGATCAGGAGACTGTGATGGGCCATGGTAAAACCTTCAGCTTGGACCTTTTGGGGTATTCTATTGTGGATTTTGAGGTGTGTTTAGGATCACTATCCATTTATGGAAGCCATCCTCTTTTCAACTTCAGCTTTTTTACAGTTGGTGTTATGTTTGCTTCCAGAATTTTCTGGAATTTCATTGAATCAATTACAATACAATACACGAGTGTCACACTCACCTCCTGAGCTTCACTTCAGTTGGCCTTGCCCGGTTATAATGCCAAGAGCTCCCCTAGTAGTGAGAACAGTAGGATGAGAGAGATGTCACTACTTTTTTGTAGCAGTCTAATCAGTTTACAAAATTAATTTCACATGGCTGAACATCTCCTTCTTAATACAGACCCCAAGTGAGACCCCCAAATTAATACAGACAATCTAGACCAGACCCCAGAATTTATACAGACTCCCACACCACACCCTAACATTAATAAAAACCCTTACAGACCTCAGCTCATTCCATAAATTTATACAGACCCCAGATCATCTGATAAATTCATACAGATCGCAGATCAACTCACAAATTTATACAGACCCCAGACAACACCCCAAATTCACACCAACTCCAAATCAGCCCCCAAATTCATACAGATCTTTAAAAAATCCAAAATCGGCCCCCAAATTCACACAAACCCCAGATCAGCCCCCAAGTTTATACAGACTGCAGATCAGAGCCCAAATTCATACAGCAAGCTACACAAGTGTGGCCACCTCTCCAGTGACCTAACAATATGCCATAAGTGAGGCAACCCCTTTAAAAATGTCTTAATCTCAAATATAATTATCTACAATTAGCTAATGTAATATAGTGTATAATTAATGTGCGGATCTATTTTAACCTGTATTAACCGATTGATAAAACTAATAGCTAAGTAGTAATATGGATCTTTTCTTAATCAAGAACTTAAATCATTTTAGTAAGTGATATATATAGTTGCATTCATTTGCTTTTTGTTAATTAGATTGAGCCCTGAACTATGAGTTTATGATTAACCCTCAAGGACAAAGCAGGTCTCCCATGGGAGTCAATTTATGCTGTGTTTTTAATTGTACTTTTTTCAGTTTCATTTCCAACATTGCCTGATTTCTTCCCACAGGATCATTGCTGGATATTCATCCACAAGATTGAGCAAATAACCCTGCCTTTGTGAGTCTCCATCTTAATATTAAAAGTTTACAAAGTTATTCCCCAGAACAGTTAATCCCTGCAAGCTTTGTGGAAAGGTTATGATTTTAATATTGATTTTGACACAAACATAGCAGATGAGTAAGCCAACAGCCAATTTTACTTTAATTATCTTTCTACACTAAGCCAAACATTTGTACAGTGAATTAATTTTCTTCACTCATTCTCTTACCACATAGTCATTACTACATTTGTCTTAACTGTAATCACTTCCCATTTAAATCATAATTTTACGTATTTTACTGTACATGTTCTTGCTGTCTTTTTGTGTTGTATTTCAGGACTAAAAAAATAAAAATAAAACTATATTACAAAGTTTAGGATCTTAAATAGGTAATTTATTAAAATATTTAATGTAAGAAAGTAGCTAATTTACTCACTTGGTTTGGGATTTGCAGCTAGTGCTGCACTTTTGCACAAACAATATGCCACTTGTTGGTGGTCTTCAATTTTGACAACAAAAGCTTGAATTAATCTTTTCCTCCCTGTAGACCCCATACACACAATTTTACCCAAATAATTGTGCACATGGGGGTTTGGTAAACATAACCTGATATCCATAGGTTTTTTTTTGCTCATCTCAGGTGCATATTGCCATGAAATCACAATAAATTGGATCAAATCTATTTAAAATTTCTGAAAAAAGGCCATGCTGTACTTCAGGTCAGGTTAACACTAATTCCAGCGAGAATGCAGAAAAGCAAAAAATTATATATGTGAGAGGTTGCACTTTATTTCTTTCCTTTAGACAAGCCTTTACAGTCAACTAAAAATATGGCATGGAGTAAAAGCACGTGTTGCATTCAGTTTTTCCATGAAAGTGGCTATGGATTTTATCCTCTCCGTTGCAAAGAGTGAAATCTGTGGTGGAGATCCATACCATAAATTAACATGCTGCAGGCTTCAAATCCACACCACAAGTTAATTTACACTGAGGTTTTCTTATGCAGTGATTTCTTAAACTCTCATCTACTTTGCTCGTACTGTACAACGGTGTGGATATGCCTTTAGTGGAAATATTTTATTGGCTTGGAATGGCCTAATTGAAGCTCAGACCTCGATCCAAGTGAGAATCTGTGGCATGACATTAAGGCCTGTGTACATCAATGCAACCCATTTAACTTGGAAGAGATGGAGAAGTTTTGCCTGAAGAATGGGCAAAAATCCCAGAGTCTAGATGTGCTAAGCTAATAAAGACATTCCTAAAGAGACTTTTTCTCTCAATTATTGTTTGTGTCACATTTAAAATATTTTGTACCTTAAAAATGGTAGACATGTTGTGAAAATGAAATGGTAAAATTCCTCTAAAATCTGGATTAATTCCTGGTGTAATGCAATTAAGTAGGGTTTATACTTGTGGAGGTTTAACCAAGGGATGGGTGGGGATGTGAATTTTAGAAAAAGGGGAGTAAGACCCAGATTTCTACACATTTTCACAAACATTAATGTCATTTGCTTTTAAGAATTCATTGAAGCATTTTCTAAAACTACCCACTGTTCCTGCTGTGTCCACGTCCTGAGGAAGTCTATTCCACAGATTCACATTTCTCACAGTGAAGAAGCCTTGGTGCCTCTGGAGACAAAAAAACTTTTTCTTCTCCAGTCGGAGGCAGAGCCCTCTTGTCTTTTGAGGGCATTTGACATGAAACAGTTTATCACTGTATTTTTTGTATGGCCCATTTATATATTTGTATAGGTTAATAATATCTCCTCTTAGATGTCTATTCTCAAGACCAAATAAATTTAATTCTTTTAATCTTTCCTCATAATTAAGACTCTCCATGCCCCTTATCAGTTTTGTCGCTCTCCTGTGTACTTTTTCCAGCTGCAGTGCGTCCTTTCTATGGACTGGTGCCCAGAATTGTACTGCATATTTCAGATAAGGCCGCACCAACGATTTGTAAAGTGATAGTATTACATCCCTGCCCCACGAGTCCATGCCTCGTTTAATGTATGACAATATCTTGGTAGCCTTAGAAGCAGCTGATTGACATTGTATGCTATTTGTTCTATGATCTACAATAATTCCCAAATCCTTCTCTACGAGTGACTCTACCACTATGACTTCCCCCAAGGACATATGATGCACATAGATTATTTATACCAAGATGTATAACTTTACATTTATCCACATTGAACCTCATTTGCCAAGTTGGCAAACACTCATGTCAGCTTGTAGTTTATGGACATCGTCCGTAGACTGCACAGTACTACATAGCTTAGTGTCATCTGCAAAAATAGAAACGGTGCTATTAATCCCATCCTCGATATCATTAATAAATAAATTAAATAACAGAGGACCCAGCACTGAACCTTGAGGCACAACACTTATAACCCGGGACCATTCTGAATAGGAATCATTGACCACAACTCTCAGGACACGGTCTTTCAGCCAGTTTTCAATCCAATTACAGACTATACTTTCCAAGCCTATAGACCTTACTTTACCTATTAAACGTCTATGAGGGAAAGTATCAAAAGCCTTTGCAAAATCCAGAAACACTACATCCACAGCTGCCCCTCTGTCCAGGCTTCTACTCACCTCCTCATAAAAACAAATCAGATTAGTCTGACAACTTCTGTCCTTGGTAAACCCATGTTGGTTATCACTTATAATATTATTTACAGTCACATACTCCTGTATATAGTCCCTTAAGAGTCCATCAAACATTTTCCCCACAAACAGAGTTAAACCAACTGGTCTATAATTACCTACCAAAGACCTAGAAGACTTAATTTACTACTTATCTAGTCATGCAGAATTTTCTACATGTTTGCAAGGTTAAAGCAAAGTATTGTAAAAAAAGAAAAAAGCTGTTTGACCTTTATACACTGATATTCCTTATGCAACATTAATTATAGCAGTTTCATCATCCACAGTTCACAAGCATAAAAATTTCAAGGATTCTTCATATTCTGGAGTTCAGTATGTAAACCTAAAGAAAGTAAAGTAAATATTTCAACTAAAGCTGTCAGACAATGAAACAGTTGGTTATCACGTTATGAAGCAATATTATGAAATATGTCAGAACACTGTTTTATGGTCGTAAACCATCTTCAGAGAGGAAACAGCAGCTTTTACACCTATTTATTAATGATACCACGTAAAAATGAAAACCCATGTATAGTATGACCATGTGTAGGCTAGAGAAGACTTTAAAGGGATTGTCTCACTTCAGAAAATGGTATTTATCATGTAGAAAAAGTTAATATAAGGCACTAATGTATCGTGATTGTCCATATTGCTTCCTTTGCTGACTGGATTTATTTTTCCATCACATTATACACTGCTCGTTTCCATGGTTATGGGGAAGGTCCCTAAAGGGGTTTTCTGCTTTTCCCATCTTGATGACTTAGGATAGGTTGTAAATATCAATTCAGCGGGGACCGACTCCCAGCACTCTTCCAGTAAGGTGTTTGAAGATAACGCAGTGCTCTGCAATGTTCACCTGGTCGCCATCAACATTGCAGTGGCGAGCAGTGCAATTACGGTTCATTTAAATGGGACAAAGCAGATGTAGTTACACTCTGCCCCATTCAAGTATATGGGTATGGGCAGGCTCGGACTGGCCCACAGGTGTACAGGTGAATCCCACGGTGGGCCCCTGAGCAAGGTGGGCCCCTAGTCTCCCACCCCTTGCCCAAGTGGCACATAACACAGTAGACTTACTGTACTACATACTTATATTCAATGTACAGCCCCTCAACCAGCCTATGTTCATATAAAAAACTTGTTAGATTATTTATTATATTTTAATGTATCCGTACAGTGGGCCCCCAAAATAATTTTTACTGGTGGGCCCTAGGTACCCCAGTCCGACACTGGGTATGGGGATGGAAGAGCTGTAATTACACTGCTCGCCTCTGCAATGTCGATGGAGAGCAGGTAAACAGTGAAAACAATATAGTGCTCATTTGAGCTCTGCGTTCTCTTCAAACAATACAATCAATAACCCCTCCCCTGCCTTTCTATAAGTTAGCCCAGCATCTTGCCTATGTCAGTGTATCTGCCCCTGAAATCATGCGCCTGCGCACATCTGGGCAGGCAAACAGGGTACACCAGTTCAATCAGTAATGCAGCTGCTTACAGTTGATATTGTACAGTGCATTCACAAGCCCAGCGGTGACGTGCGCAGGTGCTGGATTTCAGGAGCATAGACTCTGATGTTGGCAGAACACTGGGCTGGCTTACAGAAAGGCAGAGGAGGAGTTACTGACCAGTAATGACAAGGGGCCTGGGCACTAGCAGCAAAAGAAAATGCCCCTAGTCACTTGCATTTTGCTTCAAACTTAATTTTATCAGCATCATAGCCACCTGTTAAAGGGTTAAACAGTACATTCATTAGTAATACTGCAGGTATCCAATACGGCTATAAATTTCAAATACTCTGAGTGGGCTAACATAACCTGATGCATTTTATAAATCGTTTACCACACATCGGAGAGGAAATCAATGAAATAATGTAGAATGGTAGAAATACAAGACAGCAAGTAAAAGGATAATTGGAATGACAGATTGTGTGGGTAATGGCTTCTCCGGATATCTGTCCATATTATGTCCTGTTAAAACAGTGATGCCTAGTGATTAGTGAATACTACAATGTAGCATCTATGTAATAATTTTCAAATGTGTTTGCAATTCCTACATGAATAAAAGACTTACAGAAGTGCATACAAGTGGTAACAGAAATAGTAATTTTGATATTGTGCATGGTAGTTGTTAGCATTGCTGGCTTGCAGAACTGAGGATTAACACATCCAGCTACATGAAAGAGAACACGTCTATTAATACTGTTATTTCTACAAACTTTTCATAAATAATTTGTACAAGTGAATGTAAGAAATTTTGTAATTTATTTTTCAAAAAAAGAAAATAATGGATGGTGCAGAAGTGAATGTGTGAAATCCCACAAACCACACTGTGAATACTAAGAGATCCCCCTTCCCTTGTAGATTGTACCCATCTTAATTACTTTTATTTTTTATGCACTCATATAGCGCTACTAAATTCCATAGCTAAGTTCCCTATCAGTATGTCTTTGGAGTGTGAGAAGAAACTGGAGTACCCAGAGGAAACCCACGCAAACACAGGGAGAACATAACTCCATGAAGACGGTGACCTTGGTCGGTTTCAAACCTAGGACCCCAGCGCTGCAAGGCACCAGTGTAAACCACTGAACTATAGGTAGCAAGTGAGGGCTGAGTGACACTTGTCATTTTGCACACTGCCCTAGGGACATAGATAAATGTTGGAGTAACACCTGCAGTAGACGGCAGCACTGAGCAGAAGCAGCATAGACATGGAGCATGGTGGCACAAATACAGAGCACAAGGACACAGAGCTCAGGAGGCACCAGCAGAAGAAACCAATTGCAGTTCTCAGGTGGCACCAGCAGACGGCTTGAACAGCGACCATGAATAGGTTGGAGGACAGAACTAAGAGTAGAACTGGTCCATGGTGGGATCTCTGTCTGGATACAGGTAACTGGTTATTTGCAGGACACAGAAGCTGAAATATGGAGACACACAAACTGGAACCTTGAGCAGAGGCAAATAGGCCAAACACAGTAATCAAGAGACAAGGTAAGATGTAGTCAAGAATGTAATCAAGAAACCAAAGGACAAGGCAGGATATATTTATGGAAAACCAGTAGTGCTACAAATATAAATAATCTTGGATCTAGAAACAAACTTGAAATAAATTTGGAACAAAGTGGCTTGAGGCAAAATCTACAAGAGCAATGAACCAGATGGGCTCACCCAAAAATACACTTAAGTACTGTACATAAATCCTCAGGCAACCTTAATGAGAGAATTGGCTTGGTATATATTGTATCAGACCTTGCATTAGAAGCAGCATTTCAGCTGAATTTAGAACCAGGGAAGAGTTTAACCATAGCTTTGCTGATATCGCAGGGTGCGGCTGAGTAATGAAGACTGAACATAGCAGTGCTCGAATTGTAACATGAAGGCCTAATTCAGACATCCGTGGAGCACGGTCCGTGAAAACCCGGACCGTGCTCCTTCTGAGGGCAGGAGCGCACGGCGTCATTGGTTGCTATGTCGCCGTGCGCTTCGTGAGGCCGCCGCTGTACAGTGATACACTCGTATCTAGTGTATCACTGTACAGGGACGGCCTCAAGAAGCGCACAGCGTCATAGCAACCAATGACGCAGTGCGCTCTTGCCCTCAGAAGGAGCACGGTCCGGATTTTCACGGATCGTGCTCCACGGATGTCTGAATTAGGCCGAATAGCTGAGTAGAAGACTTCTTAAATAGACTGTCTTGGTCAAATAGGATCCTGCCAGCAGAGGAGAGGTCAGCAGCAGCACCAACAGTTCATTTTATGACACCAAGCCTGTTACCGCTAAGAGACTCTGTAAACAGCAAGTCAGGGGCGGACATACCGCGGTGCAGCCGGTTCGGCTGCACCGGGGCCCGGGACCGGAGGGGGGCCCTTTCTTCCCGGCGGCAGGTAGAGATGTGAGCGCTTCCATTTTGGAAGCGCTCATCTCTATATTCATCTGTATCGCCGTCCTTAGGACGGCGATACAGATGGATAATGCGGGGCAAGGGAGGGAGAGGCGTGTCCCTTCCCCATTCCTCTGATAGGCTGCAGGCACTAGGCCTGTAGCCTATCAGAGGCCGGCACAGGCGGCGCGATGACGTCATCGCGCCGCCTGAGCCGTACAGCGCGGGACACAGGCCGGAAGAGGCCTGCATCGCGTCGCTGACAGAGGCAAGGAGGTAAGTATAACTGTTAATTTTTTTTATTTAAGTTGGCACTCAGTGGGGGCACTATGGGGGAGGAGCACTATGGAGGAGAGGCACTATGGGGGCCACTTTGGAGGGGGAGCACAATGGAGAAGGAACACTATGGGGGCCACTATGGAGGAGGAGCACTATGGGGGGCCACTATGGAGGAGGAGCACTATGGGGGCCACTATGGAGGAGGAGCACTATGGGGGCCACTATGGAGGGGGAGCATTATGGGGGGCACTCTGGAGGAGGAGGACGACTATGGGGGGCCCTATATATATACTGGCACTATGGAGGGCGAGGATCACTATGGGGGCCCTATCTTATATTCTGGCAGACATGGGGGCACTATGGAGAAGGGGGGGAGAGGAGCACTATTGGGGTCATTGTATAGGGGCACTAAGAGGGTTTTTTGGGTACATAGTAGGGGACATTGGCACATTATGAGGGCACTATGGGGACATTGGCTGGCCGGGGGCACTAATTATTTCTATTGTTGGGACTATTACTATCAGCTTAGCACAGTTATTTTTGGGGAACATTTTGGTTATAATTTAGTGTCAGGGACACTTTCCTGGGTGCAGTTATTTTAATTACTGAAGGCAGTAGTATTTGAGGGGGACTGTTTCTGCAGTATAGTTTTGGGGAGCACAGCGGGCACAGTATTGGGGAGTGGCAGGATGAGGAGTTCAAGAAGGTGGAAGAATGATAGAAAAGTAGGAATCTAAGATGTCTATTTGTCAAACTCCACAGAGAGAAGAGATGGCTGGAAGAAATCATCATGGTGGTCTGGTCTGAAAGGAAAAGATGAGGAAAGAGAACATCTACATCTAAGAAGACGTCACTGGATGTAGGAGGTATGTGGACCTGTATTAGGCTACTTTCACATCTGAGTTGGTGATTCTGGCAGGCTGGTCCAGCAGAGAACAGCCTTCTGGAATTCACCGGCTCTGGCACTGCTGGATGCAGACAGAATGCCCGCCGGCCCCATTAACTATAATGGGGTCAGGCAGAGATCCGGCCACAATCTGGCAAAAATGCAGAGAATCAGCAGGACACAAACCTCTGCATGACTGAGTCTGTGTCCGGCCAATTTCTTGCATTCTCTGCCAAATCAGGTGGCCGGAGCGTAGTGCTGCAGGTGTGAAAGTAGCCTTACCCTGTATGTTTTGTATTGCTGTATGTAATGTTAGGACACCATAGGTTAGGTTGAGAATTTGGTTTGGGAACGGCGGAGGGGGTGGGGGGGTGGGGCCCCAAACACATTCCTTGCACAAGGGCCCTCTGCTGTCTGTGTCCGCCCCTGCAGCAAGTTCTTAAGGACCGCAACTTCTTAAGGACAAGAGCCATACATGTACAGCGGAAGTCCGGGGTTTAAATATGGCACCTGCTCAGAAGCTGAACAATGTAAAGGCAAAACCAAGGAAGAGAAAAGGAGCCGCCATGTGCTGCAAGAGCCCATGTGGTACAGTGTAGCAGCACTGCAGGGCTGGAAGGCAGAAGGCAAGAGAACATCTAGTGGACAAGAAGCGTTATGGAGGAGGAGGGGGGAAAAGGGGAAAGAATAGGGAGAAAAATTAGAGTAGAGAAGGAAAAAGCAAAGGAAAAGGGTCAAATATGTCAACATGGAGTGCATACCTCCTGTAGGGGGTCTCACAATGTTAGAAATTAATGAGTCTGCAAGGGAGAAAATCAAAATCTGTTAAATGACAATAGAAAGCTATAAACATAAATCAAAGTCCTGGGTGAGCCCCCTAGAAGCTGGACTCTGTAACCTATGGATCCAGAATTATTCATGTTGTTTCAGTACAAGAATATAGTTGCCTCCTAGGCTGGGTCTTAGAACTTACTCAATAATTTGAAATGGGCAACTATATCGTAAGCCGACAGGAAATGGGCAGGAATAGGGAGCCATTTCTTGCCACATCTGATTGTAGATTTGTGCATATCCACAAACCCACGCATGGGTTGTGTGGTTTCTTTGACATAAATTAGGCCTGGGGCATTTCACTAGATAGGAGGGTACTTGGGGAACATCATCATGGTAACTTGAAGCATGTCAATCTTGAGATAGACTGATGTAAAAAATGGGCTATTGAATTGCATTGAATTGCCTGTTGGATTTTCTGGACTAGTGGGTGGTACATACAGTATGGACAAAAGAAATACGATGGTGTGAAATTGCTCTGTGTACCTGGTGATTAATACGGGGTCTATAGTTGAGTTCCTGAGTCAGTAATGAGAAGGGTTATTGCCTCTCCCTGAATTCATCAGTCATCATGGAGAGTTGTGTTTGACAAATGGCATTGGGGCAGTGGTAGTGATTTTTTGGTAGCTCGTAAAGTGACAGCTTTAGTGACAGCAGGCCATTGCAGTCAGTGGGCTTTGTGTAAAGATCTGTGGACAAACTGCCACCAGGACTCTTCAGAACTCAGGTGTCATGGAAATGGATGTCAAAATTAAAGGGGTTGTCCCGGGAATAATATTTTACAGTTTTCAAACCAGCACCTGTTTAGCCACTGAGTTATTCATTGAAGTCTATCTGTATAGTGTAACCTGCTCACATTCCATCCTTCAACTGCCACCAGCTGCAGCAGAATAGACACACCTCCTGAGAATCTGCTTGTCCCTTGAGCTGTCAGCTAGAATTAAATCTAGCAGCAATTAATGGACAGATCTCTGAATCCATGTGAGGTACGTTTGTTAGAAAGAGACTGGCATTTGCTAGATGAGATCTTATTTATTTATTTTTTTACATTAGTCATTGTATAACCCCTTTAACCCCTAGAAGACCGGATGATTTTCCGTTTTTGCTTTTTTGTTTTGTCACTCCACGCCTTCCCGAGTCATAACTTTTTTTATTTTTCCATTCACCTAGACTTATGTACTTTCTAATGGCACCATTAGGCCCCTTTCACACGGGCGAGATTACCGCGCGGATGCAATGCATGATGCGAACGCATTGCACCCACACTGAATCCTGACTCATTCATTTCAATGGGGCTTTTCATATGAGCGATGTTTTTCACGCATCAGTTCGCCGTTGCGTGAAAATCGCAGCATGTTCTATATTCTGCGTTATTCACGCAGCCCTGGCCCCATTGAAGTGAATGGGTCTGCGTGAATTCACTGATGGTTGCTAAGAGATGTTGTTTGTAAACATTCAGTTTTTTATCACGCGCGTGCGAAATGCATCCATAC
This sequence comes from Rhinella marina, assembly GCA_900303285.1. Classification (NCBI taxonomy): domain Eukaryota; kingdom Metazoa; phylum Chordata; class Amphibia; order Anura; family Bufonidae; genus Rhinella; species Rhinella marina. The sequence continues at coordinate 61,893 of ONZH01012166.1, read as the reverse complement.
GCATCGCACCCACTCGGAAAAAACTGAACGAACATACGCAATCGCAGTCAAAACTGACTGCGATTGCATGTGGATTGGTGCGAGTTTTCCGGAACGCACCCTGAACGCATCCGGACTGAATCCGTGACGCTCGTGTGAAAGGGGCCTTAACGATTGCATACAATGTAGTGGGAAACGGGAAGAAAATTCCAAATGGGGTGGAATTGGAAAAAAACAGTTCTGCCATGATTTTTTTCTTTTTACGGCGCTAACCATGAGGTAAAATTCTCCAGGTCATTGGAGTATGATTACAACAATACCACACTTGGTATGATTTTTCTTACATGTCAATACTGAAAAAATAAAAACCTTGAAAAAAATTATTTATTTTTCCATCACCATATTATGATCCCCATAGCTTTTTTTGTAGTTATGTGTACGGAGCTGTGTGGGGGCTCATTTTATGTGAGGCATTCTGTACTTTCAGTTCTGACTTTTTGATAATTTTTTTATACTTTTTTTGGGGAACTGAAGAGCCAAATAATGGCGAATTGGCCGTTTTTATTTTTTTTTCCACTATGCCATCGCCATGAGATTAATATTGTTATACTTTAATAGTACAGGTGTTTTCACATGCAGCGATGCCCATGATGATTTTTTTTTTTTATTGGTTATGGTTTTTTTTTATATCTAAAAAAAATTTTTTTCTGTTTTTTAAGTCACCCTGGGTGACTATAACTGGCAATCATTAAGTCTCTTGTGGAACTATTAAGAGTAGAGATGAGCAAACGTGCTCGATACAAGCACTGTAGCACTCGGCTCCCCTGCGAACAAATGCCCGCAGGCATTGCGGATCCGTCCTCAGCTGCATGTAAGTCAATGGGGACGGATCTGTTTGGTATGACACTCATACCAAACGGATCCGTCCCCACTGACTTTCAGTCGGGTGAGGAGGACGGATCCGTTTGGTATGAGTGTCATACCAAACGATCCATCCCCATTGCCTTACATGCAGCTGAGGACGGATCCGCAATGCCTGCGGGCATTGCGCAGGGGAGCCGAGCACTACAGTGCTCGTAACGAGCACGTTCGCTCATCTCTAATTAAGAGGTTAAAAAAATTAAAAAAAAACAAACATTTATTAAATTTAAAAAATTCCAATAAAAAACTGTTTGTTTTCCAATGGAAAAAAATAGAAAGAATAAAATCTCCCCCACATGTTTGGTATCACTGCATTCATAATGACCTGCACTATACAAATGTAAGTTATCCCCTACAGTGAATTCCATAAAAAAACAAAAACAACAAAAAAATGCCAACATTGCTAATTTATTATTAGCAATCAAAAAGTGATAAAAAAGTGTTATTTACTCCAAAATGATACTGATGAAAACTTCAAGTCGTCCTGCAACAATCAAGCCCTCAAACAACTCGATAAAAATAAAAAAGTCATGGGTCTTGGAATGCGCCAATGCAAAAAGAATTTCTTCTTTTTTAAAAAGGGGTTTTATTGCACAAAAGTAGTGAAAAGTAAAAAAAAAAAACTATATGAATTTGGTATCGCTGTAATCATACTGACCCAGACAATAAAGATATTATGTTATTTATGCCTAAAAAAAGAACACCGCTAAATTTATAAAGTAAAAACTCATTGGCATTATTGCTTTTTTTCCCCATCTCCCTCCCATGTTGATAATCCTCTAGGGTCTTGTGGACGTCCCTGTCGATAAGTTCTATAACCACCTCAGTAGCATTATAAAATTTTGTTGGGCTAAAGTTACTGGGAATTCTCAAGTCCATTTGGTCTATGGATGGAGTATGCATGGTGCTGGTGGCTTGAAAGCTGTTCTGGGCTATAGGAGGCATAAAGCCAAAGTGTGTTTTCAGGCGGATAGAATGGAAACATTTATGTACTTATTGTTCAAGCTGCAATGTATTAATATGAGGTGTGGGACAGAAGGTGAGACCCTTTTGTAAACCCTAAGTTCAGACTGTGTAAATGTATGTGAAGAAATATTAATTACTTTGGAACAGATCTGCATCCTAGAATCTCCTTCTGCTCTTGTGTTTCTTTCTAATCCATCTCGCTGGTTTCCATGTCTGGGCCTTGCACCTAAAAAAAGTAGCCGAAATCTGGAGGCGTTGGTGGAGCTGTGGGGATGTTGAGGATGTCTATCTCATGTTGTGTCCTATCATTTTTGTAGTAGCTTGCTGTCCTGCCACGTGTAGAAGCTGAGTGAGCACCATAGCCACTGGGTTTCTGCTGTTTTAAAGAGCAGACACCCGCAGGCAATGTCCATGAACAGCGGTATTGCCAATCACAGACATTTAATCCCTCAGATGCTGTAGAGCACTGAACTCCCAGCGGCTTAATAGCTGCATGGAGCCAAGATTGAAGGATCTATTCAGTTCCATAGGAACATAGCAAATCTCTCAGACTGCAATAGAAGATATAAAAATGAGATTTGCATGAAGCTGTACAGTGGGCCCCCAAATGAATTTTACTGATACAGTGCCTTGCGAACGTATTCGGTCCCCTGGAACTTTTCAATCTTTTGCCACATTTCAGGCTTCAAACAAAAAGATATAACATTTTAAATTTTTGGTGAAGAATCAACAACAAGTGGGTCACAATTGTGAAGTGGAGCAAAATTTATTGGATCATTTAAAAAAAATTAGTAATAATAAAACTGAAAAGTGGGGCGTGCAAAATTATTCGGCCCCCTTGCTGCGATTACAGCTGCAAGTCGCTTGGGGTATGTCTCTATCAGTTTTGCACATCTAGAGATTGAAATTCTTGCCCATTCTTCCCTGCAAAACAGCTCAAACTCTTTGAGGTTGGATGGAGAGCGTTTGTGAACAGCAGTTTTCAGCTCTTTCCACATGTTCTCAATTGGATTCAGGTCTGGACTTTGACTTGGCCATTCTAAGACCTGGATACTTGTTTTTTTAACCATTCCATTGTAGAGTTTGCTTTATGTTTGGGATCATTGTCTTGTTGGAAGATAAATCTAGTCTCAGATCTTTTGCAGACTCCAACAGGTTTTCATCCAGAATTGTCCTGTATTTGGCTCCATCCATCTTCCCATCAATTGTAACCATCTTCCCTGTCACTGCTGATGAAAAGCAGGCCCAAACCATGATGCTGCCACCACCATGTTTGACAGTGGGGATGGTGTGTTCAGGGTGATGAGCTGTGTTGCTTTTACGCCAAACATATCGTTTTGCATTGTTTCCAAAAAGTTCGATTTTGGTTTCATCTGACCAGAGCACCTTCTTCCCCATGTTTGCCAGGTTGTGGCAAACTGTAAACGAGACTTTTTATGGATATCTTTGAGAAATGGCTTTCTTCTTGCCACTCTTCCATAAAGGCAAGATTTGTGAAGTGTTCGACTGATTGTTGTCCTATGGACAGACTCTCCCACCTCAGCTATAGATCTCTGCAGTTCATCCAGAGTGATCATGGGCCTCTTGGCTGCATCTCTGATCAGTCTTCTCCTTGTTTGAGATGAAATTTTAGAGGGACGGCCGGGTCTTGGTAGATTTGCAGTGGTCTGATACTCCTTCCATTTCAATATGATCACTTGCACAGTGCTCCTTGGGATGTTTAAAGCTTGGGAAATCTTTTGGTATCCAAATCCAGCTTTAAACTGCTCCACAACAGTATCAAGGACCTGCCTGGTATGTTCCTTGGTCTTCATGATGCTCTCTGTGCTTTAACCCCTTCCCGACCTCCGCCGTACATGTACGGCGCGCGGGCGGTGCGGGGACATGACGCCCGCTCGCGGGTGCGGCGGGCGTCATGGCCGGCAAGTCTCTGCTGTTTCTAACAGCAGAGACTTGCCGCATCTTACCTCCGTCTGCGGAGACTTCCTGGGCCTTACTGATGCCGTGATCACACGTGATCACGGCATCAGGATGCGTCTGAACCCGGAAGCCCACGCTTCCGGGTGGTGTACAGACGCCCCGATTGGCCAATCGGGGTGTCTGTACACCATATGAAAACTGTAATCCTCGCTGGTGAGGATTACAGTTTTCAAACTGCAATTCTTATTCTGGCCACTGGCAGGCCAGGATAAGAAATGAGCAATTCATGGTTTTAACTGCATCTAGTAAATCCATGATTGCTCATAAAGAAAAAAAACAAAACACAATAGATCAGATGATATTTGAGCTTTAAAATAATCACAGAAAAATGTAAAAAAAAATGTTAAAAAATATATAAAAAATAAAAAAGATATAAAAGTTCAAATCACCCCCCTTTCCGTATAAGTAAAAAATAAATACCTAAATAACAATAAATATAGACATCATGGGTATCACCGTGACCGAAAACGCCCGTACTTTTAAAATATAAAAAAAAAATTTCAATACGGCGAATTGTGTGGCGGAGAAAAGCGTCCAAATGGCGATTCGCAGTTTTTTGTCCCTTTTTTTTTCTAAAAAAAATTAAATAAAAAGTGATCAAAAAGTCATACACATCCCAGAATGGTATCAATAAAAACTTCAGACCGCCCCGCAAAAAATGAGCCCCCATACAGCTCTGTACACATAAATACCAAAAAGTTATAGGGGTCAAGATATGACAAGGAGAAAAAAAAAAAAGGGCAACTTTCTAATTATTTTATCACCATCTAAACGCAGGAAAAACTATACATATTAGGTATTGCCGGATTCGTACTGACCAGTAGAATGAAAGTAACTGGTCAGTTTTAATGCACATCGAACGCTGTAAATAAGAAACCCGTAGAACTGTAGCGGAATAGCGGTTTTCTTGCAATTTCACCCCATTTGGAATTTTTTTCCCGCTTCCCACTACACCATATGTAATATTAAATGGTGGCGTTGGAAAGTACAACTTGTCCCGCAAAAAACAAGCCCTCATACAGCTATGTGAACAGAAAAATAAAACAGTTATGGCTGTTTGAAGGCAGGGAGCGCAAAACGAAAATGCAGAACCGAAAAAACCTCCGGTCGTGAAAGGGTTAAACAGAACTCTGAGACTATCACAGAGCAGGTGCATTTATATGGAGACTTGATTACACACAGGTGGATTCTATTTATCTTCATCAGTCATTTAGGACAACATTGGATCATTCAGAGATCCTCAATGAACTTCTGGAGTGAGTTTTCTGAACTGTAAGTAAATGGGCCGAATAATTTTACATGCCCCACTTTTCAGTTTTATTATTACAAAAAAAGTTTAAATGATCCAATAAATTTCGTTCAACTTCACAATTGTGACCCACTTCTTGTTGATTCTTCACCAAAAATTTAAAATGTTATATCTTTTTGTTTGAAGCTTGAAATGTGGCAAAAGGTTGAAAAGTTCCAGGGGTCGAATACTTTTGCAAGGCACTGCAGGCACTAGGCACCCTAGCATGACAGTGGGAGCGGTTGCACATTCATAGAGGCAGAAAGACATATATAAATTCTGCTGAATGTTTTAGTAAGTGTGTGCTATCTCACCCCAGTGCTCAGTTCATAGTTACATTGCCGATTACTGCTGTATACTGTGCTCCATGCTACTGCTGATTTTGGGAAACAGAACCAAGGCACAAGGAAGTTATTCCCTATTTCCTATATTTTGAGAACATGCACATTTGTTGTGGTCACTCGTCCACCAATTGTCTGCTTAACATTTATATCAGGATTGCACAACCCATGGTCCATGATGTCAATTTGTTTGATTTCATGACATACTGTACACAAAGTGTGGCATTTTTCTCTCTGAAAGTTGACTAATAGCAATTTCTACAGATAATTGTGATAATTGCCACAAGATTTCCCATGGATTAAAACAGCAACAATACTAAGCCTATAAATATTAATTATTCTCTCCATAGCTTGTTGCTGCTGTGTTGATATTCTTTCTGCAATGCTCATAAAATATGCTAGAAATAAGTAAGATGAATAAGTCACAAAACATAATTTTATGTGCAAGCATTCCTAAAATGAATACACACTTAAACATTTTTTATTCATGCCCTGTTTCTTGCAGTCTTAATAATAAGTCATGCATATGAATTTGTTGAAAACACGCCGGGCTTCGAAGTAATTAAAATATTGTTGAGTTCATATTTAATATCATATAGTAGATTTTTTAAGCTGCCTATAGCATAGAACAAGTAAAAATTGGAATTTTATCTTCAAATTTCCCCTGGATGGTGCTCCCAAACGTAGTGTTACAAAGATGTATGCAATGCTGGCTATAAAAAGTGAGTAGTATTCTATCTAGCTGCATGTTATCATATGTTATCACATGAGTATTTTTCATTGATGTTTTAAAATATGAAATATGTAGTAGGGAACCAGGGGTGGGGGCAAGGATTTAAAAAAAACAGCCTTTGGTTTATTTATTTACACTTACCATACGTACTGTACTAATTATCTTCTACTGCTCTAAGGATTGAAAGGTATTCAAGCAACTAGACAATTAATTTTGAACGATTATTGAGTCAGTCATACAGATGAGCAGATTTCTCAAAATTCAGTCGAATTGGCCTACAGATTGAATTCAGTCTGGATAAATTAGACCTGAATCAAAAGTGCCGAAAGTGCACTTGACTGAAAATTAAATATGAATAAATTTACCAAAATTTGTTTGGAGTTCAATTACTCGACCTGAAAAAATTTGCACTAAATAAATGTGCCCCGATTGCCTTGAAAAGTTGTGTATGACACTATGAGGTCTCCTAGGACTGTAATAAACCCCTTTCAAGCTTGTAGACAGCAAAGTAGTAATGACATATAAGGCTATGGGTAAATTGACGGTAGCCGGTGGTAACGGCCTGTTTAAAAACACTGCACTGTGATTTTATTTGAAAAAAAAAACATTTATTTGTAAAACTTAAAAGCATCCCTTTTTGGTGACAGATGCCGTTTACTTCTACTATCATCTGATCTGTAAAATCCGAACCACCATTTTCAGTGATTTGTGCAGGACGAAAGTTTTGGATTCGCTGAATTTAATTCATGTAGAATTATTTGCTCGTCGCTAGTCAATAACTTACGGTGCTATGAATGCTTATGTAAGAGCAGCCAGTCTCTATCATGAACCTTAGGGTTCCCACACAGTAGAATACTCTGTTAGTGCCCCAAACAGTAGTTATGCTCCCTCACAATAGTTTTCCCCTCTAGTGCCCCCACGCAGTAACCATGCCTCCTTTAGTGCTTCAACACAATAGTTACACCCCCTTAGTGCCCCCACCCAGTAGTTATGCCCATTAGTCCCCCCACATAGTAGTTATTCCCCCTTTGTGATCCCATACAGTAGTTATGCCCCTTTTGTGCTCCAACAGAGCAGTTATGCCCCCTTAGTTCCCCCACATAGTAGATATGCCCCCTAAAAGTAGATATGCTACCTTAGTGTCCACACACAGTAAATATGCACCCATGGTGCACCCTCACAGTAGTTAGGCCCCCTTGGTGCCCCCAAACAGTAGTTAGGCTCCCTTAGTCTGCCCCTCACAGTAGTGCTTTGCCTTAGTGTCCCCACACAATAATCATGTCCCCCGTAGTGCCCCTACAAAGCAGTTTTTCCCTCTTATTGGCTCCACACAGCAGTTATTCCCACCCCCACCTTAGTGCCCCCACACAGTAGTTAATGCACTAGCATAGCAGTTATGGCCCCTTAGTCCTCCATCACAGTAGTGCTGCTCCCTTAGTGCCCCCCTGATATTAGTGAAGCCTCTGTGGTGTTAACAAAATTTAAAAAAATTAATACTCACCTAGCCCATTCCTCCACTGAATGGAGCACATTCTCTCTCCCCAGCAGATGTGATGCAGTGACATCATGGTGCCAGCTGAGCAGGAGAGTCTGCAGACTGGGAGATGATACTCCGCCCGTTTGCTCTTCTATTCAGCTCAACAGGTGTGATATGTCACTGCATCGTGACTGCTGGGGAGAGCACAGGCTGGGGAATGAGGCCCTGGTTGTAATAGATGGCAGACATCTATTACAGCCCAGCCCTTGCCTGGGCACAAATACAGTTATCATTCTTACTGTGTTTGTGTACGGGCATGCCCCACAGCAGCCTCTACGGCTGTTAAGGTGGTAGTTTTGCCCTAGTTGCATACATCCTACCTGAGAGATTTGTAATGTCACAGCAGTTAGCTGATAAACACAGATTGTGATGTTACAGCAGTACATCTGACCAAAATGTAAAATGTCACAGTGGTATACCTGTTCTCCGGGAATTAAGAAAATGAAAATACTTAAATATTATTTTATAAGAAATATATTCCCAAATACCTTTCATTATTTATAATGTCTCATGTTGTATAGGGAGCAATCATCAGGGGAAATAAAATGGCCGCCGTCCATTTAGTACACACCAAATCTGTCCTAATCACACAGCAGGACAAGTTACTTCACATCACTGAGCTAAAGAGCTGCCCCATCTCTACTCTACCTGTCAGGGGTTATGATCCTGAATACAGCTGATAAGATCTTCAGCTGAATCTCTGTAGGAATAGAGCCCATGAGGAGACAGATGAAGTACAGACAAGACGGACAGGACAGACTGTGGGCTGTGGTAATGGAGACTGCATATAATAGCTGCTGCTCATTATCCACACCTTCCCCTCTGTGCTTCATGTCTCCTCATGAACTCCATTCTTACAGAGATTAAACTGAAGATCTTATCAGCTATATACTGAAAAACAGAGCAGAGAGGAGGCTGAGGCAGCTCTTTACCTCAGTGTTGTGAACTTGTCCTTCTGTGTGATTAGGACAGGTTTTGTGTGTATTAATAGGACGGCCATTTTATTTCGCCTAATGATTGCCCCCTAGACAAAACGAGCCATTATCACTAATGAAAGGTATTTGGGAATATATTTATAATGAAGTAATATTTAAGTATTTTCATTTTCTTAATTCCCAGAGAACCCCTTTAAAGGGAAAATGTTACCACATTTATTCCGCCCTATGAAAAATAATAATAAGAAACCTGGGGTGAGGGCGTGGAAACAGCTTGCATGTTATGAATAAATCGAACTCACCACACTCGCCAGGCCGTACGCCTATTAAAGATGTTGTCCCCCCATTACATTTTGTTTTAATTTTATAGATCGTGAAAAATGAAACACATTTACAATATACATGCTGTTAAAAATAATCCAGTCAAGATTTATGACATTTACTTACAGTATGATGTCACATGGAGTTCAAAGTGTGTAGAATTGTGCATGTCCATCTACTGAGTTGTGTGCTGGTGGTCACATATATTATTATATTTGACTATGACATCTGAGGATACCCTAAAATGGATAATAAATGCTAGTCCTCAGCTCAGTAGATCAAGATGCACGTTACTATGCACTTTGACCACCAGGGGGCACCATACTGTGTAATAAATGTTTATTTAAATAAATATCTCTTCTGGATCAGTTTCTTCACAGCATGTAAATGGCAAATATGCTTCATTTGTTATGATCAGGCATGGTATTCAGCTGGTTCCCACCGGTTCTCCAGATCCGGTTGTTAAAATTACAGCCGGATCGGAGAACCAGCTTACCGGCTGGAAGCGCTCATCTACTGCTTTTCCTGCCCGCGCTGCACTAGCCTGACCTCGTACAGCATCAGGACGTAGTGCGCGCACTCTGACCTGACACTGCACGCAGTCAGGCGACAGTGCAGTGTGAGCAGAGAAGACAGAGGAGCTCTGGAGCAGAGCCGCGATACAGGAGACGTAAGAGAGTTTGTTTTTTTAAAATTTTATTCTGATGGGGGCACAGTGGGCTGATCTGAGGTCTGATGGGGGCACAATGGGCTGATCTGAGGTCTGATGGGGGCACAGTGGGCTGATCTGAGATCTGATGGGCGCACAGTGGGCTGATCTGAGGTCTGATGGGGCACAGTGGGCTGATCTGAGGTCTGATGAGTCACAGTGGGCTGATCTGAGGTCTGATGGGGGCACAATGGGCTGATCTGAGGTCTGATGGGGGCACAATGGGCTGATCTGAGGTCTGATGGGGGCACAGTGGGCTGATCTGAGGTCTGATGGGGGCACAGTGGGCTGATCTGAGGTCTGATGGGGGCACAGTGGGCTGATCTGAAGTCTGATGGGGGCACAGTGGGCTGATCTGAGGTCTGATGGGGGCACAATGGGCTGATCTGAGGTCTAATGGAGGCACAGTGTATTGTATTTGTTCCAATTTTATTTTTTACTTTAAACTAAGATATGTGCAGTGTGCATAGGGATTTGTTCATAGGGATTTTTTCATAGTTTTTTTTATAGTCCAACAGTCTGAGGGACAGTGAACTGGGGGGCATTGCTGGCATATGGGGACTACTATGGGGGCATCTACTTGGGGCATTGCTGGCATATCATGGGGGTATTACTGGCACATTATGGGGAACACTATGGGGGCATCTAAAGCGGGCATTTATACTGGCACGTCATAGGGGACATTGTGTGGGCATCTTAAATTGGCACATTATGGGCACACTATGGTGTTGGAGGGGGGAAGAACATTATGAGGGCATATTATATAGGCACATTATGAGGACACTAAGAAGGGACATTTATACTGGCACATTGTGGGGGAATCTTGTACTGGCACATTCTGGGAGCACTGTCAGGAAGAGGAGAGGAGCACTATGTGGACATTTACTAGGGGCATTATATAGGGGTATTTTATACTTGCACACATTATAGGGGCACTATGGGGACATTAGCTCAACTGGGGGCACTAAGGGGGATTTTTTTTGTACTGGCACACATTATAAGGGACATTCTTTGTACTGGTGCTCATTTTAAGTATTGAAGGTGGCAGGATGAGTTGTTCAGAAGGTGGCAGGATGATGGAAAAGTAAGAACCTAAGATGTCTTTTCGTCAAACTGCAGAGACGAGAGATGGGTGAAAAATCATCATGGCGTCTGGTCTGAAAGGAGAAGATGAGAAAAGAGAACGTCTGCATCAGAGAAGTCACTGGATGTAAGAGGTATGTGCGCTGTATGCTGGATAGCACTGAATATAATCTGTATGCAAATATGTCTGTAGTGCTAGGTACAAATGTGTATAAAATGTATATGGAGTAGGTAAATCTACTGTAAGTGTAGCCTATGTGTAATTTATATACTGTATGGTGCATATTGTATATGTGATTATGTGAGTGTAGTGTCTATATAGTCTGTTTATGAATGCATACCTCCCAACCATCCCAAATCTGGCATAACTACTGTGTGGTGGGCACAATAGAGACTAGGCAGGGTTGGAACATGTACAGATAGACATTGGGTGGAGTTAGAGGTGTGGGCCAGCGCTTTACAAAAACTTGCAACGCTGGTAGTTTAGCTCCTTAGGCTTTTTAAACGTTTTGTGGTATGTGTATATATGGTGTATGTATATGTAAACACGTGTCGTGATGCCATGTGTCCACCGTTTAGTAGGAAACCTGTTCTTAAAAATTTGAATCCCACCCCTGGTTATGATCTAACCCATTTAATGATGGCAACCCATTTAAATATTGTGAGTTTACTAAAACTATAAGATTTTCACAAATAACAGGCAAACTGCTGAAATCAGTGTCCCTACTTCATGCTGCCTACAGGAAGGGTAATATAAACGTGATGACAGATTCCTTTTAAAATCAATTGTAATGTCACAGCAGGTGACAAGACTGAGTCCCACTTGTGACGTCACAGAAGTTTACTTGATTGAAACCCACCTATGAAGTCACAGCAGTTTTCTTAGAGAAACAGACCTGTGATGTCATTGTGGCATAACTGTCTGAGAATCACTTGTGATGTTACAGCAGCATACCTGACAGAAACGCACTTGTCATGTCACATCAGCTTACCTGGCTGAAAAACATTTGTGAAAGTGCAATAGCATTTGTACCTGGCTTAGGCTACTTTCCCATATGTGGCACAGAAATCTGGCCGCCTGAGAATGAGAATGTCCAGCAGAGAATGTCGCAAACCACAGCGTGCAGCAGTTTGTGTCTAACCGATTCTCTGCATTTTTGCCAGAATATGGCTGGATCTCTGCCGGACCCCATTGTACTTAATGGGGCTGACGGGCTTCCCTTTTGCAACCAGCAGTGCTGGATCCAGAGAGTTCCAGCAGGCTGTTCTCTGCGGGAACACCCTGCCGGATCTCTGTGCTGCAAATGTGAAAGTAGCCTTCAATGCACTTGTGATGTCACAAGAGCTCAATTGTCTGAAACACTCTTGTGACATCGCAGTAACATGCCCAGGGGCAGTCACTAACTACAGAGGACACCTGTGTAAGAGACATATATGGTCCCAATTCTAGTGGCTAGCACAGAATAGCAGTGGGGGTCCAGAGACCATAAACCACCTTTTGCTGGTCTTCTGAAATTTTTGTATGTAGTGAGCGTATGTATATCTGTACCTATTTACAGTATTTGTGCATTACTGTATGTCCATATCTAGCAGGTTAGCTATTAAGCTGTGTATGTAATGAATGAATGAACGCACTAGCAGGTCTTGAATTTATTTTTTTTTTTACACAATATCGTGGAAGGATTTTTTAAAGGGAATTTCATGTCCAAAATTAAAAGACATCTGTACAATATTTTTGTGATTTTGTCAGTCATGTATCATGTAGTCAAGTATCGTGAAATACCGATGCAATGAACTGTAGATAAAATGACAGTCTTTATTAATGTGTCTTACTGCATAGGCAGACACAGATATGAATACATACTGTATAGACTTCCCTGAAAAGATGTTGATCATGGTCTGCTTGGTTAGAGAAGCATACCATACCGAGACGCTGTTCCTGAGAATATTATATCAGCGCAAAGTTAAGTTACATATTTGCATAGTTATTTCCTGTAGATTATTCAGGTCAATAAACTGCAGTTCGGATTCATATTAATTTTAAACAGTGGAGTCACTTGTATAGTAAAATGATGCAAAACCCACAATCTCTGTGTATTTATAAAGGGTAATTTGTTTTCATAAAATCTATTTGATGGGTTAGAACTGCATGTCGTATAATGATAAAACTTGATATTGGGTTTATGACAAACTATTGTGAAGATTAATGTGCTTTGCCCATGTACTATACCCAGCACTGCTGAGCATTCAGCAATTAAGTATGAGATTGAAGAACAGATATGGGCCCTTGGCTTCAAACTGAAATCATATCAGGATTATTGGTATTGCGCATTACCTCAAGAAATACCATTATTAGAAATGATTAGAGTGCCTTTCTCTGGATAATGTTTCACTGCTTTCTCATTTCAACAAAAGTTCCAGTTTTGAAGAATAGTATCCATTAGTAAAATGCAAGAAAAGACATTCTGAGCCCATAGAAGTCAATCATATTAATTTTTCAATTGAATCTGCTAACATATGATAAAAAAATGGAAAGACAGATTTTAATTACTTGCAGTGGGCAGCTGTTCACAAAAGCCAGCGTCATACACACATACACTTAGACTAGACATAGTTTCACTAGATGAGCGCCCACTTTATAAAGTGATTACATGTACCTGTACAGCATATGCACATACAGCTAACATTAGGCACACACAGCTAATTCCACCATACAGTACACATAAATAATGCTGCCATACAACGCAAATAAATAATGTTCTGCACTGTTGAATAGGTTGGCGCCATAGAAGACTAAAAATGTCACTGTTCAGTACACAAATAGCACAAACATTGAATGACAGCCAATTTTAGGCTTCAGGACTGCATGGGAGCACTTGGTTACACAATTGGTTACACAATTAGTTAAAAAGCTGTATACAGAATCAATGCCCTAGTTCAAGGAAAAGGGCTAGATCGGGAACCTAAAGTGGCCCAGGAGAAAAAAAATCTAAATTTGAAACATGCCAGGCCAACACAAATCGAGTCAGCAAACCGCCAGCTATAGCTATATGGTGATAGGTAGGGCCAATGCAAAAATACAATTTATTACCTCCTTAAATGTGTTCTCTAGGAATTAATAAAATGAAAATTCTTAAATACTGCTTCATTATAAATATATTCCCAAATACCTTACATTAGTTATAATGGCTCATTTTGTCTAGGGAGTAATTATTAAGAGAAATAAAATGGCCGCCGTCCTGTTAGTACATACAAAATCTGTCCTAATCACACAGCAGGACAAGTTACTTCACAACACTGAGGTAAAGAGCTGCCTCATCCTCCTTTTCTACTTGTCAGGGATTATGATAATAAATATAATTTAATATGATCTTCAGATGAATCTATGTAGGAATGGAGTTTATGAGGAGACATGAAGAACAGAGAGAATGTGCTAATGTGGGGCTGTGGTAATGGAGACTGCCTACAAGTGCATCCCCCTTGCATCACATTACCCATTGATGTGACACAATCACTGGGTGCAGCGATGATGCATCCCCCCTGCATCACATGACCCATTGATGTAACACAATCACTGGCTGCAGCAGGCATCAAACCGGATGGTGACACACGGGGACCAGAGCGCTGCAGAGCAAGCGAGCTGGAACCCAGTAGCGGGGAGCAGGTATGTATAAATACTTCTGCAGGCCCAGCCATGTGTGTGGGAGGTATCCCCTAAAGGCACCCAAATATGGAAAGCCCCTTTAATAATTGGAAGCATCTCCTACTGTTGCAATACAGGCTTCTGCTCTGAAATGGCAATGGTCATACAGATGCTGTATATCCTTCTGTTGTATGACATCCAAGGATCTTTTAACTTGGACCTGTAGTTAACCAAGGTGATTGTTTGCTGCTTTGCATTATAAATCTGGATAAATTACTGGGAGAGGAACTACAAAGGGGAACAAACCCTGAAAAAATAATACTTAGTGTAATCTGTAGACCACCAAACATCACTGAGGAAATAGAAATTTAGCTGTTTAAACAAATAGAGCAGGCTGCACAGGCTGGTACAGTGATTATAATGGGAGATTTTAACTCCCTAGATATTGATCGGGGTCATGGTTCTACCTCAACTGCAAAGGACCAGTTTGCTGCAGGACCAATTTTTGGGCCAGTATGTAGAAGATTCCACTAGGAGTGAGGCTCTGTTGGATCTGGTAATTTCTAAAAATGCAGGGGAGAAACACTTAAAATGACTTAAAACATTCTAAATGGCTGCAGTAAAACATTCAGAAAATGTAGATAAGACAGCACTCCTAAAATATTGCCATGCAATGAAGCCGTTCAGCAGCGGTGCCAGCAGCGTTGGGCCCCAGCCCATCGGGCCCCCAGGTAGCAAGTGTAGAAAGGATACTGCAGCACTCCAATGTCTTCAGAAGCAATCCAAAGGTTTATTCAGCACACAGATACAGCAGCTGTATCTGTGTGCTGAATAAACCTTTGGATTGCTTCTGAAGACATTGGAGTGCTGCAGTATCCTTTCTACACTTGCAGTAAAACATTAAAAAATACTCCTTCCTCAGTAGAAATACTCTGTGCTACCCTCAATACATTTAAACTGATCTTTCATGATAGTTACTTTTAGTGTAGGCATTTTACATTGCATGGAAAAACTCTGGATCACTGTAGCCTTTAAAAACAACATGATGGCTCTGGATTAAACTAACACTAATACTTAAAATGTTAAGCTTTTCGAATATATGTTAAGTTGAAATTGAAAAATAGAAGTGTTACTTGATATAGTCATTACATGAGCACAAATTAAGGGGTTAATTTCTTATACTGAAATACTCCAATATTAGGTACAGATGGTGGCGCAACGGTTATTTACGCTGCCATCTGCGACTTCGCCCCGCTCACGTCAGGAATTGTGGGCGTGGCGTGGGCATGTAAGGGGACGGGCCATTAGGCTCATCTCATTTACCATTTTCCCTTCCTTTTTTTGAGTGGTAGAAAATGGTCTAAATGTAAGACAGAAAGGAAACTAGATTACATTTAGACTGGCACTGGATGCGCCAAAGTTATGTAGAAGCCGGCCCCTCTACATAACTCCGTCAGATCCACCACCAGTGCAGGGCTTATTAAGACCGGCGTCTAAAACGTCATTCTTAATAAATGTGCCCCTAAGTGTTTTCATAACATTACCTCATTGTGCATAAATAAAACAATGGATGAACATTCATTTGTATTTAAATATGACTCATATTTGATTCTCAAAGTGACAACTTGATTCTAATTTTGTGACAAACCAAAATAATTATGTCTTTGTGACTAAAGCAGCTAACAGTCTGCTGCACACATTATAAAGTGTATTCTATTTTACTTTATAAAAGTACCATAGGTACAACTGTTTAAGATTGTGGACACCCTTACTAATTTTTCTTTTGCCCAATCAATTTCTAATGTGGAGAAAATTATTTCTCCAATTGACTACGTTAAAAACTTTTATTCAGTCTTGGTTCTGAGGCTTCTATGTGCTTCCTATGCACAGCAAGCTGTTCTGTTAACTTTGTATAAATCCATCAGACTGCATTTCTGCTACTCCTCCAATCTGCTCTAGGCGGTCTGCCTCTGGTGTCTGTGTACTGGCCATGGGCAAGGTTCCATCACTAAAGGAATCATTGTACATACTAAGGCTAGCTTTCTTCCTCTCCAATGTGTTACAGATGCGTATACATTCTTCTCTGTACACTAGTACAGTATTTTATGGCCATGGACAGTCAGGACACCTCCTTTTGGTCATACAGTGTGGGAGGCACTGTACATCAGCTCTTACTGGCTGCCAGGCAGATTCCCACATTTTACTTTCCCTTTTCCATCAGAGGTAAAGCTGCTGAGATCCAACTCAAGCGTAGTACAGCAAGTGTAGGGAGGTAGGTATGTGTCTCTGCAAGATGATGTAGAGGAGAAGAGCATGTGTTAAGAGGTCATAGGTGAAGAAGCAAAGCAAAAAAGCAAAATTTTTTAGCCACAAGACACCTCAAAAATCAGATTTGCTACTTGTCGCAAACCGAGAGGGACAGAATCCTTGAACAGAGATACCTTGGTTTATTACTCCAGCACATCGTTATATGCCTAGTCTGAGATGTCAGCACTGTTTAATGTTGCATGTCCTGATGGTTTAAGAGAGCAACAACAAACTGAAATAAGCAAGAGGTACATAGAGGAGAACCTATGCACGGACGGATCATCTGATTAGAACAACGGCTCATAGGAACCTATTCTATATGGCAAGTGAAATTGGATATCATATTACAAGCCTAGCATGGAAAACAGTGTCTACACAAACCACCAGAAAGTGTTTGAGTGACAACGTCTAGCTACACATTGACCTAACGCCGCTCTCAAAGGCTATCATTCTGAACAGTAAGACCACAATGGAGGCCATGGAGGTCTATCTTCAGCAGGGATGAGTCCCACTTTTGTCTCGGACCTAATGATAACTGGAGATTGGTCTGGAGACCAATTGGGCAATGCCATGAAGAGGCCTTTACAAGGGAATGTCGCATTAGTCCTACTCCTGGTATTGCGATGTGGGGCGGGATAATGTACAGTAGCTGGACCCCTCTAGTCTTCATGTCTGGTTCACTAATAGCTCGGCATTACATTGATTTGGTTATGGAACCAGTGGTATGGCCATTTCTCCAAAGTCTCCCAGCAGCCATTTCTCAACAAGACAATGCCAGGTTGCTAGTGCTACTATGAAGAGCCTATTTGGCCTAAATATGCTACCATGGCCTGCAGGGTCTTCAGACCAGAAGAACGGAGCAGTGCATTGTAATGTAATATAAGTGCACATGGAAATGGATTTTAAAAATCCTCACAACATTTTTCCACAGTGCATAGATGACATTTGCAAAAACTCTGATTTATTATATGACAACTGTATGGGCTAATTCACATATAATGGAATTGTTGCAGATTTTCTGTCAGTATTTGCAGATGGAAGATCTGCAGAGGATTATAGTACTAGAAAAGTGAATGATAATTTCTACAAATTCCTATCCACGCTCTGTGTATATTTTATGTGCAGAAAACAACTTGAAAAGGAGATGTTTAATACTGCAGCATGTCAGCTTCTGACACTAAAATGTTGTAGCTTGTCCACAACTGGTGTAAGTAAATGCTACATATTCTCCAAATTTGAATTTCATGCAGATTTTAGTGTGGATTAGCCATGGACCAACAGCAAATCAACAGTTCAAAATATAAAAAAAAAAGAAAGAAAGAAAGTCAATTTCCCCTAGTTACCTTATTTGGCTCATGCAGGTCTATGTAAACCTGGTCTCTTGCATTAACTTTTCATACCATGTGACCCTTGGAACAAGATGTTATCACAGGACAGTGGGTTCTACATAACCTGCAAGCAGTATCAGACTGGTCCACCTGAGTACCAAAGGATTCTCTAGTGTGCCCAGGCTCTGGTATTATAGTGGGCCCCAAAGGTCGTGGACAAAAACTTCCAATAGGGTTTATTTCTTTGAATCAAAATTTATTACACTTTATTGATGATATGGTGGTTGAGCCCCAAGAATAGTTTCCTCTACCGGGCCCAATGAACCCCAGTCCAACACTGGCTGCAAGGAACCAGGACTGTTTAGCATTGTGTGGGCTTTTGTATTCTATCAAAGACACTGCAGGAGAAGGGGAAAGCAGAGCTGAAAATGTGCTTAGGAAACTATTAACAGAACCATAATTGAGAGTGTAGAAGTGGGACAGCAGTGGATGGGTTAATTAGTAAATTACTATGGGGTGTCAGATAATATGATATATGGGGAGGGGGGCAGGTATCATAGAGCTCTGTGTGCAGGAGCAGCCTGCTCTACACTAGCTTCCTGCTGGTGGGTGGGGCTTGATCCCATGACATTCTACTATTGGCTGGCAGCAGATATCATTGAAAGCTGTCAGCCAATAGAAAACAAAAAGCAGTACTGGCAAGTCCTGTGCCATTCCTCAGATCCCAGTGTGAGAGCGGCCATAGGAGGAGGATACAATAATTGTCCTCCTCACTGAGCAAGGACCTTCAGTGGGCGGAACTCCAGCGCTGCTGCTGTAAGTGGCATCCTCTTCTATAAGGTACAGCATAGCAGTACACAGGGGAAGCCTGTAGATATAATAAAAAAGATTCAGTACTGCTTTGGGGCCCCTTCTGGGCTCGAGCCCCGAAGCAGTCGCTTCCCCTGCTTCCCTGATAGCTACGCCACTGATGCAATGTGTTCAGGTATACAGTATACAAAGCAGTGTACTCATGTGAGATACAAGGTGTAATTTATACCTCATACCACATATGTCAGTACACTGCTGTATATACTATATATCTGTACATAGTGCATCTATTATACCTCGTACCTCACATATCAGTACACTGCTGTGTATACTATTTCTGTATATACTGCATGTATTATAAAAGTATAATAGATATAGTGGGGGTACAGATATATATATTATACACAGCAGTGTGCTGATATGTGAGGTACGAGGTATAATAGATGCGCTATGTACAGATAGTATATAGTGTATAGTATATTCATGTGTACTGATATTTGAAAAACAAGGTGTCATTTTTACCTAATACCGCACATATCAGTACACTGCTGTATATACTATGTATATGTACACACTGCATCTATTATACCTCTTACCACGTTACCATCAACAACATGTGACTGATTATGTCACACCTTCTGTTACCCACTGCATTCTAGCTTCTACTGAGTATTGTTATTGAGTGTGTGTACACTGTATTCAGGGGGCACATATAAGAGGCACTATACATAAATGGGGAAAAAGAAGAAGCACTATACATAAAGGGGGCACATAGAAGAGGCACTATACATAAAGGGGCACATAGAAGAGGCACTATACATAAAGGGGCACATAGAAGAGGCACTGTACATAAAGGGGCACATAGAAGAGGCACTATACATAAAGGGGGACATAGAAGAGGCACTATACATAAAGGGGCACATAAAAGAGGCACTATACATAAAGGGGGACATAGAAGAGGCACTCTACATGAAGGGGCACATAGAAGAGGCAATATACATGAAAGAGCACATAGAAGAGGCACTATACATGAAGGGGCACATTTAACTTATTGGTTTGGTTCTGGTGCTATATTTGTTGTTGATTTTGTTGCTGTATTTGACATCAGGCTTGGTTCTGATACTTTATTCATGTAGTGATCTTGGATTTTGCTCTGTATTTGTTTGTTAAACGTTCATCTGATACTATACTCCAATCTAATACCAAATATTCACATTTGCGTTCGAGCCACTTTCACAGATTCTGTCAAAAAGACCGGACACAAGTCCTGCATGCAAACTTTTTTGTCCAGTAAAGGAGCAGCATCCTGAGCAGACCCCATTATAGTCAATGGAGTCTCTTCAGCTCTGGAGGTGGTAAATCTTGTCCCTCTAATGACCATGCTGTCTCTACGGGATTGCACATGGGTGTACGATCCCAACATAAAAACATAACCAGCTGCTGCCTTTTAATGATTTAAAGTCTATTTACCTATACTGCCTTTATATAGTAGGTGGAGTTAAACAGGTTAAGGTGAGCCGCTACACATGGGCCAGTGCTGGGTGCTTGCGCCCCACGCTAAAATTTTCCACCCAGCCCTTGAATACGCCATTATAATGTGTGCCAGCACACAAAAAAATGCCATTTAACACGTGCCAGTCCATAAAATGGCCTCTTCCAAGTGCCAGTACAGTGCTGTTCTGTCCCTTTGTTGACATGCAGTTGCAGAGCTGTGGGGGCGTGTAACATCAATGTTTGAGGTTTTCCTCATGAATATTTGTGTTTGTCAACAAAGACCCCTCCCCCAGCTCTGCAAAGGGAGTGCTGCTTTGCTTGCAGTAAGACTGACTGCTGGGATATTCTGCAGCATCAATTCACAGAGGGCATGACACTTTTAAAACATAACTTTTAATGATTGCCAAAATTAAAATAAAAGGAAATATCTTAAACCCTAGTTCAATATGTATTTAAATTGATAAAAATGAAGGGAGCACGCAGTCAGGTGTAAGACTTTTTCCCTATGGCATCCCAGACTACCTCTCCGCACAAAGATGCACCCTGGTGGTAGGTACACCTTGTCCACGTACCTACCCCTTTTATTTTGGCAATCAAAACGTTATATTTTAAGAGTTGCATGCCCTCTGCGAGTTGATTTTTGATTACCCTGACTCACGCCATATCTTTCATTATCCCTTTAAGTACAGTATGTACTAGATACCCTGCAGCATGTTGTATGTGTGGGACTGCAAGTTCCAGATATACAATACAATGACATTGCTGATTCACACAAGATCTTTCCCATAGCTGTTCTTGTGCAATGCTCTGCAGACACTTCTTCACAGCCAGCAGAAGAGTACAGAGTAGAGAACTCATCCGCTCCTTGTCAGCTCTGTGTTTGTAGAGTGAGGAGGGTGGAAAGATCCTGTGCACAGATTTTATCTCTTCAGTGCCGGGAGAAGAGGAAACCCTACAGCTGTTAAGGGGGTTGTCTGGAATTTTAATACTGACAACCTATCTTCAGGATAGGTCATCAATATCAGATCTGCGTGGGTCAAACACCTGGCACCTCCGCCAATCAGTTAGTTGAAGAGAAGGCCACACTCTTTGCGAATACTGCCTTCCTTTCTTTGTTTACCTGCTTATCGGCAAGCAGGTGTAATTACAAGCGATTCCATTTACTTCTATGGGACGACTCCACCCGATTCAAGCGTATACTAAAGTATCATCCCATAGAAGTGAATGGAATGGCTTGTAATTACACCTGCTTGCCACCGCGATGTCAATGGCGAGCAGGTAAAAGATTAAAGGAAGGCAACACTGGCACGGAGTGCGGCCTTCTCTTCAACCAGCTGATCAGCAGGGGTGCCGGGTGTCTGATCCCCTCCGATTTGATATTGATGAGTATAGGTCATCAATATTAAAATCCCGGAAAACCCCTTTAACTTCCTCCTTTGTTTGGAGTTTTAGCACCGCAAACAGCTTTGCTCAACTTTCTCAGTCAGATTCATTCAGGGATGAGTAACTCGATTAGAGAATGACAAATTACACTGATAAGTGCAATTCTCTTTTGTAGACTTCTTTACCTAGGCATGTAAAGAGAACATTATCACAATCCTACTGTCATCCTACATTCTACATCTACCATTACACTAGCAGCAGCAGTAATTTCTCTGTGTTGACTGCTACAGAAGTAGAATATTTGGTATTTAGTTCCAATGGTATAGCACTGCTGAAATGAAAAAAAGAAAAACAGCCAAAAATTCTTTAAAAAATAGTTTTTCTATGAGTATTTAGTTAAAAATACCCCTTTTTGGTGCAAGTATCCCTTTAAAGGGAACCTGTCAGCTCTGAAACACCCTCCAAACTAGAGTAAGCAGTGTATAGTGTAAGTGACGTTGAGTCCGGTTATGTAAGTTTTATCTTCATACTCACTTCCATTCTGACTCTGTGCTCCCACAAACCTGCAGTAAAATGCACTTGCTCAAAGAAGAGTCCTCTCAATGTATTTTACTGCTGGTTTGTGGGAGCACAGCGTCGGAATGGAAGTGAGTATGAAGATACAAATTACATAATCGGATTCAGCATCACTTACACTATATATCGCTTACTCTAGTTCAAGGGGTGTTTCGGAGATGACAGGTTCCCTTTAAAGCAGAAAAGTGACTTTAATTACTGTTATGGTAGAATAATGGTGAACTTTGGAAAGTATAATTTATCACTGTGTAAGCAGCATGAAAGACCAATTAACTTCATTTCTCGTGTCTTGCTTTTCTATCAAATTCACAACACATGTCACTCTTTGCAGAAAGGTTTTGAATACATTCTTCAATAGGCATAACATCTAGTCTGTCCACTTAACTGATGCTGTCAGAAAACCTGAAAATGTACAACTATAATAACAGCTCAAGAAATGGGCAAATCATGTTGTCATAAATACTCTTCACAAATATTAACTTCCTGATGCAGTGATTTTCCATTTTTTTATTTTCGTTTTTAACTCCGTGCCTTCCCTAATATTTTATTTCCACTCGCATGGCCATATGGTTTTTACAGGACAAGTTGTTCTTTCTAGAGGCACCATGTAATATTGCATACAATGTAGTAGGAAGTTGGAATATTCCAAATGGGGTGCAATTGGAAAGAAAACACAATAGTTTTTTGGGTTTCGTTTTTACAGTGTTCCCTATGTTTTGAAACTGACCTGTCAACTTCATTCTCTGGGTCAATTTTATTACAGCAAAATTACATTTTTATAGTTTTTTTTTGCAGGGCGATTTGCAGTTTTTATTGATGCCGTTTTGGGGTGTGTGAATAGTTCATTGCTTTTTATTCAAATTTGGGAATATATTTTTATCTTATCTTTTTATATTTTATTATGTTTTTAAAAACTTTTCTTAGGCATATTTGAAGTTCCTCTAGGGAACTTTAACATGAGATTGTTTAGTCACTTCTCCCATAGACTGCAATAATTTAACATTGCAACTCAGATCCAGTCACTGTACATGTTCAATGTGACAGATTCCCTTTATTATTATTATTTATTTCAAAGTGCTATTAATTCCATGGTGCTGTACATCAATGGGAGATTACACATACATAATATAAAATAATACAAGTACAATAAGCATGAAACTATTATTACTAATACAAAGCGGAGAGGCAGAGCAAGAACGAGGGGTGAGGTGGATTAACCTGGTAGCAGAGTTATGGATAGCTTGGTGGGGTGCGAGAGTGCTAGATGGGAGGCAACAGTAGAGGAGGATGTTGCCACAGTCCAGGGGGAAATGATGAGAGCATGAACTAGCATTTTAGTTGACTCTGGGATGAGGAAGGAGCGAATACAAGAGATGTTCTTCAGTTGAAAGCAGCAGGTGACAGTAAGTGTTTGAATGTGTGTCTTTAAAGGGGTTGTCTCACTTCAGGAAGTGGCATTTATCATGTAGAGAAAGTTAATATAAGACACTTACTAATGTATTGCTATTATCCATATTGCTTCCTTTGCTGGCTGGATTCATTTTTCCATCACATTATACACTGTTCATTTCCATGGTTACAGACCACCGTGCAATCCATCAGTGGTGGTCGTGCTTGCACAATATAGGAAAAACTACCAGCCTACGTATGTGCGCTCCCATGGTCCCGGCCACCAGAGAGGCTGATGCTTTTTCCTATAGTGTGCAAGCACGACCAACACTGATGGATTGCAGGGTGGTCTGTAACCATGGAAACGAGCAGTGTATAATGTGATGGAAAAATGAATCCAGCCAGCAAAGGAAGCAATATGGATAATAGCAATACATTAGTAAGTGCCTTGTATTAACTTTCTCTCCATGATAAATGCCACTTACGGAAGTGAGACAACCCTTCTAAAGACAGAGCAGAATCAAATATTATTCCCAGGTAGCAGACCTGTGAGGCTAGAGAGAGCATGGTGCTGTTAACTGTAATGGATAGGTCTGTTAGAGGGGCTGAGTTATATAGTGGAAAGATGATTAATTCTATTTTCTCAATGTTCAGTTTTAAAAAGCAGAGGAGAAAAATGAATATATAGCTTATAGACACGCTGGGATTCTAGATATAAAATAAGTGACATCTAGGCCAAATAGATACTATAGATTTGAATGCCATCAGCATAGTGATGCTATAGTAAGCCACGGGACTCTATGAGCTGTCCCAGGCTGAATATATAAATGGAGAAAGGTAGGGACTTAGGACAGAGCCTTTAGGGCATGATGAGATGGTGTATGAATGGGAAACACTGACGGTTGTTTTGTATGAGGAGATTCAGGGGATGGCCAGGTCTCTGCAGCTGAGGAATGAGAGGGTTTTCAATGTAAGAGAGTGATTGTCAGTGTCAAAAGCAAAGGATAGGTCATGAAGGAGGGGCAACAAATAATGAAGTTTAGTTTTGGCAGCTAGCAAATCATTTTCAACTGAGGTTAGGGCTGTTTCAGTGGAGTGATTGGTCCGGATTGTAGTGGATCAAATTGTGAATAGGATGTGAGGTGGGAGATGGACATGTTGTTCTAGAAGTTTTGATGTGAATGGGAGTAGTGACATTGGGCAATAGCTGAATAAACAAGATGGGTATAGGGAAGGCTTCTTGAGTGTGGGTGTTATGCTTAAAAGGGGAAGGGAAAACACCAGAGGTTAGTGACAGGCTGAAAAGGTGGGTTAAAGGGGTATTCTCATCTTGGACAATGGGGGCATATCGCTAGGATATGCCCCCATTGTCCTATAGGTGCGGGTCCTGCCGCTGGGACCCGCACCTATATCGAGAACGGGGCCCCCAAAGTGAAGAAGTGCGCACCGCACAAGCGCGGCCCGCTCTCCATTCACTTCTATGGGGCCGCCGCAAATAGCCGAGCGCTGGCTCGGCTATTTCCGTCGGCTCCATAGAAATGAATGGGAGCGCACTGCGCATGCACGGCCACCGCTCCCATTCATTTCTATGGAGCCGACGGTAGGTACGGAGGCTCCTCTCAAGCAGAGCAGAGAGGAGGACGAGGCAGCTCTTTACCTCAGTGTTGGGAAGTAACTTGTACTCCTGTGTGATTACGAGAGGTTTTGTGTGTACTAATAATGATGGCAGCCATTTTATTTCTTCTAATGATTGCTCCACAGACAAAATGGGCCATTATATTATTATTATATTATATCTAATGAAAGGTATTTGGGAATATATTTATAATAAAGTAGTATTTAAGCATTTTCATTTTCTAAATTCCAGGAGAACCCCTTTAACTGGCCTACATTGTACCCATTGCTATGTCATTTATTTAAGTAGTAATGTCAGGAGCCGTTATCCTATTGATTTTTTACATGTAGATGAGTATTTGTTTTAACACTTAGACTCCCAGCGCCGTACATGTACGGCGCAAAAATCACTCACAAGTCCCAGCTGCGCCCGCCCGATCAGCGGCGGGGGTCCGGCTGTGCCCAGGTGCCGGACCCCTGCTGAATGCGCCAGCATCGGTGAAAACACCGATGCCGGTGCATTAACCCTTTATGTGCTGCGGTCAGCGATGACCGCGGCACATGTGGTGTGCGGGAGTTCAGGATGGCGAGCGGGGGGCCATCGGGTCCCCGCGCTGCTGTGACGGGGACCCGATGGCTCGGATAGCAGCCCGATGCTTTCCTTAGGCATCGTGGCTGCTATCCCTGCGTGCCTGTGCGATCCAGCCCCCTGGATCGCACAGGAAGCAGGCTGTAAGTGTATTACACTGAGTAATATACTTACAGCCAATGCATTACAATACAAAAGTATTGTAATGCATTGTAAAGGGGATCAGACCCCCAAAAGTTAAATAAAGTGGAAACAAATAGTTAAAAAATAAAGTTTCCTAAAAAAAAATAATAATAAAAGTTTCAAGTAAAAAAAAAGCCATTTTCCAAAAAAAAAGTTTAAAAAATTGCAAAAAAAAGGTAAAAAAAGAAAGATAAACATATTAGGTATTGCCGCGTCCGTATCGACTGGCTCTATAAAAATATCATGTCATCCACCCCGCCAGGTGAACGCAGTAAAAAAAAAAAACAAACGTGCCAAAACAGACATTTTTTGGTCACCTTCCCTTACAAAAAGTGTAATAGCAGGCGATCAAAAAGGCGTATTAATCCCAAAATGGTACCAATCAAACCGTCATCTTGTTGCGCAAAAATGATACCCTACCTGAGACAATCGCCCGAAAAATAAAAAAAATATGGCTTTCTGAAAATGGCAACAGAAAAAAAAGATTTTATTCTGTTCAAAAATAAATCTAATGTGTAAAACTTTCCAAAAATAAAAAAGTTAGACATATTGGGTACCGCCGCGTCCGTAACAACCTGCTCTATAAAGATATTACATGAGATGGCCCCCCAGGCGAATGATGCAAAAAATAAAAAATAAAAATTATGCCAAAATAAACATTTTTTTCCCTCTTGCCTCACAAAAAGTGTAATAGCAGGCGATCAAAAAGGCATATTTATCCCAAAATGGTACCAATCAAACCGTAATCTTGTCCCGCAAAAATGATACCCTACCTGAGACCATCGCCCGAAAAATAAAAAAAATATGGCTCTCTGAAAATGGCAACACAAAAAAAAAGATTTTATTCTGTTCAAAAATAAATCTAATGTGTAAAACTTTCCAAAAATAAAAAAGTTACACATATTGGGTATCGCCGCATCCGTAACAACCTGCTCTATAAAAATATTACATGAGATGTCCCCCCCAGGTGAATGCTGCAAAAAATAAAAACTATGCCAAAACACTAATTTTTTTCCCTCTTGCCTCACAAAAAGTGTAATAGCAGGCGATCAAAAAGGCGTATTTATCCCAAAATGGTACCAATCAAACCGTCATCTTTTCCCGCAAAAATGATACCCTACCTGAGACCATCGCCCGAAAAATAAAAAAAATATGGCTCTCTGAAAATGGCAACACAAAAAAAAAGATTTTATTCTGTTCAAAAATAAATCTAATGTGTAAAACTTTCCAAAAATAAAAAAGTTAGACATATTGGGTACCGCCGCGTCCGTAACAACCTGCTCTATAAAGATATTACATGAGATGGCCCCCCAGGCGAATGATGCAAAAAATAAAAAATAAAAATGATGCCAAAATAAACATTTTTTTCCCTCTTGCCTCACAAAAAGTGTAATAGCAGGCGATCAAAAAGGCATATTTATCCCAAAATGGTACCAATCAAACCGTAATCTTGTCCCGCAAAAATGATACCCTACCTGAGACCATCGCCCGAAAAATAAAAAAAATATGGCTCTCTGAAAATGGCAACACAAAAAAAAAGATTTTATTCTGTTCAAAAATAAATCTAATGTTTAAAACTTTCCAAAAATAAAAAAGTTACACATATTGGGTATCGCCGAATCCGTAACAACCTGCTCTATAAAAATATTACATGAGATGTCCCCCCCAGGTGAATGCTGCAAAAAATAAAAACTATGCCAAAACACTAATTTTTTTCCCTCTTGCCTCACAAAAAGTGTAATAGCAGGCGATCAAAAAGGCGTATTTATCCCAAAATGGTACCAATCAAACCGTCATCTTTTCCCGCAAAAATGATACCCTACCTGAGACCATCGCCCGAAAAATAAAAAAAATATGGCTCTCTGAAAATGGCAACACAAAAAAAAAGATTTTATTCTGTTCAAAAATAAATCTAATGTGTAAAACTTTCCAAAAATAAAAAAGTTAGACATATTGGGTACCGCCGCGTCCGTAACAACCTGCTCTATAAAGATATTACATGAGATGGCCCCCCAGGCGAATGATGCAAAAAATAAAAAATAAAAATGATGCCAAAATAAACATTTTTTTCCCTCTTGCCTCACAAAAAGTGTAATAGCAGGCGATCAAAAAGGCATATTTATCCCAAAATGGTACCAATCAAACCGTCATCTTGTCCCGCAAAAATGATACCCCACCTGAGACCATCGCCCGAAAAATAAAAAAAATATGGCTCTCTGAAAATGGCAACACAAAAAAAAAGATTTTATTCTGTTCAAAAATAAATCTAATGTGTAAAACTTTACAAAAATAAAAAAGTTAGACATATTGGGTACCGCCGCATCCGTAACAACCTGCTCTATAAAAATATTACATGAGATGGCCCCCCAGGCGAATGCTGTAAAAAATAAAAAATAAAAACTATGCCAGAACAACCATTTTTTTCCCTTTTGCCTCACAAAAAGTGTAATAGCAGGCGTTCAAAAAGGCATATTTATCCCAAAATGGTACCAATCAAACCGACATCTTGTCCCACAAAAATGATACCCTATCTGAGACAATCGCCCGAAAAATAAAAAAAATATGGCTCTCTGAAAATGGCAACACAAAAAAAGATTTTATTCTGTTCAAAAATAAATCTAATGTGTAAAACTTTCCAAAAATAAAAAAGTTAGACATATTAGGTACCGCCGCGTCCGTAACAACCTGCTCTATAAAAATATTACATGAGATGGCCCCCCAGGCGAATGCTATAAAAAAATTTTTAAAAAACTATGCCATAACAGCCATTTTTTTTACCTTGCCTCACAAAAAGTGTAATACAACACGATCAAAAAGTCTTATGTACTCCAAAATGGTACCAATCAAACCATCATCTCGTCCTGCAAAAAATGAGCCCCCACATAAGACAATAATTGAAAAAAATAAAAATCAATGGCTCCCGCAAACCAGTCCATCAAAATCTGTGCTGCAAAATCCTGCATGTCCCCCACAGCAGTTTACCACCACATATGGGGTGTTGCCGTATTCAGGAGAAAACGGGGAACAAATTATGGGGTGCTTTTCTCCTGTTACCCCTTGAGAAAATGAAAAATTTGGGGCGAAAGCAACATTTTATTGGAAGAAATGAAACTTTTCATTTTCACAGCCAAGTGTTTCCAAATTCCGTAAAACGCTTAGGGGGTCAAAGTGGCCAGTACCCCCCTTAATATATTCTTTGAATGGTGTAGTTTCCAAAATGGGGTCACTTTTTGAGGGTTTCCACTGTAGGGGTACGTCTCAATTACAAAATGGTGCCTAAAAACCATTCTAGCAAAATCTGCCTCCAAAATCCGTATGGCGCTCCTTTCCTTCTGGCCACTGCCACAAACCCATAGAGACGTTTACCAACACATATGGGGTATTTCTGTAAACTACAGAATCAGAGTAATGTATATTGAGGTTTAGTTTGCTGTTAACCCTTGCTGTTTTGCAAGAAAAAAATTATTAACGTGAATAATCTACCAAAAAAGTGAAATTTTGAAATTTCACCTCCATTTTCCATTAATTCTTGTGGAACACCTCAAGGGTTAACAAAGTTTGTAACAGCAGTTTTTTTATAATTTGAGGGGTGTAGTTTCTAAAATGGGGTCATTTATGGGTGGTTTCCATTACGCAAGCCACTCAAAATCACTTTATATCTGAATTGGTGCTTAAAAAAATGGTTTTGGAAATTTTGTTGAAAATTTTAAAAATGGCTTCTAAACTTCTAAGCCCTCTAACGTCCCAAAAAAGTAAAATGACATTTATAAAATGATGCCAACATAAAGTATACATATGGGGAATGTAAAATAATAACTATTTTTGGAGGTATTACTATGTATTTTGAAAGTAGAGAAATTGAAATTTTGAGATTTCCAAATTTTTCCAAATTTTTGCTAAATTTGGTATTTTTTTATAAATAAAAATGAAATATTTTGCCACAAATTTACTACTATAGTGAAGCACAATATGTGATGAGAAAACAATCTTAGAATGGCCTGGATAAGTAAAAGTGTTCCAAAGTTATTACTACATAAAGTGACATATGTCAGATTTGCAAAAAACGACCTAGGATTTGAGGTGAAAAGTTGCCCGGTACTGAAAGGGTTAAAATACAATTTATTTGTTTATTTACTATTTTTTTCAGAATTGCAAAGTACTTTGAAATATGCTGGTACTAAATAATTAAACCTCTATATAAATATTGAAAAGCAGTTTGCCATTATGGATAGTATTGACTTCTTAATTAAAGAAAACTAAACTGGGTGTCAGAAATGTAATTCACTTTGTTTACAACTGATCGTGTACTTTTTAGACAGCCAAGTCTGCTGTAGTTTGTCTTCTTGGCATGCATTTTGCAATTATTTCAACACTGTCTCTGTAAAATTCTGGAAAGCCATTCTTTTAAACGTATTCAGAAGTTCTCATTGTTGGCTCTGGTGTGTATCTGCAATACCAGAGATAAGCTTTTGGGAAAAAGAGCAGCTTCTAGGTTTTTAAATGGATTAGAAATTGTTTTCTAACTGTATCTGATCCCCCTCGAGTGTACACAAATCATCAGCATGAAAGCAAAACAAAGTGGATTGGTAAGAATCAGATAAGGTGTCTAGTAACACAACGCATGTATATAGTGTAGAATACAATATAAACTGTAAGGCTACTTTCACACTAGCGTTTTATAATTCCGGTATTGTGTTCCGTCATAGGGGCTCAATACCGGAATAAAACACTTCAGTTTTGTCCCAATTCATTGTCAGTGGGGACAAAACTGAACTGAAGACAACGGAATGCTCCTAAAAGCATTCCGTTCCGTCTTCAGACCGGAGAGCAAACCGCATGAAAGTCAATGGGGACGGATCCGTTTGGTGTGACACAATGGTGAACGGATCCGTCCTCCATTGACTTTCAATGGAGATGAGCGAATCATTGAAAAAATTATTCGCTGAACATTCGCCAAACTTTTCCTAAAATTCTTGTATTCGACGAATAGATTTGTTGTATTTGCGTACAAAATATACGTTATTATGTGCTATTAGCGAACATTCGCTCACTAATAACGATCGTTCATTTACAAAATGTACGCAACTTCTTAGAAGACGTACGCATGAGCGTACAAATAGCTTACGAATCTCAGTGTACTATTGTCTAAGCGATTACTTAATATGCAGGCACGTACGAGGAGAGGCCGCGGCGTGCACTTCTCAGAGGCAGAGCGAATATTCGAGACACATATATGGTAAATAGTGCAAATACATTATTATAAGTATAATATAAACATTTTAAATATCACCTACCTAGTATGCTCACAGACATGTTTAAGTCTCTTTTCTTCTGACGCTTGTCATAGAACTGGAGCAGAGTCCCAAACCCAGTCGCAATTTGTAATCCACATAGGCAAAATTGTAATCCAAATGGGTAAAAAAATAGCAGCAAAGGTT
Source organism: Rhinella marina (assembly GCA_900303285.1). Lineage (NCBI taxonomy): Eukaryota > Metazoa > Chordata > Amphibia > Anura > Bufonidae > Rhinella > Rhinella marina. The sequence goes on along the minus strand of ONZH01012166.1, from coordinate 30,346 downwards.
CCCTTTAAAAAACCCTCCTTCGAGGGGCTCCCCAAATAACCTGAAAAGGGGGAAAATAGGGATGAGGCGCACATAAGCACAACTTGGATAAAAAAAACTTTTTTTTGATGGGGGGAGTCCTAACAATCCATGGCCATCTGGGTGAGGACAAACGCGGGGCAACAAAACTAAAAACAAGGGCCAACTAGTGCCCACCCTTCAGGATAAGTCCATGTTGTGGCTCCCATAAAAACTGCTGGAATTACTTAAAGGCCAGCAGGTCCTCCTCACTGCTGCTGGAGCTAAAGGACATGAGAGGGCGCTCCTGCCTCATCATGAAAGCGGCCCTGGCTGCGGCAGCAGACCCCCGCCGACCTCTCAAGGATGGTTTTCTTGGTGACTGGGCTGTCACACTGGCAAAGGCAGTGGTAACTTTGGCCCTGGCCATCACTCTGTAGTGGCCAGATCCTCCTGCCGGCATACCAGGTGACAGAATCTCTGGCTGTAACGGTAATGGTAACGGTCTTCCACGAGCGGCGGACTGTGTGGCCTGCAACTGCCATGGGCATGGCAGTTGGTAGTGGTACTGTACCACTGTTGGATGGTACACGAAAGTGTTCATGGTCATCTGTCCCACATGAAGGATCGGTGGTATCGGTGGTGGCAAATCAGGAATCAGGGGTTCCGGCTGATCCTGACCTTGGGATTTCTCTTCAAATCTCAAGGTCTCAAGGTCACAAGCCTCTTCTGCGGCCTGGGCCTCCTCACTCCAGTCTTCCGGGGGCGCTGCAGGAGTAGGTGGTCGCTTTAAGATTTTCACCCCAGTAGCAAAGGGGCCTTGGAGGCTCTTCATGGGAGTATATTCCACGTAATCCCCTGCGTGGAGATTGTGGCGTACAGGCGGAAGATACAGCCGCTTAACCGAACGGCGGTTAACATATAATTCCTCCGCTGTCTCCTCATCGCCGATGAAACCGACTCCCCGCTTCACGTTGAACCAAATAATGGTTCCCCTTCGGCGCTCCAGCTTAGGGTCACCGGACCATGGGTGCTCCAAAACTTGCACCACCCACTCCTCCACCAGCTGTTTATATTCCCAGAGGGTCTGAGCGTTCCGGGTGACAGCCTCAGGGACCATCAAATTCTGGCATAAGGAGTAGTCCTTGCGTGGCGGAGAGGGAACTCCTGCCGCCTCTGCCTTGTCAGCCAGTGGAGTCACCACCTCAGCAGGCACCTCATCCGACTTCCTGTTGAGTTGTGAGATATAGATCTCCGGTTCCTTCTCCTCATAGGGGTTGTCTGCCCACAACATGCTTCCCCAGTCAGGACCTCGCTGTCTCAGCGCCATCTTACTCTGCTGACTTGCCACGTCTTCCTCGCACGCAGGAGAAGTGGGCGGAACTACCAGGGAGGAGTCTGCATCGCTGAATAGAATTCGTACGCAACAGCGTGTAGAGTAACTACCAGGGAGGAGTCTGCGCAACAGCATATAGAGTAACTAAATTATACATAGAATAGCGTATAATTTAGTGGACAAACTACGTAGCGATGCGTACAAAAGCGAAGCGAATCACCTAATATTCGGATTCGCTTCGCAGCTGAAAAATCCCAAGATTCGATACGAATCAACGAATCGCTTCGCTCATCTCTAATACATACATACTGTGCACACATACAGACATACACATAAACATACACAGACATATACACATACAAATACACATACATACTTACATGCTCCTGGCAGGTCTCCACAGCACAGGAGGAGCAGGAGGGCACACACATAGGACGATTCCACCCGGCGCTGAACTCTTGCACCAGGGCCCATGAGCCTTTAGCTACGCCCCTGGATACTAATAATGATAATGCTCATGGAGTTGCTGATACTACCAATAAATATGCAGTTAACAAAAACAATAATGATTCCAAGGTAATGGAGCTGCCATGAAGAACAGAATTAAAGAACTTCCCATTGTTTTATACTGATGACCTATTTTCAGAATAGTTCATCAGTGTCTGATCGTAGGGGTCCGACACCTGGGACCACCCCCAATCAGCTCATTTAGAAGGCACCAGAGGTCCTGTGAGTGCCGTGGCCTTCTCACTGCTGACTTTAGGCTAGTGATTAGGGTTTAGCGAGCATGCTCGGCTGAACTCGCTGTTCGGCCGAGCATGCCTACGGTCAGGTCCGCTCGGTGTTTGGCCGAACACCGAGTGTACTCGAGCGCAATGCTCGAGTCCCCTAGACGGATCCGTCATGACTCCAATGCACCTTTTTTAAAATTATTTAATTATTTTTGGACAAAAACAGCGTGGGGTCCCCCCCTTTTTTCCTTCTCCAGCCAGATGGTACCAGCCTGCAGCCGCCCCAGAACCGGACCCTCAATTTAGAAGGTCCGGTCCTGCGGGGACCCGGCTCTTCCCGACACCCCTGGTTGCGGTGGGTGCCTGGGTAATAGATGTTGGGGTTAGTGCTGGCCATACCGGCAAGCACTAAGCCTAGTATTAGTAATCAGGGCCGTCTGTAGATAGCCGTGATTACTAAAACTGCAATGTTGTAAAAAAACACACCTATAAAATATTTTATTGAAATAAATACTCCCCCAGACCCCTGTTTGACCATTTTATTTAAAAAATAAAAAAGCTGGTCCGACGTAATCCACTGAATCCGACGTAGTCCTCAGCATTCACGATCCTGAAAAATAGAAAACAAACAAACAAAAAAACAAACAAACACAAACCACTTACCTCCTCAGGCTTCTTCTTTGTAGTAATTCCTCCCGTCCAGCAGGTGGCGCTGTGGTACAACTTACCACTCTGCGCGACGTCTTCCGGTTGGACGGTAGGAGGGAGCTGCTAGGGAAGGTAAGTAGTGTCTCTGTGTGTCTGTCTGTTTGTTTTGTTTTTTTTTAAATTTTGGGCACTTGTGTAAACCAGGCACCTCCGCTCTTCCAGACCACCCGAGCATACGAGCACTGCGGCAGTGCTCAATCATCACTACTAGTGATGTCATGTTCATCGGTCAAGTTGCCTAGGCACAGCTCAGCCCCATTCAAAGGAATGGGGCTGAGCTGCGAAACCAACCACAGCCGCTAAACAAGCGCTGTGCTCCGTAAGCTGTAAGGAGGGCGCAGTGCCTCCTCAAACTGCTGATCAATAGGGTTCCAGGTGGTGGACTCCCACACATAAAATACCAATTACCTATTTTAAGGATAGGTCATTGATATAATACACTCGGAAGATCACTTTAACTAGAATATTTTAATATAAAAATGCTATTTACATAGAAATTCTCCTTAAATTGATTCTGCTGTGGCTTCTTCACTAAGGGCATTTTACTCTTTCTACTATGTTAACCCTTTCGCGCCCGGAGCTTTTTTCGGTTATGCATTTTCGTTTTGCGCTCCCTTCCTTCAAACAGCCATAACTCTTTTATTTTTCTGTTCACACAGCTGTATGAGGGCTTGTTTTTTACGGGACAAGTTGTACTTTCCAATGCCACCATTTAATATTGCATACGGTGTAGTGGGAAGCAGGAAAAAAATTCCAAACCGGGTGAAATTGCAAAGAAAACGCTATTCCGCTACAGTTCTACGGGTTTCTTATTTACAGCGTTCGATGTGCATTAAAACTGATCCATTACTTTCATTCTACAAGTCAGTATGAATCCGGCAATACCTAATATGTATAGTTTTTCCTGCGTTTTCATAGTGATAAAATAATTAGAAAGTTGCCCTTTTTTTTTTTTTGTTTTCATTGTCAAATCTTGACCCCTATAACTTTTTGGTATTTATGTGTACAGAGCTGTATGGGGGCTAATTTTTTGCGGGACGATCTGAAGTTTTTATTGATACCATTCTGGGGTGTGTATGACTTTTTGATCACTTTTTATTAAATTTTTTTTAGAAAAAAAAAGCGACAAAAAACGGCAAATCGCCATTTGGACGCTTTTTTCCGCCACACAATTCGCCGTATTGGAATTTTTTTTTTATATTTTAAAAGTACGGGCATTTTTGGTCACGGTGATACCCATGATGTCTATATTTATTGTTATTTAGGTATTTATTTTTTACTTATACGGAAAGGGGGGTGATTTGAACTTTTACATCTTTTTTATTTTTTATATATATTTTTTAACATTTTTTTTTAATTTTTTTTTTACTATTGGAAAGCTCAAATATGGGCTTATATATTGTGGCTTTTTTTTTTTTCTTTATGAGCAATTATGGATTTTATAGACTCAGAAATCCATGAATTGCTCATTTCTTATCCTGGCCTGCCATCTAGTGGCCAGAATAAGAATTGCACTTTGAAAACTGTAATCCTCACCAGCGAGGATTACAGTTTTCATATGGTGTACAGACACCCCGATTGGCCACACGGGGTGTCTGTACACCACCCGGAAGCGAATGCTTCCGGGTTGAGACGCAACTAGATGCCGTGATCACGGCATCTAATCTCCGAGGAAGACGCCGCCGATGGCGGTAAGTAGCGGCAAGTCTCTGCTGTTAGAAACAGCAGAGACTTGCCGGCCATGACGCCCGCTGCACCCGCGAGCGGGCGCCATGTGCCCGCATCGCCCCAGCGCCGTACATGTACGGCGCTGGGCGCGAAGGGGTTAATAGCTATGTGATTTCCACAGGGGGCAGAGTAATCATTAGGCACAATAAGCTTACATTTAGCTGAGGTTAAAAGATGCTTAATTCTTTTCACAGCATACATGTCATGCTTAGCATATTGGATTGAAAAAGAAACAGCATCAGCATGAGCGTGTGCTCTAATATAAATATCAGGGTTATGATAACGTTGATGCCGCAGTTGTCCCTACTAACAAATCTGATGGCCCCTCCGAAGGGTATGAGCTGATGAGCTACCACTGCCTAACCTCAAAACAACACATGCTCCATGCTGTGGTGCATGGTGAAATCATTCATGCTACTCATACAGACGCTTGTACAGACACCCCAGCATATGCAAGGTAGAATTCCAGAGAGTTGGAACCCTGCAAATCAAGCAGTGCAATAGCAGACCATTCTGTAAAAATGGCTGAAACGTGAGGACAGTCCCTTTTCTCCCCACTCCAGCAAACCAGGCCCTGAAAGTAGGTTTTTAACAAACCCTAGCAGACAGCAGCAAATATCTGCCATTCACATCCTGATTGCTTTTGTTAAAATCATGAAGTCAAGAACCTTGGACAAATATATATCCCATCCACCACTTCTCTAGACTCTCTGTCACATATCTCTAAGCCACAATTATTTTTCAAAAAGCTTTGCGCCACTAAATTTATTACACATGCCATACAGGGAACATGTGTTATTTTCTCCAAATACAACATGGCCACGGTGTTCCTATCATTGTCGCTGACCAACTTGCCAAGTGGGAGTTGGTCAGTAGACAGCCACTGGGATAAGGCATATGTATGTTCTTCTATTTATTAACTGTCAGCTTCTGAACAATTTGGCAATTGACTAGTGATGGAATAATTGTTTTCACCATCAGAAAATACATTAATGTTCAAACAATCCTGACACATTTAATGTAAACTCAAGATATTCATTGTACTAAGAAATATTGGGTCATAAGGAGACCACATCTGTTTCTCAAAAGCAGAGAAAATAGAGCATATGCAGTGACCCAGTGGATCACTGCTAAAAAAAAAATAAAAAGCTAATTTGTTGCTAAAGGGTTAATGTACTGTGTTTTGAACTGTGTAATCCTAAATGGCTGATTATAGGCAAGCAAATAGTTAACATCATGTAGCGCTATAGTGTGACTGCCGTGAAGACAGGCTGGCTCTGCCACCTCTTTTTTGTTGTGGCTGGTTTTACAGAGCAGACTGGCTTAGGCTGTGGGTGAAATTAGAGCTTTTCTAGAGATTGAAAGTAGGACCAACAGGGACTGTACATGATAGCACAGCCATTGGGAAAAGTAAGCTCTGTGTTATACCTCAAAACTGTGCCTATTGCTGCTATGTGTTGCTGCTGTTGTGCAACTCTCATCATCCTCATTCAAGAGACTCACCTTGGTTATCATTTAACTGGACCTGGTCATTGTCTTCACCACCATTAGCCCACAGTTACTGTACCTGACGTCCTGCCTTGCACCCTGCCAAACAGCCAACATCAAGGGCACCCCAATAACCATCAGCCAGAAGCCCCAGAAAGGTCCAAGGAGTGCCCCAAGGGAAGAAAGAGTGCACCTTCCATTCACTGTAAGGCTCAGGAAAAGCCAGGGTGAGGATTACCACAATGAGCTGTGAGCACTACTACTACCATCATAGACACCACCACCCCTACCATCCTTCCCTCCCCTCCAGCCCACTGCACATGCTGCCCTCAATGCTATCCATTAACAACCAGCGTGACTGTGCAGATTCAGTTCTTCTGAAGTTCAGACATCAAGCTATCAGTCTAGATCAATCAGCTACTATCCATGCAGCTGAACATACATCTCCTGAGCAGGGGCGGACACAGACAGTAGAGGGCCCCTGTGCAAGGAATGTGTTTGCCCCCCCCCCCTTCCCAAATCAAATTCTCAACCTAACCTATGGTGTCCTAACATTACATACAGTAATACAAAACACACAGGGTAAGGCTACTTTCACACATGTAGCACTAGGCTCCAGCCACCTGATTTGGCAGAGAATGCAAGGAATTGGCCGGACACAAACTCAGGCATGCAGCAGTTTGTGTCCCGGTGATTCTCTGCATTTTTGCCAGATTGTGGCTGGATCTCTGCCTGACCCCATTATAGTTAATGGGGCCGGCGGGCATTCTGCATCCAGCAGTGCCGGATCCAGTGAATTCCAGAAGGCTGTTCTCTGCTGGACCAGCCTGCCAGAATCACTAACTCAAATGTGAAAGTAGTCTAATACAGCGCACATACCTCTTACTTCCAGTGACGTCTCCTTTGATGTAGATGTTCTCTTTCCTCATGTTCTCCTTTCAGACCAGACCGCCATGATGATTTCTTTCAGCCATCTCTTCTCTCTGTGGATTTTGACAAATAGACATCTTTTGACAAATAGACATCCCAATACTGTGCCCGCTGTGCTCCCCAAAACTATACTGCAGAAACAGTCCCCCTGCAAATACTACCGCCTTCAGTAATTATTGGCACACAGTGCCCTAAAAAATAACTGCACCCAGGAAATAGTGTCCCTGACACTAGCAGTGTAACCATAATGTTCCCCAAAAATAACTGTGCTAAGCTGATACCGTGCCCCCCACCGTAATAGTGCTCCCCAAAGTCCCACCAATAGAAATAATTAGTGCCCCCTGCCAGCCAATGTCCCCATAGTGCCCTCATAATGTGTGCCAATGCCCCCTACTGTGTGCCCCAAAAAAACCTCTTAGTGCCCTCAATTCAGCCAAAGTCTGTATAGTGCCCTATGTGTGCCAGTATAATGCCCCTATACAATGACCCCAATAGTGCTCCTCTCCCCCCTTCTCCATAATGCCCCCCATGTCTGCCATTATATAAGATAGGGCCACCATAGTGCTCCTCCCCCTCCATAGTGCCCTCATGTGTGCCAGTGTATAAGATAGGACTCCCAGTAAATACCCTCCTTCCCCATAGTACCCTCTCCCCTCCTTCTCCATAGTACCCCCATGTGTGTCAATATACAAGATAGGGCCCCCATAGTGCTCACCCCCATCCACAGTGCCCCCCAGGTGTGCCAGTATATATGATAGGGCCCCCCATAGTACTCCTCCTCCTCCATAGTGCCCACATAGTGCTCCTCCTCCATAGTGCCCCCATTGTCCTCCTCCTCCATAGTGCCCCCATTGTCCTCCTCCTCCATAGTGCCCCCATAGTGCTCCTCCTCCATAGTGGCCCCCATAGTGCTCCTCCTCCATAGTGGCCCCCATAGTGCTCCTCCTCCATAGTGGCCCCCATAGTGCTCCTCCTCCATAGTGGCCCCCATAGTGCTCCTCCTCCATAGTGGCCCCCTTAGTGCTCCTCCTCCATAGTGGCCCCCATAGTGCTCCTCCTCCATAGTGGCCCCCATAGTGCTCCTCCTCCATAGTGGCCCCCGTAGTGCTCCTCCTCCATAGTGGCCCCCTTAGTGCTCCTCCTCCATAGTGGCCCCTTTAGTGCTCCTCCTCCATAGTGCCCCGCATAGTTCTCCTCCCCCATAGTGCCCCCACTGTGTGCCAGATAGTTCACTTACCAAAGCTTAAATGAAAAAAATAAACACTGATACTTACCTCCTTGCCTCTTCCAGTGACGCGATGCAGGCCTCTTCCGGCCTGTGTACCGCGCTGTACGGCTCAGGCGGCGCAATGACGTCATCGCGCCACCTGAGCCGGCCTCTGATAGGCTACAGGCCTAGTGCCTGCAGCCTATCAGAGGAATGGGGAAGGGAGACGCCTCTCCCTCCTCTGCCCCGCAGTATCCATCTGTATCGCTGTCCTAAGGACGGCGATACAGATGAATATAGAGATGAGCGCTTCCACGATGGAAGCGCTCATCTCTCCCTGCCCTGCCACCGGTAAGAAAGGGCCCCCCTCCGGCCCTGGGCCCCTGTGCAGCCGATCTGGCTGCACAGGCGGTATGTCCGCCCCTGCTCCTGAGGCTTACCATCATTATGTGAGGAAGAGAGGTGTTCACAATCTTGTCAACTTGCAACTGAATGGCAAGTATTTTCTTCTAGCACAGAATTGAGGAAGATCTGTCACTGCCCCTGACATGCCTGTTTTATTGAATTATTGTGTTCCCTATACAATAACAATACTGGAGCATATATTCATGGAACTTTATTTTCTATTTCAAATTTGTTAATAAATCTGTAACTGGAAGACACCAGTGGGGAGGAGTGGGGTCCCTGTAAAGTCTGACACAATCCAATCAGTACTGCCACAGTCAGACTGTGCAGGGACACCCCCCCCAGCTGGTAACAATCAATTTTAAATCCATTAATAAACTTCTAGTAGCAACTGTTGAGGAATGTAACAACATAGTTATATGAAAAGATGCTCCAGAATTGCTATTTCTTGGGAGAATGCAAGTGGTTGGTAAAACAGACATGTCAGTAGAGATGACAAGTCCTCTTTAAACTTGTTTGTCCGCTTTCAGGAGGAAAGTGGACAATTTTTGGGATCATTCAGCAATAAAGAATTTATTCATACACCTGCACTGTTTACCTGGCTGCAGTGGTGTTATATCAACAACATGTCACCGGTGCCGGTGTACCTTCTGAAACTGGATAACCCCTTTAGGCAAAAAAATACAACATGCCATGCAGGGCCTAATAATATGGAGGGCACTCAGGGCTCCACCACTATAGGGATTCAAGGGTTCTCCACCTGCCCAATTTGAGGAGCGAGGCAGGACATCTGTGTAGCTTTTCTCTCACAGTTAGTGGTTACACTGCAGCCAGGGCATGGTATCACTCTGGATCCTCGGTGGGCCTGTCACCAAGGTTGGATTGGCCATAGACCTTACAGGGAAATTTACCAGTCGGCTGGCCAGTGGAGGTTTTTGAGGATGTATTTTGTGCTGGTGTCGGCAGTATTTTGTGATGGACTGTGGTATTTGGCTCTGTTGTGGTGGTATAATGTGCCACAATATGGTATTGCTGGCCCTGCCATCCATCAGTTTGGACCTGACTACAAAACAGGGCCACTTTTAATATTTTTTTCCAGGACCACTTTAAGTTCCCAGTCTGTCCCTGTCTGTCACCCCTGTCACAGCCACAGATCTATAGTACCCGCAGAGCTGGGGATCAGAAGAGAAGGCATCTGCTCCTGATGTGCATGCCTCTTCCCTGCTACTTCCACTGCTTTACAGCCAGACTCCTTATGCCTTACTAAAAGTGTTTGCTTTTGTGTATATGAATTGACCACCCTTTTATATTACGTTGGTACAGGTGCTGAGTACTATTTAATATAAAATGGGGGACTGTACAACAAATGTGCTTCTATAAAAACTATCCCTTATAGAAACTGGTTCATGTACTGTAACATGGTGGACAATAAATGCACTCCTACATAGTGTAACCGGTACTGAAAAATATTATTTACCAGTTTCTATGCAGACTAATACCGTGTTTCCCCGAAAATAAGACACTGTCTTATATTAAATTTTGCTCCAAAAGTTGTGCTATGTCTTATTTTCGGGGATTGTCTTATATTTTTCAAATAAGACAAATTCACATTTATTGCTGACCAAAAAAATGGACATTTATTACCGTATATGGTATACTGTACGGTACTGGTACAGTAGTTGTACGGTAATCACAAACCAGCATAACCAGACAAACTGTGAATCTTATCGTATGAAGAATTAACGGTATGGTATAAGGTATTTACCTATGGTACCTAGATTAACTGTACCGTATGAACAGAAAGTAAAATTTATCCAATGACAATCATGTCATCATCGCTAATGCGTACTAATTTATAAAATGCGTACACATTAGTGTACATTCTAAAATATGCGTATGTATTAGCGTAAAGATTTGAAAAAGCTCTCGCAAATTCCACCCGAGCATTTTATGTCGGGGGGTGCCTTATATTAGCCAATGCTTCAAAAACTCTGACATGCCTTATTTTCGGGGTATGACTTATTTTCGGGGAAACACGGTATATTTAGAAAAAGGATTTGTACGTTTATTGCTTTTTTATAGGCAACTGTACTGGAAGCGTTAAGAAAAATTAAAACTGCAATGGGCCCCAACCAGATATTTCACCCAGGGGCCTCTACCAACCTTAACCCGACCCTGATAACATGTAACTTGACCCCCTACTCTTCCAAATAGCATCATTTCCTATCTCAGTAACCACAAAATTTAGTCTCCTGAAAGACATACATCATGGTCCCAGATAATTTAGAATAGGTTTGGGGGACAAAAGAGCAGAAGAAGTTATGGAAGATGGCTTTCTGGGTGCAAAGCAAACATTTTAGAATGTTCCTTTTAACAATCCTTTGACTGACAGGACCAGACGTGATGATGTAGTCAGTGCCTGACCCAGTCAATCAAAGCGGAAAGGACACAGCAGTTGCAGAGAAAGCAGAGCCTTTAAGGGTAACAGCAACACCCCAGGGGCTCCTACGGGCTCATTTGCATATATTAAAACTCTTTTTTTCTCAGGAATACAGTCACATATGAACAACTAACACAGATACCTTCCGCTACTAAGCGCACAAGTAACAGATCAACTAGTTTCAATGGTAGAAACCTGCTGACAGACGACCTTTCACTTAATTGTCTCCTGACATACTAATGGGAAGCTCTCCTCATCCTCTGGCACATAAAGCAGAATTTAGATTTAATTTTCCCCAAAAACTTGAAAAAAAAATTAAATTGAGGCTAACTCCAAAATTAGGAGCTAGAGAAGAGTGACTTAATTCTAAACAAATGTTGAATTTAACATGTTCATGTTGAATTAAACTTCTAGCAATATTGTACAAATCTCTCAAAATGACAGCCACCACTTTATAAGTCTGAAGACAGTGAAGAAGATACCTGCCACTAAAGAGGGATAATTTGTGCACCATGTTTTAATTTAATAATAAAATCCTTCAGTTCAGTGTGTTATTAAACAGGCTATTTGTTACCACCCTTTGCAATCCATTTAACCATAGCATCCCTACTAATCAGCTGGAGAGGCAGGGCCTTCCAGTAAGTGGCATGGCCTTTTCATGACATTCACCGTTCATCATAAGGCTAGGGCTACACGACATGTGTCGCGCGACACATAGTGCACAACTACACGACGACAGTTGTCGCTCGACATTAATGTCGCACCAATGTCGCACGGCAATTTTTATAATAGAAGTCTATGGTGTCACACTGCGACATGCGACATGCTGTGACTGCGATGCGACAGTCGAAGAAAAATCCATCCAAGACACGACAGTCGCAGCATGTCGCATGTCGCAGTGCGACACCATAGACTTCCATTATAAAAATTGTCGTGCGACTTTTGAGCGACAGCTGTCGCCGTGTAGCCCTAGCCTAAGGCCAATTTGCAACTCTGCCCCATTCAAGTGAATGGGCATGGCCTGCAATACCAAACATGGCCACTGTACGGTGCTGTGCAAGGTTTGCTATGAGGGTGCTATCTTGAGAATAGGCCATCAATATTAAACTCCCGGACAAGCCCTTTAAAACTGTAAAATTCTGGCAAAAAATTTCCACTGATGATTTTCTCTTATTTCTTTACATTTAGTGATTAGCACAGTACAACAAACAGATATATATTATACAGCACAGAGTCACCCAAATTCCCACTGTCCACACGATAAAATGAGTGTTTTAAGGCCGTGAAAAGGCTTTTCCTGTACTGCATTCATTTTAATGATATCTTTTGAGTGGAGGTTAACACTATTTGTTTTAATCTAAGTAGGAAATATTGATGGTATGAACATTTTGTTCCTCTTCATACGCCTTCAGTTTTGAATCCAACTAATGATATTTCTTTGAATTGCTTTATATATGACATTTTGTGCCTGGTTGTCACAGAGAATAATTTCTGGAGTTGTGTGCCTAGCAACCATTGACTTATGAGCCTAAGCCAGCAAATCTAAATACAGAGCCAAACCTGAAATAAGCCAGATGGTCTGCTTTGGCTTTTATTAAACCAAATGAGAAAAAACAGAGCAAACATTCAGATATTTACACCTATGTCTGCTTCAAGCAGTCACATTTTTATTCAAGTATGCACCTTCAAATAGTCTAGAAGATATTATTCATGTTTCTTGAAGCTGTGTAGCTTCTCACATGTTAATACCATTGTACCAAGTTCTTTAGACTAGTCATTGTGCAGATGATAAAAACTGAGATATATATAGTTACAGATCTGTGTGGTTGTGATGTGGTTGGCGATGTACTGTATGTGACATAAATTAAATCACTTTGCCTGTCTGAGCGCTAACTATACATCAGGTTACCTCATCTAATTACTCCAAAACCAACACAGGAGGATCAGGCATGGAATAGCCTACAGGTCATGCAGCTTCCAAGCTTTGCCATTGGATAAACATTTCAGCCCTGTATTTCTCCCCAGTTATGAGCCCAGCAGCTACACCCGAGATTACTTCAGGCTAGATGAAAATGTTGTCCTGGAGAGGGAGGGAATAGCTGGCCTCTCTACCAACCACCATTCCATAAAAACCCAGGCCTGTAAAACACTTTAAAGAAAAGTACCTCAGCTGAAGCAACACAGCTTTCCTGGACTCTTTTAGTCACCCATCTCTGATACGTGTTTCAGTTCTGTCAGAGGACCTTTCTCAAGCATTAAGAACTGTGACAATATGGAGTTTACACATACCACATTCATGACATCATCAATATATGCCCAGACTTTATCCATCATAGTAATACATAAAATTGATCCAATCATACATACATACATTATGAATTCATAATATTAAAGTCAATTAACAATGTGGCAAAATAAACCAATAAAATAGAGAAATCCATAAGTAATATATCGATCACTTATGCGAATATCAACCTGGACTGGAAGTCATTCACAAATCGACTGTTCAGTGAAATAAAGGAGCCTATAGCCAGGGTGTAAGCATTGACCTTCTCTGACAAAGTAGTCTGCAAGCTTTTTGTGACTGCTAAATGTTCTGTAAATTTTCTTCCTCCCAACGGCTGGCATTTTGCTGCCCTTGTAGTCTGTAGGGAAGTTGGATCTCCCTATAAAATCGGCTCTTTGCTGCTGCTCTAGGTGTAAACTAGAGATGAACGAATCATCAAAAATTCGCTTCGGCGAATAATTGACGAATTTATGACAAGATTAGTTCTTAACACTAATTTATTTGGTCAAATTTGTGTTAAAAAATAATCATTGTTTTGCGAACATTACTGCACAAATTACGAACATACAGTCTAAGCGTTGTTAAAAGTACGCTACTGAACTGAATGCGTAAGCATTAGCGTAAAAAGTGCATACAAATCCTTAGCGTACTATTGACTTGCGCACGCACGAGGCTAGGCCACGGCATACAGTCCTCAGAGGCAGTGCATATGAGGTAGAAAAGTAAGGTGCTCACTGTTAGCTATCCGGCTAAGTGTATAATTTACTAAAAACACCGTACAATAAGTGCATAATAGGAGACATTGCAGTACCTGAAAAAGAATACACACAATGGGCTAAAGTGCTTGAACGTTGCTGAACCTGTAAAAACATTATTGCTATGCTAAAATACAGCAAAGACATAATTATGCAATCATTTTAGTGCAATTTCACATTTGCAAGCATAATAAGCTCAGATATACATTTGAGTATCTCCTTATGGCTGCTTGGCATAAAACACTGGAACACAGTCCAAAATTCAATTGTAATCCATGTGAGGTCATTTTGTAATCCAAACAGGTAACATGTAATCCACATGGATAATATAAAATAGCAGCAAATAGAGAACCCTTTTTGCAAAGCGGGCTCCCAAATAACCTGTGAAGGGGGGGAAAAGGAAAATAGGCGCGCTTAGGCGCAACTGGGAATTTTCTGCAGAATGGGGGGGGGGAGTCCTGACAAGCCATGTCCATCTGGGTGAGAGTCAAACAGGGGGCAATAGAAACAACATAAACTAAAAAAAAGTGCCAACTAGCTCTCACCCGTCAGGTGCTGTCCATGTTGTGGCTCCCATAGGTCCTCCAGAGGTGTCCTTTAAATCAGCCAGACTGACAGCCAGTAGAAGGGTTCCTCAAATGAGGGACCTGAAGTCCTCCTCGCTGGAACTGCTACTGAATGACATCAGAGGATGCTCCTGCCTCCTGTAGGCCAAGCTGGCTGCAGTGGTGGGGCTCCACTGCCCTCTTCTGACAGAAGTCGGACTTGACCAGGTCCGGGTGGTGGTCAAGTTGGTGAGCGCTGCAGCCACTTGCGCCTTCAATTCTCTGGATACTCCTGCCGGGACAGCAGGGGTAAGGACTTCTGGCTGCAGCGGTTGAGGCAAGGTTGCACGCAGGGAAGAACCGCCAGCTCCCCTGGCTGCTGCTGACTTCATTTTCCAGGGTAGTTGGTACTGGATCACCATGGACTGGAAAGTAAACGATGATGTCGTCAGCTGACCCAGCTGAAAGGACTGTGATGGTGGTGGTGGCAATCCAGGGATCAGAGGCTCTGGCTGTGGCTTCTCCTTGAAATGGAGGGTGCCATCTGGTGACTCCTGTAGGCAGCGCACGCGTCCTTCGCCTGGTAGTTCCTCCGGCCAAACTACTGGTGTTGCTGATGCAGGTACCAGGGGCTTAGATAATAAGGTAACCCCGGCAGCAAAGGGGCCTTTCAGGCATGCCATGGGGGTATATTCCACCTGATCCTCCATATATAGGCTGTGACAGGGTTGGGGCAGGTATGCCCGTTTCACTGACCTGCGGCCCACAAAGTACTCCTTTCAGTCCTCGTTGTCCGCAAGGAAGCCACAGCCTCACTACACTGAAAACCATAGGACGGTTCCCTTACGCCGCTCCAGTGTAGGGTCTCCCAGCCTCGGACGGTCCAGTACTTGGATGACCCAGTCCTCCACCGCATTCTTGTAGTCCCATAGGGTCTGTGCGTGGGCCATCACTGATGCAGGCACAATGGGATTCTGACGCATGGAAGGTGTTGTTGTTGTTGATCTCCACCTGGGCGGCAGAGTAGACACTCCACCCGCCACCGCCGCACCAGCCGGCACCGTGAACATCGAGTCAGGACCCGGTGGGATTCTCTTGGCCAATTGTGACACTCTGATGTCCTCTGAACTGGACGGTGGTTAGGGTAACTCGCTACCAAAGACCATCTCTCCCCACTTTGGTCGCAGTTGCTTCGCCATGCTGTGGTATCTTGTTCACCGCTGGCTTGAACTGGAGAGGAAGGCGGAGTAATGAGGGAGGAGTCTTTACTCCCTATACGTGCAAATAGTTCCCGGTGGGCCAGGCTGGTTTTTCCCGCTTCTTCACGCCCCGTATCTTCACTTTCCCGCTCTTGAGGAGGTGTATTGCCATTTTCCCGCTTCTGGGGGCCAGGGGGCAAGAAGAATGCGAACGTAGCGTACGTAGCGTATGTAGCGTTAGCGTTCAAAATTTTAAGAGCATTTACGAATAATATGAAGCGAATATGAAAAAATCCTGATTCACTTTGGAGTAGGAAAAATGGAGGATTCGATACGAATCTATGAAGCGGCAAATAGATTCGCTCATCTCTAGTGTTCACTTCACTGCAGCTAACTATAGGCTCAGTCTATTTCCTCCTGGAGAGGAAGGGTGGAGCCAGTCCTGCCGTGCCACTTCGAACCTTAAGAAAAAGTGTTCTCCTGGTGAGAATTTAAGGGGAGCCCACATGCTGAAATATTGTACCAACAACAATCATATGCTATGGTCCTTGTATAATGGTATTATTGGTAATGGTGGTCTTTGCATAGTGACTATCTGTCACACTGCGGTTCACTGTGACAGTTGTTGCTGTGTAGGCTGGCTGCATGTTCTCTCGCATACTGGCTGCAGGCTAATTTCTGTGTATGCTGGTTGTTTGGGGCTGCATGCTGGCTGCGGTGTTGTGTGTAAACTGTTGCCTATGTTTGTGTCTCCCCACATCCATATCTCTGCAGTTTACCAGTGCTGTGCAGGCTGGCTGCATGCATTTTGTGTATTGGCTGTGGGCATTGCCATGTATGCCGGTTCAGTGAAACATGCTGGCTGTGGCCATGTGTGCGAACATGGTCTGAGTATGGATGCTATTAGTGTATTGTATCAGTGCGGTTCTGTCTCTCCTTGTTGTTTAGTAGGCTGGCTGCCTGTAACCTCGTACTGGCTATGGGTTATCCTGTGTATGCTGGTTGTTGTTTGGGGCATGCTGGCTGCAGCATATTGTGACTAGTGTGAACTAACACTTTTATTGTTTGTTCTGTGGTTCTTGTTACTCCTGGTTCTTGTGGGGTTAACATTCCCTGGTCTGGGTGAGGTTTATCGGATGCCCTCGTTATCCAGCTATTTCTATGTGTGAGCTGTGGGTCTTGGGGTTCTTTTCTGTCTTGAGCCTTGCTAGGTGCAGCACCTTTACTGATGACCCAGGGAGTTTTGCCATCTGCCCCTTCTGTGTGGTGTCACCTGGTAAAGCATTGATGTTGTTTCCCTCGCATTCATGTCTGTCTGCTTTGTTTGACCGTGTTTTGCCATGTTCTGTTGGTATCTGTCCTTGTCTGAGGTTTGCCTAGTCTGTATTATGTTGTCTCCGTACCCTTGTCCATGTCTAGCCTGGTCTTCAGTGTCCAGGTCCATGATAGCCTGGCAGTGCTTAATTGCTTCTGACTCGGTCTTGTCTATGACAGCCTAGCAGTGCTTAACTGCTTCTGATTCTGTCTCATTCATGATAGCTTTGCAGTGCTTAAAGGGGTTGTCCAAGTTATGAAAAAAAAAATAGCACTGTAAAGCTGATGGGTAGCAATATATAACTAAGTTCAGCAAGTTTTAGGCAAAAAAAATCTATATTTCCTCATTTCCCTGGTTCTCTTCTGGCCTTTGTTTACATGCAGTAATAACAATCTCTGCCCCTCCCCCCTCCCCCCTTCTCTGCAAAGACAGTGAATACAAGTGCTGTGAGTACATGTCTGCCTGCTGGGATACTCAGCAGCATGTTGTTTGTGTAGGACTACAAGTCCCAGCTGTACAATGACACTGCTGATACACACAGGAAATTCTCCCTACCTGTTTTTGTACAATACAATTCCTCTATAGCTCCTTGCCCAGCATTTGTCTCCTCTCACTGCTGCAGCTACTATTTGTTGTAAAGCCTTGAGCCCTCAGTGTGTTCTGGCTGAAGGGGTTAATGTTTTATCTGAAGGAATCCAGGGAGAGAGCAGATAGCAGGAGCCCGGCAAAGAAAGGGGGCGTGGCCAGTGACGTCTCGTGTACAGACTGTTATCTGACCAGGCTTGTGAACAAAACATCACAGACCAGGGAGATAAGGTGACATCACAGGTCATGTGACCCTCAGTCAACTCTGAGAAACCAGCAGCTTTAGAAACACAAAGTATATGGGAAAGTTGTTATATCTGACAAGTTAGAAACATATAAAGAACAAAAAAATAACTCGGACAACCCCTTTAAGTGCTTCTGTTCCTGTCCTGTTTTTGTTTAACCTTCGGTGAGAGGGTGTAGCATGTTCCTTGCCTGCCTTGTCTTGAAGCCTGGTCATGTTAGGGAGAAATTCTTAGTCCATGTGTGCAGCTCTGACTAGGACCATTATGTAATAGTGTCTACATAGAGTTTAGTCAGCTGCCAGTTCTGTGTCTTGTTGTTCATTTCTGTCTGTTCGCCTATGGACTAATGCCGCATGGGGAACAGGCATCTGCTAGTCTGGTTCTGTGTCTTGTTGTCTGGTTCCCGTTATGTCTCGTCTGATCGGTGTCCTGTGTTCTGCTTCGGTTCCTGTTCTTGTCTGGGTTCTAGTTGCGTCTCATGTTTTTTTACAATGTTGGTGTTGCATCAGCATCTGTCTCTCCAGGTGAGTGGCCAAGTGCACTTGGGGACTATCCTGGAGGTGCGACCTGGTGAGCCTTCAGCCAAGTTTATCCCCACCACCAGGGGCTCTGTGAAGAACGGGGCTCACTTAGTTTCTTCCCTCTGGGTTTGGCTCCAAGTCAATCCGGTGCACTTGGTCCAGTGGTAGTTTCTGCCACTATACCCTTGCCTGCTTGTCCAGTGGTTACTGTCATGTTCGTTTATTACATGTATATTAAAGTATTCAGTTGGTGTTCCTGATCTGTTATCTGTGTCTGTGCGAGACGTTCCGGAGGTCTGCCGGTCCTCCTGAGCTTGACACCATCATACCATTACCACTTAAAAGTGACTCAACAATACCACTATTCTGTTACTGTTATTGAATGAAAATCACTACACAAAATCACTCTCTCTCTCTTTTTCCGACTTGAATCAATTTGACAAAAAAAGAGATTTGGGATAAATTGTGTAAACGTGTGTGAATTATGCTGCAAGATCCCAATAGGAAAAGTCCCAACCTTCATATGTAACAAATACATTTATAGGTTGGATCTGCGCAAAGTAGGTAGTATAATACACAAATTGCACTTTTCATTTGTGTATTCTACTCCCTACTTTGTGCAGATCCAACCTATAAATTTGTTTAAATCAATTTGAATTAATCAGAACTTTTGGAAAAATTTGATTTGAATTTTAGAATGTGCTTATCTGTAATGATATGTTCTGTAGAGTCTTTCACGTTTCCTGTCTATTCTATCAGGTCCATGCTGCCATAAAGACTTCTTTCAGCCCTCACTTGTCTGTTTCTTGCCCAAACATGTTTCACCCCTCACTTTTCAAGTATCCTCCCTATCTTTTCCTGACATGCAATGCAACAAACATTCTGCATCCTGCTGATTACCTCAATCCCATGTGTGCTGCTGCCCCAACTGACCTTTAACTGTGAATGCTGATTTGCACAGTGCCCCCAATACTGTAGTTCAGAAATAATAGTGTCATA
The DNA here is from genome assembly GCA_900303285.1 of Rhinella marina. Taxonomy (NCBI): domain Eukaryota; kingdom Metazoa; phylum Chordata; class Amphibia; order Anura; family Bufonidae; genus Rhinella; species Rhinella marina. The sequence continues at coordinate 10,925 of ONZH01012166.1, read as the reverse complement.
ACTGCAGTTAACCCCCCCCCCCAATAAAAAGCCATACAGGCAGCACCCCTGAAAACAATATCAGAAACATAGTACACCTAATGTACTAATTGCAGCATCAAACAGAGGGTGCTACATATTGTGTACTGTTTTGTTACAGAAAGGTGTATTATGATTAATAAATTTGATTCCTATCTGTGTGCCTCTAATTGGGAATAGTGCCCCACAACAGAAAACTCATGCCCCACCCCCTGTTTGTTTTTTTAGTAAACAGAAACATAAAAGTTAAACTAACCTTATGCTGATCCCACAAGTCAGTGCTGATATTTTTTGTGCAATCCTGCCATTTGTAGGCTGCAGATCTAAAGTAAAGAGGCCAGTGACCTTGTGAATGGCAGGGCAGGGAGCATGTGGCTCTGCGCAATGCCATAAATTTCACCTGCCAAAAGGTTTCACCTGTACACTCTTCTCACAGGTAATGAAGTCTTGATAATTTATCTTCATAATTGAGATCTTCCATACCTCATATGAATTAGGTTGACAACCTTCTTTGTACTCTCTCTAGTACTGAACTGCGTATTCAAGATGCAGTCACATCCACTGGCAGACACAAACAACAGAAAAAAGAATTTGCCTGGGCAACCCTCCAAAATACCCAACAGCCACTGAAACATATAATTGCACATAAAAATATGCATTGTTAATAAAAATAAGGAAAAATATATATTGAAGACTTTATTACTAGTTATCTATCTATATCATTTTAACCTCTTAGTGATCAGCCTGTTTTGAGCTTTATTGACTAAGCATTTTTTTTTTCATTTTTTCATCATTAATGTAATTGTATGAGTGCTTGTTTTTTGAGGGACAAGTTGTATTTTTTAATGCCACCATTTTGGAGTACGGGCCATTAGAGCACGAGCCCGGCTGTCATACAAAGCCAAGCTCCTACTCTCCGATGCCTAGCCAGAGGCCTGTTTGTGACCACTGTAAAAAGGTGTATTGTCAGTCACTACCAGGTTAAGTATTTAAGACTTTTTTTAGTCCCACTTGGGGGCTAGAACATGCGATCACGTTTATTATAGTATTGCAGTGCATTGTGCTTCTGCCATTATAAGCCCTGCCTCTTCACTTCGCCCTGAGCTGCCATGACAACCATTCAGCACATTGTGATTGCCTTGTGCGCATCCAAAAAATAGGTGATGAATGCTGTTTGTGGGATAATATGAATCCCTCCTGATTCAGATTTTTGCTTGTAGCCAGGGCAGTGGGACTCCTAGGCTAGGCTTATGGATGTGCAACATGAAGTGTCAGCCAATCACAGAGATGCCCATATTGGTTGACAGTAGATGAGGCACAAGCTTCAATCACAAAGAGATTGCCCTGTAGTTTTGGCCAGTGACACTAATACTGGCAAATGGAGAGGGCAGTTGTACCCACCCTCCACTGTACTTGCACTGCCATGCAGTGGCAAACATAGTGGGCACCCACCCACCTCCAAGGCCTAGGTTGCCCTGTGATGTGATAGTGACACTGATAGGTGATGATGGGGGCAGATATATTGGCTAAGCTTCTCTTCCCCCATGAACTAGTTTTTGCTGTCAAGAATTGTTGACAGAGCAGGCGTCCCCTTCCCCATTTGCCAATTTAGCTGGTGCTCGCTCAGCACAGCTGGTAGCTGGTCAGGCACTCCAGCCACAGAGGCCCTGTGTAGATAAACCAGCTCTCTACCCCTGGTCAAACCAGTGCTTTACAAATGGGTAAAATACTGTAATACCTTCTTCTCTAGAAGACTTGATTTTCCTTAAAAACAAACATTTTGGTGGCTTTTTATGCAGCAGACTGGATTTGCTAGCTATAATTAAGTTTATTATCAATAATTACACCCAAATTGTTCCTCACTGTAGAGTCACCCATCAGTGATCCATTCAAGATATAAATAGTATGTCATTTTGCAGGGATAGGTCGTTCTGTACTGTGTCTATAATAATACAAAGCTTCATGTAATTTTATCCAGAGGACAGCAGAAATAAACCAATTGTTCGATTTTTCCCTTGGTAGCAAAATTTCTTCCGAAGCTGACAAGGCTAATCTGATAAATGCCATGCCTCATGTTATCTCCATAATGTGTGATTTAAAGGGGTTGTGTCACTTCAGCAAATATAATTTATTATGTAGAGGAAATAAATACAGGGCACTTACTAATGTATTGTTATTATCCATATTGTCTCCTTTGCTGGCTGGATTAATTTTCCATTACATTCTACACTGCTCGTTTCCATGGTTACAACCACCATGCAATCCAGCAGTGGTGACCATGCTAGCACACTATAGGAAAATGCACCAGCCTATGTGTGCCCCCACGGTTTCGGCCACCAGAGGTTGGCGCTTTTGCCTATAGTGTGCAAGCATGACCACCACTGATGCATTGCAGGGTGGTCATAACCATGGAAACGAGCAGTGTATAATGGATGGAAAATGAAGCAAGCCAGAAAAGGAAATAATATATATGCATAATAACAGTATATTAGTGTCTTGTATTAACAAGTGTCTTGTATTAACTTTCTCTACATAATAAATGCCACTGGCTGGCTGAAGTGAGACAATCCCTTTAACACCTATTGTTGATTTTTCCAATACCAATACTTGTGATAGATAATTCCATACAATAACTACTTGAACTAATACAAACTTACTACAAAAAGCAAGGTTTAGATGTGGTTGCTAAAAATTCACTTGACTGAAAATGAGAGATGATTGAATTTATCAAAATTACCAATTTATCATTTCCTGATTATTTTTTTTCTTCACTAAAATGGAGGCTGCACGTGTTTGGACATGGAGAAAGGAACATGAGGAAGGGAGGGATCACCCACAATGCCATGCATGCAGCCAATCAGCAGCCAGCCAGCCCTGTGATGTCTAAGCCCTATAAATAGTGTCAGCCATTTTAGATTCTGTCATTCTACAGTGAACTCAGTGCAGGGACAGACGTTTGCAGGCTCTAGGGCAACTGAGAGAAAACATCCTGAAAAGTGCAAATGGCTTAATAGAAGTGTAGGGAAAGGATAAGAATTGAAGTACTGAAGCAGAACAGGCTTCCATTGGGGTGTTTAGAGACAGTATAGTGAACTTAGTGCAGGGAGAGACATTTGTAGGGGCTAGACAAAGTGTTACAAAACCTCCTGAAAAGTACAAATTGCTGAATAGAAGTGTAGGGAAAGGATAGGGAGTGATGTATTGAAGCAGAACAGGCTTTTATTGGGATGTTTACAGACAGTGTGAGATCTGGAAAGAAGTGCAACCACAGGGTAATAGGAAAAATGGTATTACACCTTGGTTTCAGTGATTGGGATTCAAAACTGCCATGCTACAGCTGCTCATGTCAGGTTTGCCTCTGTAATTCTGGTTATTGGGGTTTAGTTAACCCTTGTGCACTGTAGTTACATTTAGTACAGCACTTTTTGGTGGTTTTTAGTGTTGGGGCTTATTAGCTGTGGTGAAGTAGGACAATGGCAGTCCTTTATAGCGTGTATTATTCTCAAGAAAAATAGTTTTAGTTGGCGTACAGCGCCAAAGTTCTATATAATAAAGTGTTCTACCAGCTATTAGTGTTTAAAAAAAAATGTATTATTCACTCCGTGTTGAAGTGGGAGAATTATAGCCCGTTGTAGCGTGTATTATTCTCAAGAAAAAGAGTTTTACTAGGCGTACAGCGCCAAAGTTCTATATTTTAAAAGCTACTGGCATTTATTGCTGTTGCCAAAAAAACGTATTATTCACTCGGTGTTGAAGTGGGACAATTACAGCCCATTGTAGCGTGTATTATTCTCAAGAAAACGATTATTACTAGGCGTATAGCACCAAAGTTCTATATTTTAAAAGCTACTGCCATTTATTGCTGTTGCCAAAAAAACGTATTATTCACTCTGTGTTGAAGTGGGACAATTACAGCCCATTGTAGCGTGTATTATTCTCAAGAAAACGATTATTACTAGGCGTATAGCACCAAAGTTCTATATTTTAAAAGCTACTGCCATTTATTGCTGTTGCCAAAAAACGTATTATTCACTCGGCGTTGAAGTGGGACAATTACAGCCCATTGTAGCGTGTATTATTCTCAAGAAAAAGATTATTACTAGGTGTACAGCACCAAAGTTCTGTATTTTAAAAGCTACTAGCATTTGTTGCGGTTGCCCAAAAAACTTATTATTCGCTCGGTGTTGAAGTGGGACAATTACAGCCCGTTGTAGTGTGTATTATTCTCAAGAAAAAGATTATAACTAGGTGTATAGCGCCAAAGTTCTATATTTTAAAAGCTACTGGCATTTATTGCTGTTGCCAAAAAAATGTATTATTCGCTCGGTGTTGAAGTGGGATAATTAAAGCCCGTTTTAGCATGTATTATTCTCAAGAAAAAGAGTTTTAGTAGGCGTACAGCGCCAAACTTTTATATAGTAAAGTGTTGTAGCAGCTATTAGTGTTGAAAAATTATTATTCGCTCGGTGTTGAACTGAGACAATTACAGCCCGTTGTAGTGTGTATTATTCTCAAGAAAAAGATTATAACTAGGTGTATAGCGCCAAAGTTCTATATTTTAAAAGCTACTGGCATTTATTGCTGTTGCCAAAAAACGTATTATTCGCTCTGTGTTGAAGTGGGAAAATTATAGCCCGTTGTAGCATGTATTATTCTCAAGAAAAAGATTATTAATAGGCGTATAGCGCCAAAGTTCTATATTTTAAAAGCCACTGGCATTTATTGCTGTTGCCCAAAAAACGTATTATTCACTCGATGTTGAACTGAGACAATTACAGCCTGTTGTAGCGTGTAATATTCTCAAGTAAAAGAGTTTTACTAGGCGTACAGCACCAAAGTTCTATATAGTAAAGTGTTGTAGCAGCTATTAGTGTTGCAAAAAAACGTATTATTCGCTCCGTGTTGAAGTGGGACAATTACAGCATGTTGTAGCGTGTTTTAATTTCCTTTTTATTTATTTATTTATTTGATCAAACATCATGTCAGGCAGAGAAGTGACAGGCCCTGCACAGGGGAGTGGCAGAGGCCTAAATGTTTCTGGCATAGGCACAGGTCGCAGCAGAGTAAGGGGGCGTGGCAGGAGGGGTCACATTGAGAGGCCAGACCTCCCGGTGTCATCTAGTGGTCGGGTCTTGACCAGCAACCCAGCGGTTCTTAAATGGTTGACTCGGTCTTCAACTTCGTCCCAAATCACGTCAGACCCCCAGTCAAGAATCAGTGGGTTCGTCAGACACAACCCTTAGTTGGTATGGCCTGGGAGCAGGCCCTGTGCGCTCACCTGTCCTCATCCTGCCTCTGTCCTTTTCTGTTCCCTCACCCGGAGAAGTAATGTATGCTGTGGGCTCAGCTCCACTTTACAGCAAGGATGAGCTACTAGGGGAGGGTCAGCAGCTACTGGAGGACAGTCAGCAGCTACTGGGCAGCAAAGATGTTGAGTAGACATCCGCAGCTTCCTCAGTTAGGCAGGCAAGTAGTGATGAGGAGAGTGGCGTGGGAGCTAGGGTTGCGCGCGGTTAGGCTCCTGACCGCTAACGTGGCCGGGAGTCAGCAGGGTGGCAACAGTGGGAGGTCGGGAGCCAAACGTGCCCGAGGTAGACCACCCGCTTCGAAGGAGCCTATCAGGCCGAAAAGCAGTGGTGCAGCGGTTCAAGGAGGCAGTGGCGGTAGCAGCCAGTCAGTGAAGAGCGTTGGGGGTAAATTCATGTACTCGGCGGTGTGGCAGTTTTTCATTAAGCCGCCGGGTGAGGTGAACCTAGCTGTTTGTAGAATCTGTGGGCAGAAGGTGAAGCGTGACCAGGTGCCAATGTTGGCACCACAGCCCTGCGTCAACATATGCAGCATTACCATAAAGTGGCCTGGGAGAACCGTGGCTCCAGTGCGGTGGTCCAGCCTGAAGCAGCAGCCGCAGCATCCGCAGCATCAACCAGTGTCGCCCAACAGATTTCAGGCAGTCAAGGCTCCACCACCTCAGCCGAAGGGAGAAGTCTGTCCTTCCCATCATCTGATGCTCCTGCTCCTCCTCCTACTCCTCGTCAGTCATTCTGTCAGCAATTGATCAGCGAAGCCATTGCCAAGAGACAGCAGTATGCGTGTACACATCAAACGGCGCAGAAGCTGAACGTGCTCCTGGCCAAAGTTGCTGGTGCTGCAGTCCCTCCCTTTCCAAGTGGTGGACTTTGAACCTTTCAGAGAACTGATGTGGAGAGTTCCAAGCCGTCATTTCTTTGCCAAACAGGCAGTACCAGCCCTGCACAAATATGTAGAACAGAAGGTGGGCCAGTCCTTGAGCCCGTCGGTGTCTGCCAATGTTCACAGCAGCATCGGCGTGTGGAGCTCTAATTATTGTCAGGGACAGTATATGTCCTTTATGGGCCACTGGGTAAATGTGGCTCCTGCACAGCCACACCAGCAACTTGGCCAGGACATGCCGCTTCCGCCTCCACGTTCTCATGCCGTCGCTCCTGCGACAATGTCTGCCTCCTCACCCTCCACCGTGTCCTCAGCCTCCACTGCAGGGACAATTCACAGTGCCCCACCAGCATACCACATGTGCAGGGCACGGTGGTGTCACGCGGTTCTACACCTTGTTTGCCTGTGCGAACGGAGTCACACAGGGGAGGAACTGCTCCGCGTCATTCATCAAGAAATCCAATCCTGGTTTTTCCTGCGACAACTCAAAATGGGAACAATAGTGACCGACAACGGGAAGAACATGGTGTCTGCGCTGCTTCAAGGAGGGCTGTGCCATGTGCCCTGCATTGCGCACGTGTTCAATCGGTTCCTAAAGCCTTCTACCCATCTGCAAGACATCCTAAAAATGGCCAGGAAACTTTGCATACACTTCAGCCACTCGTACACCGCCAAGCACACCCTCCTTGAGCTACAGCGGCAGAACGGCGTCCCCCAACATAGGCTGATATGTGACGTTTCCACCTGTTGGAATTCCACCCCCGAGGTTCGGGTGTAGGCAGAGAGTCCTCATTGCGGCACACATGTCTCAGGGTAAGCTGATAATGCTGAGCCACTACAATATCCTTTACGGTGGTGGAACTGTACCTTATAGACTATTAGGATATCCCTGAGGTATATTGACTTGAATTGTGTGGTATATCTTGCAATAATCGGAGATGTAACATGGATAAAACTACTTCATAATACTATACAATCAGCCAGTATACATATTTTTTGTACATCTGTGCATGACTGCCTTATTATTTATGTGGTTGCCCATGACTACATCCCTGATAAATTGACTCTCTCCCTGCAGTTTTCTCATGTCTTGCTTTTGAGTCATCTGGCCATATCTCCATGTGTATTATTTTCTACTAAGATTGTATATGTATTTATAAATAAAGCTGTTTTATTTTCAATATATTGGATTTTGTAGTATTATCTTTCCCATAGTTATCTGTGTTTTTTGCTAATCACACAGGAGGACAAGTTACTTCACACTGAGGTAAAGTGCTGCCTCATCCTCCTCTCCTACTTGTCAGGGATTATAATACCGAAGATCTTCAGCTGAATCTCTGTAGGAATGGAGTCCATGAGCAGATGTGTCTAATGACTAGCAGCACTTGTATGCAGTCTCCATTACTACAGTCTGTCCTGTCCATTCTCGCTGCACTTCATGTCTCCTCATGGACTCCATTCCCACAATGATTTAGCTAAATATCGTATTAAACTGTATTCAGGATCATAATCCCTGACAAACAGAGCAGAGAGGAGGATGAGGCAGCTCTTTACCTCAGTGTTGTGAAGTAACTTGTCCTCCTGTGTGATTAGGACAGGTTTTGTGTGTACTAATAGGACGGCGGCCATTTTAATTCTCTTAATGATTGTTCCCCAGACAAAACTAGCCATTATAACAAATGAACGGTATTTGGGAATATATTTATAATAAAGTAATATTTGCGTATTTTCATTTTCTTAATTCCCAGAGAACCCCTTTAATGATCCAAGCGGACAGAGGTACTCCCCTGTTTAACTTCGATTTCAGCCAGTGGCAGCTCATGCGTGACACCTGCCGGTTGCTCGTGCCCTTTGAGGAGGCCACTTTATTTGTCAGTCGCCAGGACTGCAGGATGAGCAACGTCATTCCACTCACTCATATCCTGGAAAAGATGCTGTTAAATCTGGCTGGTCAGGGGACAGGAGATGTGGCGACTACATTTCACGGCCACATGAGCCCTGGGGGGAGGAGGACATTGGAGCACAAAGAATGCCTACAGAAATTGGTAGTTTCTCTACCCAGGTGACAGGAGCGGAGGAGCAGGAGCAGCCAGCAGAGCTATGGGACAATAAGGAAGATGAGGCAGAGGACCCAGACACACCGTGGCAGTATGCAGTGGAGATGGAGGCATGGAGTCCCTCCGAGTCACTTGCGCAAATGGCCTGATGCATGCTCACTTGCTTGCAAAGTGACAGCCATATTGTCACCATTCGGCAGAGGGATGACTACTCCCTATTAGACCTTCGCTATTGGTCCAAAATTGGGGCCTTTTTTACACCCGCCGAGAGGGAGGACAAACTGAACTACTATAGAGATTATGTAGTCTATGACTATGTAGTCAATTGGCCGCTGCCTATTTGTGCCATCGTCCTTCCTCTCGCAGGTCTTACCGGGGGGCCCTCTGCGCTCATGTTCAACTGCCATGGCTGCTGGGGGGGGAGGGGTGGCAGTAGCAGCACCAGCTCTGTCAGCAGCAGCAGCCTGAGTCTACAGTCGCTGATGAGCAGCTTTCTTTACCCGCATAGTGAAGAAACTACTCACCAGCAGCATCAGCTAGACCTGGAGGAGGACCTGAAACAGCGGGTGGTGGCATACTTAGACAGCACCCTGCCAGCCGTCATTGAAGATACGCTGGACTACTGGGCAGCCAAACTAGATTTGTGGCCGCAATTGGCCGAGTTTTCTCTGGAAAAGCTGTCCTGCCCTGTCAGTAGTGTGGCATCAGAGCGGGTGTTTAGTGCGGTGGGGGCCATATTTACACCAAGGAGAACTCGCCTGTCCACCCAAAATGTGGAGAGACTGACCTTTGTCAAGATGAATCAGGCATGGATCAGCCAGGATTTCCAACCACCAACGCCTGATGCGTCAGATTAGATCATTCATGCTGTTTTTTGACTGTTTCTTCTGGCTACCTGCCTCACCAAATATTCTGATGCTGACACCCGCCTGATGCCACACATCTGATGCCAAGTGCTCCTCCTTACACCCACCATCGTCAGCAGGTAGCGTTAATGCCACCCACCTCCCCACACTGTCCTCATGCCACTCTATAGTCTGCTGATGCTGCTACTGCCTCCATAATGTCGTCGCACCATTCTGTAGTCTGCCCATGCTGCTGCTGCCGTTGCTGCTACTACTACTGCCAACATAATGTCATCGTACCATTCTGTAGTCTGCCCCATGCTGCTGTTTCTGTTGCTACTACTGCCTCCATAATGCCATCGTACCAATCTATTGCATCGAAATTCTACTTACTGACATGTGATATTTGCTTGGTGGGCCTGTGACTCGGAAATTCAACTTACTGACATTTTCAATCTTGTCGGGCCACTCTGTGACCTCCTAATTCTGCTACTACTCCTGCTGCCACTTCCACACTGTGCCATTGTGCCACTCTGTGGCCTCAAAATTCTACTGCTGCTGCCACTTCCACACTCTGTCGTTTTCCCACTCTGTGGCCTCCAAATTCTACTCCTGCTGCCACTTCCATACTCTGTCATCGTGTCACTCTGTGGCCTCCAAATTCTACTGCTGCTTCACCACTTCCACGGTCTGTCATTGCGCCACTCTGTGGCCTCCAAATTCTAATGCTGCTGTCGCCACTTCCACGGTCTGTCATTGCGCCACTCTGTGGCCTCCAAATTTTTAATACTACTGCTACCACTTACACACTGTGCAGGTCAAATTTTAAAACGGTTGATACTTGCTCTACATCAATTCCTCGGGAACAGACATTTGTGATCATGAGAACTTTTACCTTCCTATCTCTGTAGTCGTACCACCCTGGCCTCCAAATTCTACTGCTGCTGTTGCCACTTCCACGGTCCTGTCATTGTGTCACTCTGTGGCCTCCAAATTCTACTCCTGCTGCCACTTCCACACTCTGTCATTGTGTCACTCTGTGGCCTCCAAATTCTACTTCTGCTGTCGCCACTTCCACAGTCTGTCATTGTGTCACTATGTGGCCCCCAAATTCTACTGCTGCTGTCGCCACTTCCAACGTCTGTCTTGGTGCCACTCTGTGGCCTCAAAATTCTACCGACTCTGCCATTTTCAATATGTCGTTGTGCCACTCTGTGGCCTCAAAATTCTACCGACTCTGCCATTTTCAATATGTCGTTGTGCCACTTTGTGGCCTCAAAATTATACCGACTCTACTGCCATTTTCAATGAGTTGTGCCACTCTGTGGCCTCAAAATTATACCGACTCTGCCATTTTCAATATGTGTTGTGCCAATCTGGTGGTCTCAAAATTATACCCAATCTACTGCCATTTTCAATGTCGTTGTGCCACTCTGTGGCCTCAAAATTATACCGACTCTGCCATTTTCAATATGTCGTTGTGCCAATCTGTGGTCTCAAAATTATACCAACTCTACTGCCATTTTCAATGGCGTTGTGCCACTTTGTGGCCTCAAAATTATACCGACTCTGCCATTTTCAATGTCGTTGTGCCACTCTGTGCCCTCAAAATTATACCGACTCTACTGCCATTTTCAATATGTCGTTGTGCCACTCTGTGGCCTCAAAATTATACCGACTCTACTGCCATTTTCAATATGTCGTTGTGCCACTCTGTGGCCTCAAAATTTTACTGCTGCTGCCACTTCCACATTCTGTAATTGTGCCACTCTGTGGCCTCAAAATTCTAAATACTACTGCTGCACTTGCACACTGT
>ONZH01012165.1:195000-229901 GCA_900303285.1 Rhinella marina | reverse complement strand
GGCCAATAAGATAATGGGTTGCATCAAAAGAGGCATAGATGCCCGTGATGAGAACATAGTCCTGCCACTTTACAAAATCACTAGTCAGACCACATATGGAGTACTGTGTACAGTTCTGGGCTCCTGTGAACAAGGCAGACATAGCAGAGCTGGAGAGGGTTCAGAGGAGGGCAACTAAAGTAATAACTGGAATGGGTGGACTACAGTACCCAGAAAGATTATCAAAATTAGGGTTATTCACTTTAGAAAAAGACGACTGAGGGGAGATCTAATAACTATGTATAAATATATCAGAGGTCAGTACAGAGATCTCTCCCATCATCTATTTATCCCGAGGACTGTGACTGTGACGAGGGGACATCCTCTGCGTCTGGAGGAAAGAAGGTTTGTACATAAACATAGAAGAGGATCTTTATGGTAAGAGCAGTGAGACTATGGAACTCTCTGCCTGAGGAGGTGGTGATGGTAAGTTCACTAAGAGAGTTCAAGAAGGGCCTGGATGTATTTCTGGAGGGTAATAATATTACAGGTTATAGTTACTAGAGATGGGTCGTTGATCCAGGGAGTTATTCTGATTGCCTGACTGGAGTCGGGAAGGAATTTTACCCCCTAAAGTGAGGAAAATTGGCTTCTACCTCACAGGGTTTTTTTTTGCCTTCCCCTGGATCAACTTGTAGGAAAACAGGCTGAACTGGATGGACAGATGTCTTTTTTCGGCCTTACAAACTATGTTACTATGTTACTATGTAACATGGAATTTTTTGTCATGGTTTGTAAGAGTGATAACTTTTTAATTTTTTTGTGGACTGAGCTGCGTGAGGTCTTATTTTTTGCGGGACAAGCTGTGCTTTTTATTGGCACCATTTTGGGGTACATCCTGCTTTCTGATCACTTTTTAATTTAATTTTTGGGAGGTTAACTAAAAAAAAAAAGCAGTTTAGGGGCATTTTTCTATATTTTTTTTACACCGTTCATTTGATGGGGTAGATCATGTGACACTTTTGTAGAGCCAGTTGTTACGGACGCAACGATACCAAATATGTCTATTTTTTTTTTTTTTTTTACGTTTTACACAATAAGAGCATTTTTAGAAGAAAAATCATGTTTTTGTGTTGCAAATTTTTAAGAGCCATTTTTTTTAATTTTTCGGGCTATAATCTTGTGTGGGGGCTCATTTTTTGCGGGATGAGGTGACGTTTTTATTGCTACCATTTTGGGATGCATACGACTTTTTGATTGTTTGATATTATGTTTTTAGGTAGGTGATGCGACAAAAAAAGCTGTTTTGGCATAATTTTTATTAGGTTTTTTTTACGCAGTTCACTTGATGGGGTAGATCATATGATATTTTTATAGAGCCGGTCGTTTTGGACGCGGTGATACCAAATATGTCTATCTTATTTATTTATTTTTATTTGTAACTTTTTTTAATGAAATATTTGGGGGGGGGGGAATTATTTTTTTTTATATATATATGTGATTTTTTTTTTTTTTTATAATACTCTATTTTTTTTTATTTTTTTTTTTTACACTTTGTGTCCCCCATAAGGTCATACAAGACCTCAGGGGGACATTTAACTTCACTTATTTTTTTTACACTTGATTTCTCCTGTAACTGGGGCTGACATAGTAGCCCTAGTTACAGGGGAAATACATCCCCAGAGAGGCTGTACAGCATAATACTATGCTGTACAGCCTCAGTGCAGGGTTGATCGGGTCTATGAGAGACCCGGCAGCTCCTGCACTCTCCCGGCCTGGCGATCACGTGACCGCCGGGCCGGAACAGGAAGTGCGCTGTGCTGTGTATACAGCGATCTAGAAGGCAGGGACCCCTGGCAACGGTCCCTGCCTTCTCTTTGGGGTACCCTGCTGTCACTGACAGCAGGTACCCCACTTTGCAGCTGCACGATTAGCGTGCAGATGCTATCTCTGAATGGACGTTCAGAAATGTCCATTCAGAGATAGATAACCACTTCCCAGACGTTTATAGTCAACGGGCGGACGGGAAGTGGTTAAAGAGAAAAAATAAAAAAGCTAAAAAAAACCCTAAAAGTTAATAGCAATAGTTACTAATATTGGCAAGATATAGAAGACCACGTATGAACCCATACAAACATCCCTCCCCTTTTTTATTCATAAAATATATATACTAGCAGAAAGACCCGGCTTCGCCTGGGTATATTTCTTCTATTTCATTTAATGTTTCTGTGTGTCGTTGCAGGGAAAAAGTCAATGCAACTGACAGAAGTTGATTTTTACCTTCATTTTTTCAATCCCCATTGGCTGCGGAGTGGGAGGGGGCATGACCTGACCGGGTCGGGGGGCGTGATTTACCAGGCCTTGGGGGGGGGGGGGGGCTTTTAGGTCCTTCTTTGCACGGGTATATTTAATCTATTTCATTTAATGTTTGTGTGTGTGTCATTGCAGAGAGAAAGTCTCCTTTCCACCCATTCCTGTAGCTGACGAAAGATGATTTTTACCTTCATTTTTTTTTAATCCCCATTGGCTGCGGAGTGGGAGAGGGGGTGGCCTGACCAGGGGTGTGGTTTAGCGGGACCTTGGGGGGGGGTTGCTTTTAAGTCCTTTTAGTGGAAGAAAACATCATTTATTACTACTGAACGTTAGCAGTCTAATATTAGTCTATTTCATCTAATGTTTCCGTGTGTTGTTGCAGAGAGAAACTCACCCTCCCACCCCTGCAGCTGACAGAAGTTTATTTTTACCTTCATTTTTTCAATCCCAATTGGCTGCGGAGGGGGAAGGGGGCGTGGCCTGACAGAGTCGGTGTGTGGCTTAGTGAAACCTGGAGCGGGTATTGTAAGTCCTTTTTTTGAGAGTGGTGTGAATCACAGGTCGGTGCCATGGTAATTTATGAGGACACGCAATGGGTAGCAGTGGAAGATTTACTACTGAAATGTTTTAGACTGATTTTAGACTATAACCAAAGTTATATTTATGGTAACGGAATACCCCTTTAACAGTATCATCCACAGCGCTCTGCCCCTTTAAAGCATTGAATAGAAATGACTGGATTGTTACCTGAGATCCTCAGCTGGCTGCTAATTACCTGGCTGTGTTGTTATGGAAACCTGTCCTCCCTGTGTGCAGAGAATGGCAGTTGGGGTTTAAAACCAATGCTTTCAGGCTAATATTGGCTAATGCAGGTCATATTTTGGGAATATCTCGGGAACGTTATGTCCTAGAGAGATGAGACCTGGTCTAAAACCTTCCCGGGCACCTGATGTACCTGTGTGCCGAATTTGGTGAAAATCAGTCCAGTAGTTTGGTCGCGCAGTAAAGGTACAGCTGGGCGTTACCAGTTGGGGTGTGCCCCACTGTCCCTGCACAGTCTGACTCTGGCCAGTCAGTGCTGCCAGTGTCAGTCTATACAAGGACAACCCCCAAACTGATAGGCCTCTTTCACACAGGTGTCACGGATTCAGTCCGGATGCGTTCTGGAAAATCCGCACGCATCCGCAGTCAGTTTTGACTGCGATTGCGTACGTTCGTTCAGTTTTTTCCGCATGGGTGCGAAGCGTTTTTATGCGTTTTTCAAGCGCGGGATTAAAAAAAAATGTTTACAAACAACATCTCTTAGCAACCATCAGTGACTCACGCATTGCAGCAATGCGTTATTCACGCAGACCCATTCACTTCAATGGGGCCACGGCTGCGTGAAAAACGCAGAATATAGAACATGCTGTGATTTTCACGGAACGGCGAACTGATGCATGAAAAAATTTGCCCATGTGAAAAGCCCCATTGAAATGAATGGGTCAGGATTCAGTGCGGGTGCAATGCGTTCGCATCACGCATTGCACCCGCGCAGAAATCTCGCCCGTGTGAAAGGGGCCTTAACACTCAGCTGTACTTTTACTGCAGACTGCTGGCAATTCATTTATAGACTTCTAGTAGAAATAACAGAGGAAATGCACAATACAGAGTCATAAGAAAAGAAGAGTTATAACAAAGTGAATGCAGATAGTTTCTTAAACAGACATGTCACGAGACGTTAATAGGTTGACAGCCCCTACACACAAAAACACACACACACACACACACACCTTTTTAATTGCTTTTAAATGCTTTTAAAATGCCATGAAAATTCATGGCATTTTATATGTCGTCATTTTATATGTGTCCTATGGAGAACTCTAGGGATCCAATGGAAGAAAAAAAATGCCATACCTAGAGCAGGCAGTGTTTTTGTTTAATTACACTAAAAACACCACTAGCATAAAGACACAGTTGCTTTTAAAAAGAAGAGGTACCTTTTCTTCCATGGAAGGCTTTGGGTCTTCACAGTTCAAAGCAGTCTCAACCCTACTCAGACGTCCAGATAGGGACAACAGTAAGCTGGCCACCTTGTCCAGGTCCCCAATGAAGATTCGAAACTTATCATACTCATTGGGCTTGCAAACACTTTTTAGCAGATTCTCCAAGTCACAGCCAAGAGATGCATTGGCACTTATGTCCTCTTGAAGTTCTTGCTGGGCTTTGTGTAGGACAGAAAGCTTTCTGCTAATGCTTTCTATTAGCTGCACCTGTTATAGAAAAAGCAAGACACTGAAAATCAAACTTTATAACTTACTAAAATAACAATAAGGCTACTTTCACACTTGCGTTGTGGTTTTCCGGTATTAAGATTCGGCAGAGGATCTCAATACTGGAAAAAACTGATCAGTTTTGTCCCCATGCATTGTGAAAAGAAAGAGATCCGTTCAGGATGCATCAGGATGTCTTCAGTTTTGTGAGCGGACACAAAACTACAGCTTGCTGCGGTCATAAAAACTGAAAGAAACTGATCAGGTACTGAAACCAATGTAAGGCTACTTTCACACTAGCGTTTTTAATTTCTGGTATTGAGTTCCGTCATAGGGGCTCAATACCGAAAAAAAACGCTTCAGTTTTGTCCCCATACATTGTCAATGGGGACAAAACTGAACTGAAGGATCCTGAAAGCATTCTGTTCCGTCTTCAGACCGGAGAACAAACCGCAGCATGCTGCGGTTTTCTCTCCGGTCCAGGCATCCGCACCAAGACGGATCCGGAATGACCCCCAATGCAAGTCAATGGGGACGGATCCGTTTGGTGTGACACACCAGTAATCCGGATCTGTCCTCCATTGACTTGCAATGGGGGGTCATTCCGGATCCGGCTACACATATACAGAAATACATACAGACAGAGGGCGCTGTGGGGAATCGTCATCACTGCGCGCAGGAGGCACGTGAAGACGTGCTGCCGGCGTCCCTGGCTGGAGTATGTAAGTATGTATGTGTTTGTGTGTGTATGTATGTTCTCTGTGTCTGTGTCAACATGTGTGGGGCCAGAGCGCTGCTCCGGCTCCACACATGTATCAGCGGCAGTACGGATCCGTCGGCAACCTTTAGGTGCCGGATCCATGCTGCCGCTAGTGTGAAAGAGGCCTTAGTCAATGGTGACGGATCAGTTTTTTTTAGGAGACTAAGGCCCCATTCAGACAGCTATGTTTCACGGCCATATACGGGCTGTGAAAGCCCGGCCTGTGCTGCCCCAGAGGACGGGAGCGCACGGCGTCATTGGTTGCTATGACGCCGTGCGCTTCCTGAGGCCGCCGCCGTACAGTGAAACATCATTTTTTTCTAAGCAAAGCAATAGCTAAAGTTATAAACCACTTCTAACCTCTCCTCGATGTCCATAGCATTCTCATAAAACCAGGGACCGCCAGATTGCAGGAGCGAGAGTTTTAAAGAGAGAGATGCCAAAAGACGTCACTGCAGGTTGTTAACCATTTGCCTACCACCGCACAACTTTATACGTCGCGGCATTAGACTGCTATCTGTAACCCGAGATATAAAAACTCCTGGTTACATCACGATCTGCTTTGACGGTGCTGTCAGTAGACAGCTGTGGTCACAGAGAAGTGCCGAGGCCAGCAGGAACAGTCTGGCTGTGATAAAACCTTGCAGCACCCTGCTACAAGGATCTAGCACAGTGTTAGGGCTCATGCACACGACCGTATCTATTTTGCAGTCCGCAAAAAATACGGATGTTCTCTGTGTGCATTCCGTATTTTGCGGAACAGAACATCTGGGTCCTAATACAGAAAATAAAAAGCTAAAAAAACTAAAAGGTAATAGCAATAGTTACTAATATTAGCAATTGGATAGAAGACCACGTACAAACCCATACAACCATCCCTCCCCTTTTTCGTTCAAAAAAAAAAAAAAAAATTATATATATATATATATATATATATATATATATATGCAATATATATAGTATAGTGTAATTTGTGTGTAACTGTGACAGTGCAGCTGCCAGGGGGCCATATGAGGGCCATAAAATGGTGTATCTCACCCAGGAAGCTGGATGAGAAGAAGAAAGGCTGGGAAAATAGTGTTTTTCCTCAGTGTGTGTATCAGCCTGGCTATTAATGAGAGGTAATTATCAGCTAGCTGTGGAGCTCAGATAAAGGTGGGCTGGGCTCCTCAATCAGGGCTCCCCCTCTGGGGAAGGAGCAGGCTGCGAGAAGGTCTATGGGAGCCGTGACCCTCTACCCCTCTGTGGGGTAAGCACCGTGGTGTGTTTTGGGGAGCTGGGTAGTAGACCCAGATCCTGATAGAGAGGGACAATATTGTGTAGTCAGTGGCCAGACGGCTGAGGATTTGTTTTTATGAGTTATTTGGATTGCTGTAAAAGTGACAATAAAAGCTGGTTGTGACCAGTTTGCACCCGAATCTGCTGTGTTGGAGTGGCTTCTTGAGGTGTGCCAACCGTCTAAGGTGAGAAGACGGTGATCCTGGAGAGCTAAGTGACCCCCGAGTTGTCACAGTAACATATACAAAATTCAAACATCTTTTGATTTAAAAAAAATCTAGGTATTTGATTTAGTCACATTTTGTATAGCAGGTTTTTTTCTGTGTAAAATATACAAACGCATATTTTTTTCAAAAGAAAAAAAGAAACCTTAAAATGTCCAAATTTACCCAAGATGAATACCTTAGGGCAGTGTTTCTCAACTCCAGTCCTCAGGAACCACCTAAAGGTCATGATTTGAGAGTATCCCACAGAATGAATACCTGTGGTAAGTCCTGATGCACTGACACTAATGCCCCATTTACACGTCCTGATTTTTCATCCGCATCCTATCCGCGTCCGTTCCACAATTTCGGACGTTTTTTGCGGATTGTATGCGGATCCATTCATTTCAATGGGTCCCGAAAAAATGCGGACATTGCACCGTATGTTGTCCGCATCCGTTTCTCCGTTCCGTTTTGCGGATCCGCAAACAGAAATCCTCCTGTCCTACTTTTCCTCCGATTTTGAAGTCCGTAGCCCAATGAAAGTCTATGGATCCGCAAAAATGCGGATGACATGCGGAAAGGCATCCGTATGTCATCTGCATTTGCGGATTTCGTTCCAGGAGGGTAGGAGAAGAAAAAAAAAAAAAAAAGAATTGATTTCTCCTTCCGTTTTTTGTGGATCCGCAAAAAAAGGATGACCTACTGATACATCCTTTCCGTTTTTTGCGGAAAAACAGAACGGATGTGCTTGAAAAACTGAGTTTTTTGCGGAACAACGGATACGCAAAAAATTGACCCATTTCCAGGATGTGCACAAATACGGACGTGTGAATTGTATCACCTGCTCAATACTAAGGAAATCCTGAAAACCTGACCAGCAGATGGGCCCTGAGGACTGGAGTTGAGAAACACTGCCTTGATACCTTTTGTAATAGTTAGAAAAAAAATTGATAAGAAAGTAAAAAATATAAATGTTTTCATAATTTTCAGTTTTTTCTTTAAATACTTTAAAAAAAAATTATATCCATCATCTAAAGGCACAAAAGAAAGGTCTAAGATGAAAAATAATATCAAATGCACGTAGACTGGCTCATAAATTAATCAGTTATTTGCAGTTAGACAGGCACATTGCTGCAACTAAAAAAAGCGCCTGTTAAGGTAATTAAGTGGTTAAAGGGTTAAAAAACACATTTATGCTATAAGTTTATGTATCATATGTAGATTAAACTACTGTGGTAGTAATTTGTTGAGAGGGCAGAGTGTACGTCACATGATAAAAGTAGTCTAGCCATCCTGTCTTCAGTGGACTCCAGGTGATACCAAGAGGTCTAAATCTAAGGTATTGTGGACATGGCCAAAAAATAATGAGAACTATGTTCACCCTGGTGTGTAATTTTAAACAATTGTCTTTAAAAAAAAGTGAAATGTTACTACTTTGAAGCGTTTTTGAGACTGCTTTCCTCATTGAAGTCAACACAAAATATATTGATAATAATCTTTATTTGTATAGTGCCAACATATCCTGTAGCGATTTACAACCGATGAGTGTGTTGTGTGTTTTTGTGTGTTTGAGAGTTTTTGTCAGTATCTACCCAACCAAAAACTACCCGTTTTCAGCTGTCACAGATTTTTATGCTGCCAAGTTTGCTGCGTGAACATGGTCTAAAGCAGAAACCAGCAAGTCATAGCAGTTCAAGAGGATCTACAGTATTAGCCATTATGAGATGTTAATTTTCCTGCAATGTACTGTTCCTCTGATAACTGGGTCTTACCAGTTGGAGGTGTGTCCCCACATACTTTCACACCATCCAATCAGTGCTGACAGTGCCAGACTGAAACAATAAAAATGGTAACACAATGAGGAATAACAGAGGAACGTCACCAAGCAGAATTTAGAAGCATTATTTTAAGGGCACTATAAATATTTTCTAAAAAAAGACACATCAGAACAGACACTTAAAGGTGTTATCCCATGACTAACTTAAAAAATTAAAATCAAACATCATTTAGTACATGACAATGCCTTTCTAACAATGCTATAACCAGCCCTGTACCTCACATGGATCCAGAGATCTCCTCATTGATTGTTCTGCTAGATTTATATCAAGCTGACAGCTCAAGGGGAGTGTCTTTTCTACTGCAGCTAAGGGGGCTTTTCCATAGTCTCCCTATCACAGCTCAGGAGGCAGTTGAAGGATGAAACTGAGCATGTGCGGCCTTCTCAGTGAGCAGAAATTTCAAAGAAATGCTAAAAAAAAAAAAAAAAAACAGCAGGAGGCGCTAAATACATTTGATTGAATATCTCGGTGGCTATGCAAAATTTTTAACTATATGCAATTACAAAAGTATTCAGATCCAGGTGCTGGTTTGAAAACTATAGAATATTTTTTTGTACCTAGGACCCACCAGGGCAACTGATTCTGGGGGCTTACCCCATAGCTACATGGAAATATTAATGTATGTCAACATGGAACATTAACATTGCAGATTTGCTGCATGCAAATATGTAGTGGCAAATCAATAGCGTTTACATACCAGCAAAGTGGATGATATTAACCCCTTCAGGAATGTTTTATGGGTTTTATTGCTACAGTGTTTCCCATCTGCTATTCTCTGGATAAGTACAATTATAATGATACCACATTTATATAGTTTTTCTTGTGTTTTAATACTGAAAAAAATAAAAACTCTGGGAAAAAACTTTTTTTCTTTGCATTGTTATATTCTGACCCCTATAACTTTTATTTTTCTATGTCTATGGAACTGAGTGAGGGATAATTTTTTGTAATGTGTATGACTTTTTGATCACTTCACGTTCAATTTTTTGGGTAATGCCCATGATGTTTATTTTTTTATTATTTATTTTAATTTTGGGGAAAAGGGGCTGATTAGAATTTTTATATTTTTAAAAACTCTCCTTTCCTGCGGTAGGCTTGGAACAATCATTTAGGAGGGACCAAGGCTGTCACAGGGAATGAATGGCTCCCACATGGCCACTAGTGTTTTCAGCTCTCAGATATCATGGTCACATTTCACCACAGCATCTGAAGGGTTAAATGGCCGCAGACATTAGCCCCGGGTGTCTGCTGTTTAAAACAGCAGGTATCTCGTGGCTATGGCGCCTACTGCGCTCACAAGCCGGCGCCATATTTAAATACCCTACTTCCAGTGTAAATCTTATCCACATCCTTCAAATAGAATTCATAGCATAAATTAGACTGCGGTGCAGAATTTAAATCAGCGTCATTATTTGGAGTGGATTGTGCTGCTGCAGATTCTATGGTCCCCCGAGGCTGTCACCCAGAATGCCCTGACCCTCTGGGAATACAAAAAGCTGGTAGAGGAGTGGGTTGTTCAGGTGTTGGAGCACCCACGGTCCGGTGACCCTAAGCTGGAGCGCCGAAGGGGTACCGTTATTTGGTTCAATGTGGTTCAATGTAGGTTTTATTGGCGACGAGGAGACGGCGGAAGAGTTATATGTGAACGGCCATTCTGTAAATCGGGTGTATCTTCTGCCCGTCTGCCACAATCTCCACGCAGGGGATCACGTGGAGTATACCCCCATGAAGAGCCTCCAAGGCCCATTTGCTACTGGGGTGAAACTCCTTAAGCGACCAGCTACTCCTGCAGCGCCCCCAGAAGACTGGACTGAGGAGGCCCAGGCCGCAGAAGAGGCTCGGTGTTCCCATGGGACTCTGCGATCTGAGGAGAAATCCCAAGCTCAGCTGGAACCCCTGATTTGCCACCGCCGCTGATCCTTCATGTGGGACAGATGACCACCAACAGTTCTGTGTACCAGCCATCGGTGGTACAATACCAACTGCCATGGCAGGTGCAGACTGCACAGTCAGCCGCTCGCGGAAGACCGTTACCAGAGCCCTTACAGCCGGAGATTCTGTCACCTTGTATGCCGGCGGGAGGATCTGGCCCCTACAAGGTAATGGGCAAGGCCAAAGTTGCCACGGCCCTTGCCAGTGTGACCGCCCGGTCACTACCAAGACCATCCCTGAGAGGTCGGTGGAGGTCACAGAGAGGCCGCAGCCAGTGTTGCTTTCATGAGGCAGGAGCGCCCTCTCATGTCTTTTAGCTCCAGCAGCAGTGAAGAGGACCTGCTGGCCCTTAAAAGGGTTGTCCGGATTCAGAGCTGAACCCGGACATACCTTTAAATTCACCCAGGCAACCCGCCTGAACAGGGCATCGGAGCATCTCATGCTCCGATGCCCTCCTTTGCCCTGCGCTAATTAGCGCAGGGCAAAGGCATTTAGCCCGGTTCCGGTGACGTACCGGGCCCTGCCAGGCGGAGGCTTCTGCCCAGCAGTGAGCCCGGTGACGTCACTGGCGCTGATGGGCGGGCTTTAGTGCTGCCCTAGCCAGTAAAATGGCTAGGGCAGCGCTAAAGCCGGCCCATTACAGCCAGTGACGTCACCGAACTCACTGTGTGCTATGTAAACAAAAGAGCCCATGCCCTGCGTGATCCAGCGCAGGGCAAGGGAGGGCATTGGAGCATGAGATGATCTCATGCCCTGTTCAGGCGGGCTGCCTGGGTGAATATAAGGGTATGTCCGGGTTCAGCTCTGAACCCGGACAACCCCTTTAAGTAAGGATCCTGCAGCTGTTATGGGAGCCAAAACGTGGACTTAACCTGAAGGGTGAGCACTAGTTGGCGTGTGTTTTTATTTTTGTTGCCCTGCGTTTGTCCTCATGGATGGCCATGGATTGTCAGGACTCCCCCCATCAAAAAAAAAGTTTTAACCAAGTTGCGCAGACGTGCGCCTCATCCCTTTTTTTCCCCCTTTTCAGGTTATTGGGGAGCCCCTTGAAAGAGGGTTTTTTAAGGAACCTTTGCTGCTATTTTTTTACCCATTTGGATTACAATTTTACCTATGTGGATTACAAATTGCAACTGAGTTTGGGACTCTGCTCCAGTTCTATGACAAGCGTCAGAAAGAAGAAAAGAGACTTAAAGGGAACCTGTCATCTCCGAAACACCCCCTGAACTAGAGTAAGAGGTGCATAGTGTAAGTGATGCTGAATCCGAATATGTAAGTTTTATCTTCATGCTCACTTCCAGTCCGACGCTGTGCTCCCACAAACCAGCAGTAAAATGCACTAGAGGACTCGTCTTTGAATCCTCTCCATTATGTGAGTGAGCACTCGAGTCCACTGAGTGCATTTTACTGCAGGATTGTGGGAGCACAACGTCGGAATGGAAGTGTGTATGAAGATAAAGCTTACATATTCAGATTCAGCATCACTTACACTATACATACTTACTCTAGTTCAGGGGGTGTTTCAGAGATGACAGGTTCCCTTTAAACGTGTCCGTGAGCAGACTAGGTAGGTGATATTTAAAATGTTTACATTATACATATAATGTATTTGCACTATATTGTTTGCACTGGATGGTTTGCACTAATGTTTTTACCTTTCAGCAACGTTTTCAAGTATGTTGCCCATTGTGTGTATTTCTTTACAGGTACCGCAATGGGTCCTTATATTCACTTTATAGTATTGTGGATGATTGTACTATGCCCATAGCCGGATAGACAGCACCCTACTTGTTCTACCTCAAATATACATACTGCCTCTGAGGGCGATTTCAGATCTGACCATTTACACTGGATCTGGCCCGGCGTCCGCAAGGTGTCAAAACAATGGCGCAAGCCTCGGATCGCCTGCTGGATCACCTCCTTTTTATGCTGGTTCGGGTGGCGGTGTGTGCCATCGTAAATCGTAATCCTGGCGGTCCATCAGCCGGACTATGTATTTCAGCTGTGCAGCAGAGCTAAATGATGAGGATCGTCTGGATGCCATTTTCGAATATTCACTCTGCCTCTGAGGAGTGCACGCCGCGGCCTCTCGTTGTACGTGCCTGCGTATTACGTAATTGCGTAGACAATAGTACGCTGAGGATTCGTAAGCTATTTGTCTGCTCATGTGTACATCTTCTAAGAAGTTGTGTACATTTTTTAACTGTATGTTCGTTATTAGTGCTCGAATGTTCGTTAATAGCACATAATAATGTATATTTTGTACGCAAATACAACAAATCTATTCATCGAATATAGGAATCTTAGGAAAACTTCGGCGAATGTTCGGTGAATAATTTTTTGAATGATTCGCTCATCTCTATTGTAGGCCATTCATAGTGATCATGGGGGTCTGAACTCCAGGTCCCTCACCAATCATCAGATGAAAGGAACTCCACGTTCCTGCTCTCTGCTACACCCTTTTTTTTCTGGCAGATCGATGATTCTCCTTATTTGCATGCAAATATCTCCTAAAACAATCAATGTGGAGATAACATCGGGACAACTGATAATGCGGTCCGAGGAACAACAGAATATAACAGCAACGGCGATCTAAAGCACAGCACTGACCAACAGCGGAGTGCTGCAACCCAATACCAACCAGTGTTGCGATCCTAATTAGATAACAGCAGGCTATATTAGCTATATTTTGCTATAAATAAGCTATATTTTGAATGGAGGAGACCCACTCGAGATCAAGTAAGTGTATATTAAGTACACAGTATCGGAACATTTAATGTGGCAGACGTGCCTGTGAATTAATGTCTCTTTTCTAATAAAACACTGGAAGAACCTCTTATGGTAGGAGGCATGCCTGTTGATATCCTTTGCAATTGAACGCTGGATACATGTGCAGATCAGCTGTTTTTTACCATTGCATAACTACTATTAAGCCGGCTAGATAGGTGGTAACGATTTACAATACGATCTATACACATATTTTAAATAGTGGACTGAATAAAAACTACAAATTCCAGTGACCATATCATTAAATGTAAAAGGATTAGTGATTGGCAATAATTCAGTTTGTTTTAACTTGATATAAAATGATGAATTTAATATGATGATCTGGACATAATTGGTTCCCCGTCTAAATTAATGAGATGTCATATTTTTTTGAATATATTTTTTATAAATCTATTTTTTATAGATATATTTTAATTTTTGGAACAAAACTCTCGAACTATATCAAGGTGTGTGTGTGTGTGTGTATATATATATATATATATATATATATATATATATATATATACACACACATACATACACACTCACCGGCCACTTTATTAGGTACACCATGCTAGTAACGGGTTGGACCCCCTTTTGCCTTCAGAACTGCCTCAATTCTTCGTGGCATAGATTCAACAAGGTGCTGGAAGCATTCCTCAGAGATTTTGGTCCATATTGACATGATGGCATCACACAGTTGCCGCAGATTTGTCGGCTGCACATCCATGATGCGAATCTCCCGTTCCACCACATCCCAAAGATGCTCTATTGGATTGAGATCTGGTGACTGTGGAGGCCATTTGAGTACAGTGAACTCATTGTCATGTTCAAGAAACCAGTCTGAGATGATTCCAGCTTTATGACATGGCGCATTATCCTGCTGAAAGTAGCCATCAGATGTTGGGTACATTGTGGTCATAAAGGGATGGACATGGTCAGCAACAATACTCAGGTAGGCTGTGGCGTTGCAACGATGCTCAATTGGTACCAAGGGGCCCAAAGAGTGCCAAAAAAATATTCCCCACACCATGACACCACCACCACCAGCTTGAACCGTTGATACAAGGCAGGATGGATCCATGCTTTCATGTTGTTGACGCCAAATTCTGACCCTACCATCCGAATGTCGCAGCAGAAATCGAGACTCATCAGACCAGGCAACGTTTTTCAAATCTTCTACTGTCCAATTTCGATGAGCTTGTGCAAATTGTAGCCTCAGTTTCCTGTTCTTAGCTGAAAGGAGTGGCACCCGGTGTGGTCTTCTGCTGCTGTAGCCCATCTGCCTCAAAGTTCGACGTACTGTGCGTTCAGAGATGCTCTTCTGCCTACCTTGGTTGTAACGGGTGGCAATTTGAGTCACTGTTGCCTTTCTATCAGCTCGAACCAGTCTGCCCATTCTCCTCTGACCTCTGGCATCAACAAGGCATTTCCGCCCACAGAACTGCCGCTCACTGGATGTTTTTTCTTTTTCGGACCATTCTCTGTAAACCCTAGAGATGGTTGTGCGTGAAAATCCCAGTAAATCAGCAGTTTCTGAAATACTCAGACCAGCCCTTCTGGCACCAACCACCATGCCACGTTCAAAGGCACTCAAATCACCTTTCTTCCCCATACTGATGCTCGGTTTGAACTGCAGGAGATTGTCTTGACCATGTCTACATGCCTAAATGCACTGAGTTGCCGCCATGTGATTGGCTGATTAGAAATTAAGTCTTAACGAGCAGTTGGACAGGTGTACCTAATAAAGTGGCCGGTGAGTGTATATATATATATATATATATATATATATATATATATATATATTTATTCCAGTTAGAGAATCATAATATCTATTAATCACATTATGAGGGCTTGTTTTTTTGCGGAACAAGTTGTAGTTTCAAACAGCAGACACCCGCGGCTAATGACCAGAATCGCTGTCATTAAAGCCTTTAGATGCCATGATCAAGTGTGATCACGGCATCTAAAGGGTAAAAAAAAAAAAAAAAAAAAAGGAAGCTCGTGCTTCGGGGATTCTTACCGGCATCTTCTGTGGCTAATTAGGATGCATTCAATACGCTGGGTCTCTCAGAAGAGACCCAGTTTATTGAAGCTGCAATTATTACTTTGGCCAGCAGATGGCAGGCAAACATAAGATATGAACCATGATCTTTCAGAATTTAAAAAAAAATGAGTTTTGTAGCCTCAAACATAAGCTACAATACCACAAAAAACGTATAAATATATAAAAAATGTAAGTCGCCCCCCTTTCTGTGGAATAAAAAAAATCCATAAATAACAAAAAATATCATGGGCATCACTGCTGAAAATGCCTGTATCAAAAATAAAGAATAAATCTGGATCGCAAATCCTCATACTATGTTTTGATCTAGTAATTGCTTCTCAGCATAATTTAACATCGCTTCTCAGCGTAATAAATGGTATACTACCCCTATGTCATATAATACACATGAGGCATTAGTATACGTTTTGATCAAAAAGCATAGGCCCACTTACCGCGCCAATGTTGCCTCTTCGAGTGGGAACCTACTCTAAATTTGTCGCAGCGCTGCGCGGCGACCATCAGCGCCACAGCACCACACCAATAGGCGGCAGAGCCCAGAATATGCCTGTACTATTAAAATATACAAATATTTTTCGAATATGGTAAATGGCGTAACGGAAAAAGTCAAAATGGTTGATTTGCCAATGTTTCATTGTTTCTCTTACCCAAAAAAGTGATAAAACGTGATCAGAAAGTCACACACACTCCAAAACAGTATCAATAAAAACTACAGATAGTGGGAACTACATAGTGCGAATAACTGAGCCATGGCTGGATGATGGCTATGACTGGGCAGTTAACGTACAGGGTTACAGTCTGTTTAGAAAGGATCGCCTAAACCGGAGAGGGGGGAGGTCTGCCTTTATGTAAAGTCCTGTCTAAAGCCCACACTCAGGGAAGATGCAAGTGAGGGATATGAACATGTGGAGACACTGCAGGTAGAAATACATGGAGGCAAAAACAATAATAAAATACTAATAGGAGTTTATTATAAACCACCTAATATACCAAAGTCCACAGAAAATCTACTTCTAAACAAAATAGATATACACTGGGAAACTAAAACCTGTATATCTCATAAAGGAAACAGGTTCTTGGCAATAGCCAAAGACAATTACCTTTCCCAACTGGTTCATGACCCGACTAGAGAGACAGCCATACTGGACTCCGTGTTACCCAAAAGACCTAACAAAACAACAGATGTGCAGATTGGGGGACACCTGGGAAATAGCGATCATAATATAATAACCTTCAAATTGTCATTCAAAAGAGTGTTTCTTCAGGGAGGAACAAAAAGCCAACTAATTGACAAAGTCCTCAAACATAAAAATACAGCCACAAAATGGAAGATTTTTTAAAAGCATCCTAATATCTAATTGTGATGTACTTGAGAGGTACTAATTGAGAGGTATATGACTTATGGGAATAAAAGGATAAGGAACAAGAAAAAAACAATGTGGATAAATAGAACTGTAAAGAAAGCAATAAATGACAAAAAGAAAGCATTTAAATCACTAAAACAGGAGGGGAGCGAGGAAGCAGAGAAAAACTATATGGAAAAAAATAGAATATGTAAAAGACAAATAAAAGCAGCCAAACTAGAGACCGAGAGATTAATTGCCAAAGAGAGTAAAACTAACCCTAAAATGTTCTTCAATTATATAAATGGTAAAAAGTATAAATCTGAAAGCGTTGGCAATTAACAAAGTAATGAGGGGGAAGTTGCAGAGAGCGATGAGGAGAAAGCAAAGCTATTAAATATTTTTTTCTCCACTGTATTCACTTAGGAAAATAACGTGTCAGATGAAATGCAGGATATAAAAGTAAATTCCCCATTAAAAGTGTCCTGTCTGACCCAGGAAAAAGTACAGCGGCATCTTAAAAAGATTAAAATAGACAAATCGCTAGGACCAGTTTGCATGCACCCCTGTATCCTAAGAAAATTAAGTAATGTCATAGCCAGACCCTTATTTCTAAAATTTAAGGACTCTATACCGACAGAGAGTGTTCCACAGGATTGGTGCATAGCAAATGTGGTGGCAATATTCAAAAAGGGGCCAAAACCAGAGCCCAGAAACTATAGGCTGGTAAGTTTAACATCTGTTGTAGGTAAACAGTTTGAAGGTTTTCAAAGAGATGCTATCTTGGAGTACCTCAATGAAAATAAGCAAATAACTCCATATTAGCATGGCTTCATGAGGGATCGGTCATGTCAAACTAATTTAATCAGTTTCTATGAGGAGGTAAGTTCTAGACTTGACCACATCGAATCAATGAATGTCATATATCTGGACTTCTCCAAAGCATTTGACACTGTACCTCATAAAAGGTTAGTATATAAAATGAGAATGCTTGGACTGGGAGAAAATGTCTGTATGTGGGTAACTAACTGGCTCAGTGATAATAACCAACCTGTGTTTTCTAACAGTACACCCTCAGATTGGGTCACAGTCACTAGTGGGGTACCACTCAGATGACACTAAACTGTGTAAAGTAATTAACACAGAAGAGGACCGTATACTGCTACATTTGGATCTGGATTAGAGATGAGTGAGCATGCTCGTCCGAGCTTGGTGCTCGTTCGAGTATTACGGTACTCGTAAGTGCTCGCTGCTCGGACGAGTATCTCGCCATGCTCGAGGAAATGGCATCTTCCGCATTGTGCATTTTTGGCGCCTATAAACTCAGCCAATCACAAGCCAGGAGACTCTGCGGTACACCCAGCATCACGTGGGGCCCTTACATGTCGATAGCAGGGGTTGGCTGGCCTGATCAGGTGACCCTGGAATATACTAGTAACTGTCCGCGGTGCTCGGCTCAGATGCTGTCTGGATGTCGTTAGGGACAGAGCTGCTGCGTTTCAGGGAGAGTGTTAGGGCCTGCATTTAGTTCTCTGTTAGGCAGGAGTGATCTGAAAAGAACCCAACAGCCCTTCTAAGGGCTACAAGACATTTTTTTTGTCTCCTGGCTGGGCTGGCTGGCACCAGTAGTGCAGCTATCGCCATATATAACACTTTTTTTTGTTATTGTTTTATCTCAGTGATACAAATCCATTTCATACAGCAGTGTGGAACCATTCTGTGTGTCACAGTTCAGCTGTCCACTCACCACAAACCACAATCCGTATTTTCTGTCCAGGTGACCCACACTGTACGTCACGTAATCAAATACGGTCTTTTGCCTTCACTGATACAGCTACATTACAAAAATCTCTGTGCAACATTTGTCTGGGTTGCAGTCAAAATAGCCACAGTCAGCAGGGGCTGAGTTTGCTCTCTGATAGTTTCTGCACGTCACGTTCAAAAAAGAAAAATATATAAAAAAATAGTTTTTTTGTTGTTTTATCTCAGTGATACAAATCCATTTCACACAGCTGTGTGTAACCATTCTGTGTCACAGTTCAGCTGTTCAGTCACCACAATCCGTATTTTCTGTCCAGGTGACCCATTCTGTACGTCACGTCAGTAAAAAAGGTCTTTTGCTCTCACTTCATTACAAAAATCTCTGTGCAACATTTGTCTTGGTTGCAATTAAGCAGACCAAGTCTGCCTAATCTAATAGTTTCCGTGTAATTGCTCCATAATGCACTGTACGTAATAACATACGTAATTTTGCTCTAACTTATCCACCTATATATTTTCTTGTTCAGATTGAACAAGTTTGTGGGTTTCAGTACAGCAGGCCCATTTATTTTTTTTTTTTTTTATATAATACAATTATATACAGAAAATGTTGAACCCCAGGGCTAAGGGTCGAGGGCGTGGGCATTCAATTACTGCAGGGGGCAGAGGCCGTGGTCCTGGGCAGGGTGAGACAGTACCTGCTGATGAGGGAGCAGGGGAACGCCACAGAGCTACACTCCCTAGCTTCATGTTTCAACTTACAGGGACACGTGGACTGTTGAAACCACAACAGTGCGAACAGGTGATGGATTGCGGACAATGCTTCAAGTAATTTGTCCACCAGTCAGTCTTCCACGCAGTCCACCCACGTTACCCAAGGGAGCACTCCTCTGGCTCCTTCCCCAGAGTCTGCCCCCTCCCAGGAAAATTTGGAATGCGGTCCGGCATACTCTCAGGAACTGTTTTCTGGACCCTTCCCAGAGTCACAAACCACTTCTCAGGTTGCTGCTGACCTTGTTCCCGATGCCCAAGTTTTCCAACTGTCGCAGTCTGTGGGTGATGATGATGATGACAATGTTGACTTAGTGGAAGAAGTTTGTAAAGAGGTGTCGGACAATGAGGAGATACGGTTGTCAGACAGTGGTGAAGTTGTTGTCAGGGCAGGAAGTCCGAGGGGGGAGCAGACTGAGGAATCGGAGGATGACGAGGTGACTGACCCAAGCTGGGTTGATAAGCCGAGTGAAGACAGTGCTTCTGAGGCGGAGGCGAGTGCTGCACCAGAACAGGGGTTGGAAGAGGCAGTGGTGTGGCCAGAGGGAGAAGCAGGGCCAGAGCTGGTGCATCAGCAGCAACTGTTTCACGTAGTGAAGCTCCCATGGCGAGGCCTAGATGTTCGCAAGTCTGGAGGTTCTTTAAAGAAAGTGAGGATGACCGACGGACTGTGGTGTGCAACCTGTGCCACACCAGGATCAGCAGGGGTGCCACCACTACTAGCCTAACCACCACCAGCATGCGCAGGCATGAGTGCTAAACACCCCACTCAATGGAACCAAGGCCGTTCACCTCCTGCGGGTCACACCACTGCTCATTCCCCTGTATCACTCGCTGCCTCTGCTAGTCAACTCCCTGCCCAGGACCCCGGCACGAGTGCCTCCCGCCAGAAAACCACACCTTCGCCTCCACGATCCTCCACAGCATCCACCAATGTGTCCCAGCGCAGCGTTCAGCTGTCTTTACAGCAGACGCTGGAGCGCAAGAGGCAATACAGTTCCACCCACCCACATGCCCAAGCCCTCAACGTCCACATCTCCAAATTGCTGAGCCTGGAGATGCTGCCCTATAGGCTAGTAGAGACCGAGACCTTTCGCAATCTCATGGCGGTGGCTGCCCCTCGGTATTCGGTCCCCAGCCGCCACTATTTTTCCCGATGTGCCGTCCCAGCCCTACACCAGCACGTGTCACAGAACATCATCCGTGCCCTGACCAACGCTATTTCTGAGCAGGTCCACCTAACCACGGACACGTGGACAAGTGCTGCCGGGCAGGGACACTATATCTCACTGACGGCACATTGGGTTAACTTGGTGGAGGCTGGGACTGAGACTGACCCTGGGGCCGCTCATGTACTGCCCACACTGAGGATTGCGGGGCCTACCTCAGTTACGGTCTCTCAGACATACTATGCCTCCTCCTCCGACCCCTCCTCCTCCTCCACCGAATTACCATCCGTGGGCACGGCGCCTTCAGTCGGTAGCTCTAGGCACAGCAGCAGTGCCGTGGGTAAGCACCAGCAGGCGGTGCTCAAACTGCTGAGCTTAGGTGACAAAAGGCACACCGCCCAAGAGCTGTTACAGGGCATCACGGCGCAGACCGATCTGTGGCTGGCACCGCTGAACCTCAAGCCAGGCATGGTTGTGTGCGACAACGGGCGTAACCTTGTGGCGGCTCTGCAACTCGGCAGACTGACACATGTGCCATGCCAGGCCCACGTGTTCAATCTAATAGTTCAGCGGTTCCTCAAGACATACCCCAATCTGTCTGATTTGCTCACCAAGGTGCGCCGTATCTGTGCGCATTTCCGCAAGTCGACCACAGATGCTGCCACTCTCAGGGCAGCGCAGCGCCGCCTACACTTGCCTGCTCACCGACTGTTGTGCGACGTGCCCACAAGATGGAATTCGACATTAAACATGTTATCCAGAGTTTTCCAGCAGCGCAGAGCGATTGTAGACTGCCAGATGTCAACTTCCACCAGAACTGGTAGTCAGGTCACTCAGATTCCTCAAGTCTACAATGAAGAGTGGACGTGGATGTCTGATATCTGCCAGGTGTTGAGCAACTTTGAGGAGTCAACACAGATGGTCAGCGGCGATGCCGCCATTATCAGCCTCACCATCCCGCTGCTTTGCCTGTTGAAAAACTCACTGCTCAGCATCAAGTCGGATGCTTTGTGTTTGTCACAAGAGACGGTGGAGGATCGCTTGATAGCCAGAGCACCCTCCGGTCTGTTTCTCAGCGCGTATCGGAGGAGGGGGAGGAGGATGAGGAGGAAGAGGAGGAGAATGTCGGCGAGACAGAAGAGGGTACCAGTGCTCAGTCCTTCTTAACTCTTGAGCGTGTATGGGCTGAAGAGGAGGAGGAGGAGGAGGAGGAGGAAATGGAGAGTCAGGCCAGTGAGGAGAGGGAATTCTTGCGTGTTGGGACTCTGGCGGACATGGCAGACTTCTTGTTAGGCTGCCTATCCCGTGACCCTCGTGTTAGAAGCATTTTTTCAAACACCGATTACTGGGTGTTCGCTCTCCTGGACCCACGGTACAAGCAGAACCTTTCCACTCTCATCCCTGTAGAGGAAAGGAGTATGAGAGTGAATAAATATCAACAGGCCCTGGTGCACAAGCTGAAACAATCCTTCCCAGCTGACGCTGCTAGCGGCAGAGGGCATGGTTCTGTGGGCCAAGTAGCGGGGGGAGAGGAGGCAAGCAGGCAGCTTGTCCAGCACTGGCAGGGGAACGCTCTCCAAGGCCTTTGCCAGTTTTATGTCACCCCAGCAAGACACTGTCACCAGTCTAGGCAGAGTAGGGGGGAGCTGTACAGAAAGATGGTGAGGGAGTACCTAGCTGACCATACCAACGTCCGTAGCGATCACTCTGCTCCATACAACTACTGGGTTTCAAAGCTGGACACGTGGCCTGAACTGGCGCTGTACGCCTTGGAGGTGCTGGCCTGCCCTGCCGCTAGCGCGCTGTCAGAGCGGGTATTCAGTGCAGCTGGTGGCGTCATCTCCGATAAGCGTACACGCCTGTCAACTGACAGCGCTGACAGGCTGACGCTTATTAAAATGAACAAAGCCTGGATTTCACCAGAATTCAAATCTCCTCCGGGGGAACGCAGCTAAAGATTTACATTACTTATGTATCAGATTCCTCTTCTGTACTCCTCCTACTCCTCCTCCTTGTCGTCTTTGCCTAACGCTGACCAAAAAAACGCCATTTTTTAGAGGTCCAACTTGCACTCTTTTACCACAATTTTTCCGGAGGTCCACCTACAGGCCCTCTCTCTAAATAATTTTTCCGGAGGTCCACCTACAGGCCTTCTCTCTAAACAATTTTTCCAGAGGTCCACCTACAGGCCCTCTCTCCAAACAATTTTTCAGGAGGTCCACCTACAGGCCCTCTCTCCAAACAAATTTTCCACAGTGTCAACTACAGACAGTGTAAAACAATGTTTCAGGAGCGTCAAACAGACAGTCCAAAACTATTTTTCAGGAGGCGCAAGTACCGACATTTAAAAAAAAAATTTTTTTTGCTGAGGGTCGACTTTATGTACTCTGAAAATAAAAAAAATTTTGGAGGCTCAACAAAACCCATTTCACTGCATTCTCAGTCGGGCAAAGTCATTGGTGGTGTAACCGCCATGCTGTGTCAGGCTAAATTTTTGGACGTATTAGATATTATACAGATTTTTTTTGATTCCTCTTTTAATTGGCTCCTGACCTGTGATAGGCAGAGCATGGACACGTCCCCTTAGCTGCAGTAGAAAAGACACTCCCCTGGCCAGAGCAAGCTCTTTTTCCTTTTCCGTGTTCGAAAAATCCATGAAATATATGGTCCCAAGATAGGGGACGTATACGATTTTAAACTGAGAAGAATCGATACCACACATGCCCCACTAGTTCGAGCTCAATGTTGACAGCTGTACCAGTTGATGCCAAGTGGGGGTTTTTAAGTGGGGGTTCCACCACTTCCAGCCCAAATACCACCAGCATGCGCAGGTATACGAGTGCTAAACAATATGGAACCAAGGCCGTCCATTCCCCTCATGCGGGTCCCACCACTGCTCCTTCCCCTGTGTCACTCGCTGCCTCTACCCCCAGCCCAGTACCCCGGCACGAGCGCCTTCCGCCGTAAAACCACCCCTTCGCCTCCATGATCCTCCACACTGTCCACCAATGTGTCCCTGCGCAACGTTCAGCTGTCATTACAGCAGACGTTGGAGCGCAAGCAGAAAAAAAGTTCAGCCCACCTGCATGCACAAGCCCTCAACGTCCACATACAGGGCCACGCTAAATTTTTAATGTGCTGTACCTGCTACCGTTGTGTAGCTCGGTTAATGTTTTGTCGCAGCCATACAGGGCCACGCTAAATTTTTAATGTGCTCTACCTGCTATCGTCGTGTAGCTCGGTCACTCTGACCGAGTCTGACTCTGGGGCCGCTCATGTACTCCTCCTCCACCTTTGAATTATTATCCATGCTTCACCTCCTGCTACCTCAGTCTAACTCGGTCACTCTGTTGTCACCGCCATGCTGCGTCAGGCTAAATTTTTGGGTGGCTCACCTGCTACCTCATTTAACTTGGTCACTTGTTGGTGTCACCGCCATGCTGTGTCAGGCTTATGCCTGCATCGTGTGGCTGGGTATAGGAGAGCAGTGCCAGCATGGGCATGGGTAATGGACCTTCGTTGCACCTAGTTGGGTGCTTCCCTATATATTCCCACCATGCTAGCCATGGGTTGTACATAAACTAATAACAGGAAAAACAAAAAAAATGATAAAACTATTTTACAGGAGAGTCAACCGCAGACACTCCAAAACAATTTTACATGAGGGAGTGTCTCCCCGTCTGCTATCGTGTTCGGTCAGGCTGTCTGTAGGTACACCACCTCTGTCGTCCGCAGAAGCGGCCACTATGAGGAAGGCCACGGCAAGAACATCCCCTTTTCATTTGAGAACAAGTGGAGAATTGTAGGAGGATGACACTTTTCTTTGGCAGTGGATTCACCTTCCCCTTTATCATTGCCAGACAACAGTTGGTGAAAAAGTAATTGGCAATGATGAAGAAAATGTAACGGTGCAGTGGACCGTCTGTGACGCAAAATCTATATATTCCCACCATACCAGCCATGGGTTGTACATTAACTAATAACAGGGAAAACAAAAAAATATTTTACAGAAGGGTCAACTACAGACACTCCTAAACAATTTTTTAGGAGGGTCAAATTCGGACACTCCAAAACAAATTTTTGGGAGGCTCACCTACAGACATTTGACTGCTACCTCAATCTAACTTGGTCACTTGTCGGTGTCACTACGCTATCACCATGCTGTGTCAGGCTTATGCCTGCGTCTTGGGGCGGGGGATAGCACAGCAGTGCCAGCATGAGCAGTGGTGTCACCTGCAGGCGGTAATGGACCTTCGTTGCACCTAGTTGGGTGCTTCCCTAACATGTGATGGGCATGTGCCTCGCCTTTCTTGGTCTAGGTGAGCACAATTGCCATGAGGATAACCACCAGGCTGTTGCAGGAGAATTTGGGGTAATGGTGGGATTAGGCAGCCTCAGAGGCATCCATGCATTCTGCCCCTGCTGTTTCTTGTCCATTTCCGTGGTGTTTCCATAATTTTCTGAGGTTTCCAGGTTTTCACCCAGCCTTCCCTAGGCAGAGCATTGGTCCCCTGCAAAAATGCTCGAGTCTCCCATTGACTTCAATGGGGTTCGTTACTCGAAACGAGCACCCGAGCATCGGGAAAAGTTTGACTCGAATAACGAGCACCCGAGCATTTTAGTGCTCGCTCATCTCTAATCTGGATAGATTGGAGGCTTGGGCAGAGAAGTGGCAGATGAGGTTTAACACTGACAAATGTAAGGTTATGCATATGGGAAGGAATAATGCACCAGTACATACTAAATGGTAAAACACTGGATAACATGGAAAAGGATTGGGTAACACTGGGTAACATGGAAAAGGACCTAGGAATTGTAGTGAACAGCAAACTAAGCTGTAGAAACCAGTGTCAGGCAGCTGCTGCCAAGGCCAATAAGATAATGGGTTGCATCAAAAGGGGCATAGATGCCCGTGATGAGAACATAGTCCTGCCACTTTACAAATCACTAGTTAGACCACACATCGAGTACTGTGTACAGTTCTGGGCTTCTGTGAAAAAGGCAGACATAGCAGAGCTGGAGAGGGTTCAGAGGAGGGCAACTAAAGTAATAACTGGAATGGGTGGACTACAGTACCCAGAAAGATTATCAGAATTAGGGTTATTCACTTTAGAAAAAAGACAACTGAGAGGAGATCTAATAACTATGTATAAATATATCAGGGGTCAGTACAGAGATCTCTCCAATGATCTATTTATCCCCAGGACTGTGACGAGGGGACATCCTCTGTGTCTGGAGGAAAGAAGGATTCTACTCAAACATAGAAGAGAATTCTTTACGGTAAGAGCAGTAAGACTATGGAAGTATCTATAACTATATTTTTTTTCCAATTCCACCCTATTTGGAATTTTTTTCCACTACACTGTATGCCATATTAAATGGTGACATTAGAAGGTCCAACTTGTCTCGCAAAAAATAAGCCCTCATATGGTTATGTGAACGGAAAAATTAAAAAATGTATGGCTCCAGGAAGATAGGGAAGAAAAATGAAAATGCAAAAATGAGAAAAACTCTGTCATTCTAAAGGGTTAAAGGCACCATTTTGGGGTAACATAACTTATTGATTAACTTTTATTAACTCTTTCTGGGGAAGATGAGAAAAAGAACAGCAATACTGCCACGATTTTCTCTGCTGTACCTGTCGTTTAGCAAGTGCCTTCAAAGGCAGTGGCGTAGATATCAGGGAAGCAGGGGAAGCAACTGCTTCGGGGCCCAAGCTCAGAAGGGGCCCCAGAGCAGTGCTAAATATTTTTATTAGATATTGGGCTGCCCTTACCCACAGCTGCTGCACTTTATAGAAGAGGATGCCATTTACAGCAGCAGCGCTGGAGCTCCGCCCACTGAAGGTCCTTGCAGGCACAGTACACTTCCTCCATGCCTGTTCTCCTCCTATGCCTGTTCTCAGGCTGGGGTCCGCAGTACTGGCACAGCACTTGCCAGTACTGCTTTCTGTTACCTATTGGCTGGCAGCTTCCTATGACCTCTGCTGCCAGCCAATAGCAGAACTTGATGGGATCAAGCCCCACCCCCCAGCACCAAGCTAGTGTAGAGCAGACTGGCAGCTCCTGCACACAGAGTTCTACAGTGCCTGCCCCCCTCCCTCCAGGTTACTGATTAACCCCTCCACTGCTGTTCCTGGATAGCACAGATGGGTGATGGCACCTACTTCTCCAGACTGCCTGTGAGGACCAGACATCAGCTGTCTACAGGAAAGGTAAGTGTTTGTGTGTAGAAATAGGTGTATAACTACTTGTATGGTCATATGTGTGTGCATACAGTATATATGTCCATCTATGTGATGAGCATGTGTATGAGTGCATCTATGTGGTGAGTGTGTGTACGAGTGCATCCATGTGTGTGGTGACTGTGTGTATATGTGTGTCCATGTATGTGGTGACTGTGTGTATAAGTGCGTCCATGTATGAGTGCGTCCATGTATGTTGTCAGTGCATGTATGACTGTGCCCATGTATGTGGTGACTGCGTATGAGTGCGTCCATGTATGTTGTCAGTGCATGTATGACTGTGTATATGGTGAGTGTGTATGAGTGCATTCATGTATATGGTGAGTGTGTGAGTGCATTCATGTATATGATGAGTGTGTATGAGTGCATTCATGTACGTGGTGACTGTGTGTATAGTGCGTCCATGTATGTTGTTAGTGCATGTATGACTGTGTATATGGTGAGTGTGTATGAGTGCATTCATGTATATGGTGAGTGTGTGAGTGCATTCATGTATATGATGAGTGTGTATGAGTGCATTCATGTACGTGGTGACTGTGTGTATAGTGCGTCCATGTATGTTGTTAGTGCATGTATGACTGTGTTCATGTATATGGTCAGTGTGTATGAGTGCATTCATGTATGTGGTGACTGTGTGTATAGTGCGTCCATGTATGTTGTCAGTGCGTGTATGACTGTGTCCATGTATATGGTGAGTGTGTATGATTGTGTCCATGTATGTGGTGACTGTGTGTATAGGTGCGTCCATGTATGTGGCGTGCGTGTATGAGTACGTCCATTAAGTTGGGGAGGGGCCCCATACAAAAATTTGCTGTGGGGCCCAGTCAGTTCTTTAAAAGATATTTTACCAAAGCCAGACTGGAACGTTAAAATAAAAACAAAAACATCTTTATTGGAAAAAAGAATAAAAAGAGGGTACTAAGCCATATACTGTTTAATCAAACCAGGCTATATAAGGTTAAATCAGGGGATAAAATATGGATTTGTATCATCCCACTAGTTGAATAGTGTGGAGGGATATGGAAGGCAACGTTGTATGTTAATATTTTTTCATAACAACGTTGCCATCCCTAAAATCCCTACTGAGAACATTAACTAGATAACCTACAGATATAGAAACCGCAGTACTAGAGATACATTCAGGATGTTGCCAATGTTTGTAGTAAAATAACAATGAGGCAATCAGTCGCTGAATATCTATGTTGACTATTACTAGCCTCGCAGCTCACATGGCATTTTATTTAGCCATGGAGCAATGTGTAAGCTAAAATGTGAGCTCTACAGTCACCAAAAAACAATTCTCCCTCACTCAAACATATTCACGCTCAATGCGTTTTACAGTAGCCACGCATGTCATCAGGATCCGTGCGAGGGGGCAAAGTACTGTCAATATAGATATAGAGAAAGTCACTGCCTAGTGTAGCAGCGTAGCTGCGAAGTAAGAGCCGCTAACTAGTGTAGCAGCATAGCTACAGTGTCTGTATCGGCGCTACGATGGCCACGAGGCGGCCATGTAAAAGCAGAGTTTAAAAGGCCTAAACCCCACCCCCAAAGGCATGGCTAACCGCCGACTCCCCATCTGACAGGGAGCGGGCATCCAGGCTTATGTCAATAAGGCGGCGCAGCATTACATACAAGTGGGCAATGTGGGAGGCGCAACCAGCGTATAATAAAATAATAACAGGAACCATTAATGTGGCTAAATTGTTACCAGAAAGGGGATAAATTACTCAGAGGAGGATTTCATGGGAACAACCAAAAACGCATGGGCCTAAATATAAAACAATCCAAGTCGCTAATGTATATACAGTAATTGGATCATATAGTTACACCTGATCCTGTATAGTTCAGGGATAATGGTTAATGGCAAGAGCATTAAGTTCCAAGGGATTGAACATGTGAAGCGGTCCCCAAGAGGAGGGGATGTAGACTTGGTGCTATTACGGAAAGAGGCCCAATGGATTTTTAGATTGAATACAATAAAACCCATGGGCTTGAATAATATCTTCTTTGCACTTTTCATTTAGTTCGGCGTTATTCCCTGGATTTTGATATGACCACCCTGCCGCTTTCGTGGCAGTCACTGGCCATTTGATTCAATAGGTGTTTTTATGTTCTCCTCATTAAATATGAGTATAATGAAGTATGTCAGATGGTTATCATGTGTATTACCTATATGGTACGTATCTTATAATGCCCTTGCCATTAACCATTATCCCTGAATTATACAGGATTAGGTGTATCTATATGATCCAATTACTGTATATACATTAGCGACCTGCATTGCTTTTATATTTATGCCCATGCATTTTTGGTTGTTCTCCCGAATCATATCCCATGAAGTCCTCCTCTGAATAATTTTTACCTGTCCGGTAACAATTTAGCCCCATTTAGTCATATTAGTCATGGAATAATAAAATACAAGCAGCTAAGCAAACAGGAAAGTAACAAAGATTACCAGAAAACTTTACACACACTAATACAAATTAACCTCAGCAAATGAGGACCCTGTAGATCCACACAAGATCAGCGCTCTCACCTCTTCATACTCTGCATCAGTCACATTTACGTCTTTCTCTTTGGCTCCACTCTCTTCTTTCATTCTGTTGAGCAGATCAGCCTTGGCTGTGGATATATTATAGTAAGTAGCACAGGTAGTAGGACTATCAGTTCCACAAAAAGGTGTAGGAGAGATTGCCTGGAATTCATCATACCTTTAGAAGAGATACAAGAGAATTACAATTAAAAAAAATATATATGTAAGTAGTTACATGCATGTATTTGAAATATAATTTTTTTAGTTATTTTCAGGTTTACCAAGATAATATTTAATAATTTATGGCTTTAAAGCGGTTACGTCATGACTAATTTTCAAAATGAAATGTTGAAATAATATCGTACAAGTCCATGTCTTCTAAGCTAGAACCAGTCCTGTACCTCAAAACGATCCAGAAATCTCCCCATTTATTGCTCCAGTTATTAGATTTTCTTTAGACTGCTCAGGGGTGTGTCCTCTCTGCTACAGCTATTTCCCTAACTGTCACAGCTTCTAAATATAGATATGGCTGGTGGCAGCTGAAGGATGGAGGCCGGCATGTGCAAGCACCTCAGTAGATGCATGCACATATTACTTCACAGATTATACACGGCGGTTGCTATTATAATAAAATAAACAGAATATCTCACTACTGGAACATGTTTATAACAGAAAGTAAATTACAAAAGTAACCAGACTTTCATGCTGAATTATAATAATGTAACATTTACTTGTGGCAAAACCCCTTTAATAAGTATTCAGGGACGTACAGTATATTTACCAAAAGCTATTAATACAATGACTAACTTAAAAATGGAAAAGAAGGAAATTATTATTCCTTTTTCTACTAGAAGACTTACATGAAAAAGTCACATATGGCACTCTTTATTACTGGAACTGCCA
The DNA here is from genome assembly GCA_900303285.1 of Rhinella marina. Taxonomy (NCBI): domain Eukaryota; kingdom Metazoa; phylum Chordata; class Amphibia; order Anura; family Bufonidae; genus Rhinella; species Rhinella marina. The sequence goes on along the minus strand of ONZH01012165.1, from coordinate 199,785 downwards.
TTAAATATAGCATAAATCTGTGCCAGCTGATAGGTGGCATCAATTTGCATTTTAGCACACTGACCTGACATGTGGCCTGTGTCGCTAAGAATGTCGCATTTTACTCCACCACATTCTGGACTGACATATAAAATGTTTTTTGTAAATTCTCCCCAAACTGTACTATTTTGAGCATCATCTGTTATGTTTTATCCACCACATGGCTTTCTATTAGGTTCTATTAGACAGAATTAGGAGATGCAGTACACAGCAGCTCCCACCCTTAGGCCCATTTCAAACAAGCATATGTCACACTGCAAGTCCGCAGAGCAGCTCCCGGCCTGAACTCTCAGCACTGCCGGGGTCACATAGCATAATATTGATTTATGATGCTATGTAACCCCTTACAGTTCTGGAATGTATTAGATGACACTGACATAATGCTGTTAGCGTTATCCAATGTCACCTACTAAGCCCCCTGCTCCATATCCTAGTCAGAAACAACTGAAGGAGGACAGAAAAATGGCATCTATTGATGGCCACCACAGAGGGACAGCTTTTGGGGCAATATATTGGGCTACACTGTGGTATATGGTTCTGAGGCACTGGCTTAGCTACCAGGGAAGCAGGGGAAGCAGCTGCTTCGGGGCCCGAGCTCAGAAGGGGCCCCGAATCAGTACTAGATCAGGAAGAAGGCACAGGCTGCAGCTGTGTTGATGTTCTCGATTTTCCCTAAGCTTAGAAGCTGCAGCCTGCTAATACCACCTTTACTGTGCCCCCCCCCTGCAGCTGCTGAGAACCCTGGGCCTGACCTGTACCTGCTACTGATGAGCTGGAGCTTTTTCTCATGGACTCGCCCCTGCAAAATAGTAGGTTTATATGTGAAATGTGTTCATTGCATCTGTGTAAATTGTGTGTGATGTGCACATGTGTGTGTATATTGTGTGTGTGTCTAAACATGTGTATCTATATATGTACAATATATGTGATATATGCCTGTCTGTCTCTCTGTATATAATGTGTGTATAATATAATGTTTGTATGTATATATGTGTGTGTGCATGTGTCTCTATATGTGCGTGTCTGTCTATATGTAATCTGTGTGTGTGTGTGTGTATGTATGTATGTGTGTATATACAGTGGAGGAAATAAGTATTTGATCCCCCACTGACTTTAAAAGTTTTAATACAAAAAAATAAATGAAACGTCTCATAATTTTATGCCAGCTTTATTTTAACAGTGCCACATAGAATATCAAAAGAAAAACGGAGAAAATTACATGAAATGAGAAATAAAAAATAATTTGCATTTCTTTGAGGGAAATACGTATTTGATCCCCTAGTAAAACCATGACTAATGTTGGCTCCCACAGACCACTGACACACCCTAATCACAGTGAAGTCGTTACCTGGATGAGAGACACCTGTCCCAAATTGTCACCTGTATAAAAGGCCACCTGCCAACAGTCTCAGTGACACTCCAACATCTCCACCATGGGCAAGACTAAAGAGCTGTCTAAAGATGTCAGGGACAAAATTGTTGACCTACACAAGGCTGGAATGGGCTACAAAGCCATAAGTAAGAAGCTGGATGAGAAGGTGACAACTGTTGGTGCAATTATTCGGAAGTGGAAGAAGTACAACATTACTGTCAATCGACCCAGGCCTGGAGCTCCATGCAAGATATCACCTTGTGGAGTCTCATTGATCATGAGAAAGGCTAAAAATCAGCCAAGAACTACACGGCAGGAGCTGAGTAATGATCTCAAGGCAGCTGGGACCACATTCTCCAAAAAAACCATTGGTAATACACTGAGACGTAATGGTTTAAAATCCTGCAGTGCACGCAAGGTTCCTCTGCTCAAGAAGGCTCACGTCCAGGCCCGCCTCAAGTTTGCCAATGAACATATTAATGACTCCGAGAGAGACTGGGAGAAGGTACTGTGGTCAGATGAGACCAAAATTGAGCTCTTTGGCCTCAACTCAACTTGTTTGGAGGAAGAAAAATACAGAATATGACCCTAAGAATACCATCCCCACCGTCAAGCATGGTGGTGGAAGTATTATGTTTTGGGGGTGTTTTTCTTCTAAGGGCACAGGCCAACTTCACCGCATTAACGGGAAGATGAACGGGGCCATGTATCGCAAAATCCTGGGTGACAACCTCCTTCCCTCCGCCAGGGCACTGAAAATGGGTCGTGGATGGGTCTTTCAGCACGACAATGACCCAAAACATACAGCCAAGGAAACAAAGGAGTGGCTCCATAAGTAGCATATCAAGGTCATGGAATGGCCTAGCCAGTCTCCTGACCTCAATCCCATCGAAAATCTATGGAGAGAGCTGAAGCTTCGCGTTTCCAAATGCATGCCTAAAAACCTTAAGGATATGGAGATGATCTGCAGAGAGGAGTGGGCCAAAATTACTCCTGAAGTGTGTGCAAACCTTATAAAAAACTATAAGAAACGTCTGACTGCTGTGCTTGCCAACAAGGGTTTTGCCACCAAGTATTAAATGATGTTTTCCTAGGGGATCAAATACGTATTTCCCTCAAAGAAATGCAAATTATTTTTTATTTCTCATTTCGTGTAATTTTCTCCGTTTTTCTTTTGATATTCTATGTGGCACTGTTAAAATAAAGCTGGCATAAAATTATGAGACGTTTCATTTTTTTTTTAGTATTAAAACTTTAAAAGTCAGTGGGGGATCAAATACTTATTTCCTCCACTGTATATACAGAGAGAGAGAGGTGTGAGTATATCTCTACACACACACAAACACATATATATATTTGATATATTGTGTATGTATATATACATGCATGTTAATGTGTGTCTCTATATACAGTACAGACCAAAAGTTTGGACACGCCTTCTCATTCAAAGAGTTTTCTGTATTTTCATGACTATGAAAATTGTAGATTCACACTGAAGGCATCAAAACTATGAATTAACACATGTGGAATTATATACTTAACAAAAAAGTGTGAAACAACTGAAAATATGTCTTATATTCTAAGTTCTTCAAAGTAGCCACCTTTTGCTTTGATTACTGCTTTGCACACTCTTGGCATTCTCTTGATGAGTTTCAAAAGGTCGTCACCTGAAATGGTTTTTACTTTACAGGTGTGCCCTGTCAGGTTTAATAAGTGGGATTTCTTGCCTTATAAATGTGGTTGGGACCATGAGTTGTGTTGGGCAGAAGTCAGGTGGATACACAGCTGATAGTCCTCCTGAATAGACTGTTAGAATTTGTATTATGGCAAGAAAAAAGCAGCTAAGTAAAGAAAAACGAGTGGCCATCATTACTTTAAGAAATGAAGGTCAGTCAGTCTGAAAAATTGGGAAAACTTTGAAAGTGTCCCCAAGTGCAGTCGCAAAAACCATCAAGCGCTACAAAGAAACTGGCTCACATGAGGACCGCCCCAGGAAAGGAAGACCAAGAGTCACCTCTGCTGCGGAGGAAAAGTTCATCCGAATCACCAGCCTCAGAAATCGCAGGTTAACAGCAGCTCAGATTAGAGACCAGGTCAATGCCACACAGAGTTGTAGCAGCAGACACATCTCTACAACAACTGTTAAGAGGAGACTGTGTGCAGCAGGCCTTCATGGTAAAATAGCTGCTAGGAAACCACTGCTAAGGACAGGCAACAAGCAGAAGAGACTTGTTTGGGCTAAAGAACACAAGGAATGAACATTAGAACACTGTTTGCGTTTAGTGGGACCATCATTTATTTATCAACAGGACAATTGCCCCAAACACACCTCCAGGCTGTGTGAGATCTATTTGACCAAGAAGGAGAGTGATGGGGTACTACGCCAGATGACCTGGCCTCCACAGTCACCAGACCTGAACCCAATCGAGATGGTTTGGGGTGAGCTGGACCGCTAAGCACTTGTTGGCCCTGGGAACTCCTTCAAGATTGTTGGAATACCATTTCAGGTGACTACCTCTTGAAGCTCATCAAGAGAATGCCAAGAGTGTGCAAAGCAGTAATCAAAGCAAAAGGTGGCTACTTTGAAGAACCTAGAATATAAGACATATTTTCAGTTGTTTCACATTTTTTTGTTAAGTATACAATTCCACATGTGTTAATTCATAGCTTTGATGCCTTCAGTGTGAATCTACAATTTTCATAGTCATGAAAATCCAGAAAATCTTTGAATGAGAAGGTGTGTCCAAACTTTTGGTCTGTACTGTAGCTGTGTGTATATGTGTGTGTGTATATATATATATATATATACACATAGAGAGATATGTGTGCGTATCTCTCTACACACACATATATATATATATCATATTTGTGTGATATATTGTGTGTCTATATACATGCATGTGCATAGGTGTGTGTGTGTATATATACACTCACCGGCCACTTTATTAGGTACACCTGTCCAACTGCTCGTTAACAATTTCTAATCAGCCAATCACATGGTGGCAACTCAGTGCATTTAGGCATGTAGACATGGTCAAGACAATCTCCTGCAGTTCAAACCGAGCATCAGTATGGGGAAGAAAGGTGATTTGAGTGCCTTTGAACGTGGCATGGTTGTTGGTGCCAGAAGGGCTGGTCTGAGTATTTCAGAAACTGCTGATCTACTGGGATTTTCACGCACAACCATCTCTAGGGTTTACAGAGAATGGTCCGAAAAAGAAAAAACATCCAGTGAGCGGCAGTTCTGTGGGCGGAAATGCCTTGTTGATGCCAGAGGTCAGAGGAGAATGGGCAGACTGGTTCGAGCTGATAGAAAGGCAACAGTGACTCAAATTGCCACCCGTTACAACCAAGGTAGGCAGAAGAGCATCTCT
>ONZH01012165.1:0-192500 GCA_900303285.1 Rhinella marina | reverse complement strand
CTACCTTTTGAAGCTCATCAAGAGAATGCCAAGAGTGTGCAAAGCAGTAATCAAAGCAAAAGGTGGCTACTTTGAAGAACCTAGAATATAAGACATATTTTCAGTTGTTTCACACTTTTTGTTAAGTATATAATTCCACATGTGTTAATTCATAGTTTTGATGCCTTTAGTGTGAATCTACAATTTTCATAGTCATGAAAATACAGAAAACTCTTTGAATGAGAAGGTGTGTCCAAACTTTTAGTCTGTACTGTGTATATGTGTGTGTATATATATATATATATATATATATATATATATATATATATATATATATATACACACACACACATATATACACACACACACACACACGCACATGTGTGTATTAAAGGTATCTGATCAGTCGGAGTCCAACTGCTAGAAAGGAACTGTGATCTCATTCTCCAGCGGTCAGATCCCCACCAATCAGATACTTATCCTCTATCTTGTGGATTGGGGATAATATCTTGGGCCTTGTTCACATTTCCATTTTTCACAGCATGCATGCTATAATACAGGAGGCTGGCAGAGGAAGGAGTGGGCAGAGGGTGGGATGTCTAGTTGGCAACTGCATGCTGCCCACTTCCTCTGCAGGCCTCCTGTACTATAGCATGCGGTACATGGCAGCCTCCCCTCCCCGCTGCTCCGCTGTGTACTAGTGCTTACTTTGGCACTCTTACATATACACACAAGCGGTGCTAGGATAGTCCTGGGCTGGCATTGGTTGTGTGCATATGTAAGTGTGCCATAATTAGTATCACTGCCATCTGTGCATGTCCTGGGACCCAAACAGCAGGACAGTAGACCACTGAAGCCAATTACTGGTTGCAGCAGTGATGTGTCACCTATGAAGCTTGTAAATGGGTCATGTGCCACACAGGTGACGCGTCACCACTGCGGCCAGTCATTGGCTGCAGCGGTCATGTGCCACTTGTCAAAATGGACGCTAAAAATTACTGTAAATACATTTTAAGAAAGCGCAAGTGGAGTTTTCATGTGATGAGGGATTTGCCAAGAATTGTGTGTTTGGCGGGTGGCCCCATACAAAAATTTGCTGTGGGGGCCCAGTCAGTTCTAGCTACGCCCCTGTTCTGAGGGGACAGTATTTTGCCTTATGGCATTGCTTACCCCACCTACTTGTTTTGCCCAGCCTTCTGTCAATTTGGACCTGCCTACAACATGGGGCCACTTTTAGTTGTTTTTTCCAGGGCCACTTTAAGTTCTCAGGCAACCCATGTAAAGGGTTATAACTGTTTCAACTTATTTGCTTCTGTGAGCGAGTGGATAATTGCAGATGGGAAAGATTTAGTACAGGTTTCCAAATCTCGGGTGTCAGGGAGATTATATAGGGAGGTTAAAGAGGGCCTTTCACCACTCCTGACATGCCTGTTTTAATAGCTTCATGCATTCCCCATGTAATAACAATTCTGGAACATCTATTCTTATGTCTGTATGTTGTGCCATTCCTTTATTATTTGCACTAGAAGTTATGAATGAATTGCTATTTGTCTTCAGTAAGGGAACAGAGGGGAGGTAACAAGTTGGGGGTGTGTATCTGCACAGTCTGAACATGGCAGCACTGATTGGCTAGAGTCAGTCTGTGCAGGTACACACCCCCAACTGGTTACCTCCCCTCTGTTCCTTTACTGAAGGCAAATTCATTTATAACTTCTAGTGCAAATAATAAAGGAATGGCACAACATAGAGCCATAAGAATAGATGTTCCAGAATTGTTATTACATGGGGAATGCATTCTATTAAAACAGGCATGTCAGGAGTGGTGAAAGGTCCTCTTTAATAAAGATAGATATTTATGTGTGATCCCTTATGTTCTGGGTGGCAGAGCCATCTTTTCTTTTAATAGAATGAATACAAGCGGCATCGTTCCGTTGTTTAAAGGGGTTGTCCAGGTTCAGAGCTGAACCCGGACATACCCTTAAATTTACCCAGGCAGCCCGCCTGATGTTAGCATCGGAACATCTCATGCTCCGATGCCCTCACTTGCCCTGCGCTGGATCGCGCAGGGCAAGGGCTCTTCTGTTTACATAACACACTGTCGGGCGAAGGCTTCCGCCTGGCAGTGTGTTCGGTGACGTCACCAGCTGTAATGGGCCGGTTTTAGTGCTGCCCTAGCCGTTTTACTGGCTAGGGCAGCGCTAAAGCCCGCCCATGAGTGCCGGTGACGTCACTGGGCTCACTGCTGGGTGCAAGCCTCCGCCTGGCAGAGCCCGGTTCGACTCCGGAACCGGGCTAAATGCCTTTGCCCTGTGCTAATTAGCGCAGGGCAAAGGAGGGCATCGGAGCATAGGATGCTCCAATGCTAACAACAGGCGGGCTGTCTGGATGAAATTAAGTGTATGTCCGGGTTCAGCTCTGAACCCGGACAACCCCTTTAAGTAAAAAGGGCATGAGGCGGGAACCCTTATCTCCATGTTCGTAAGGTTTATAGAGACTAGATTCATACGTTTTTGCAGAGTGGATGTTTAGGAAGTCTTTCAGTTTACTTAGATAATTCACTAAGAAAGTTTGTATCAAAAGCACTTTTGTCCTTTTACCTATAGACTGCAGAGTAGAGCTTTGTGCCAATATGGAGTCTATGTTTCTTCACCCGATAACCCAAATCAATTAATTTACCCCTAATTAAACATTTATGGGTTTCCCAAACAACGACAGTGGAGACTTCTCCTTTTGTGTTCCTAGTCTCTGAGAGAAGATCCTAGGATGGAGAGATGCATAGGGTTGTTCAAAAGAGTTTCATTTAACCTCCAAGTGATAAGGGTATAGAGGATAAAATTAGGTTTAAAGATCAAGAAAGTTGAAACAGCATCCATGAGGGGATATCAAGAGGGTCTATTTCTAGTTACTAGAAGACAAATCTTCAGGAGAGCAGACCATTAGTAGTCTTCCTTTTTTAGGCTCGCAAGGCCAAAAGAATAAAGCTTGGTAGTTTACAAGCTCGGCAAATATTCAACAAGGGTTTTAAGAGGCACCTCTTATAGAGTGTGGATTGAGCCAGATCTTGAAATAATATAATTTTAGCGCCTTCATAGAGGATTTCTGGTGTATCCCATGCTTTAGAAAGAATAGCTACAGTGTCCACATAACTGTAGCTCGCAGATGACATCCCTTAGGGGGTTTCCCTGATATGGCTTAGGACATAGAGCTTGATCTGTGGGATACAATTATAGTTTGGGTAGTCCCCAACGATTCCACTCTGTGGCCCAGTTGTTTTAAGTTGTCATAATTTCTGTAAGGTTCTGTAAAACAGGAGACAAGGCTTTAGAGAGTGCCTTTTGAAGAAAACATCTCGAGATACGTGCAGGCCTCCGATCTAAAACCTCATAGATCATCAGTTTGAGAGGAGGGCATTTTGGATTTATGCTGGGAGAGCACCTCATGCAAGTCTTCAAAAACCTATCCATATCTCCGTTATGTTTGCTTGATTTAGAAGAATCCAGGAAGGCCTTATGTTTATCTCCTTTACTTTTGACCATGGTAGCACAGGCAAAGTATATATAAAAGATGTGAAATGTGAGCGTCACAGTAGGAAAAATTATATACTCATTGTAAAGACGCATGAAGGCCAGATTGAAACCAGATTTAAGCAATAGTGGTAGATGAAAAGAACGATCATATTGGCAAAGCAATAGCTCCTTTCCCCACTAGATGGCAGCAAGGTTATGTGAAAAAGGCATTAACTGTTTTTGAGAGAAAACAGCAGGCTGGTGGAGAAGGGAATCTTTATAAACAATTGTATATAAGCCCGTTGGCCAAAAGAACAGAAGCTTTAAAAACCTAGTATAAGCAGAAAAGGTGGGCAAGTCTTGTAAAAGTCATCAAGACCCAGCTCTAGAAGCTCTTACAGCTAATACAGTAATCTTACACTCAATGCATTAAGGGAGAGAAATCATTCTCTACTCTTTTTTTCTCTCACTTTTTGTAGTACTGACACAGCTTACTGGCTATGGGTTTATGTCAGGTCTCCGACCTAAGAAATACTGCCAGGCTTACAGAGGAACTGATGGCATGTGGATGTCTAGTGTGAAGTTTCCCTCTCACCTGCGACTCAGAGCAGAAGATCCAAGATGGCTGACGGATACAGCAACAGGATGGGAAAAGACAAGGCCTCAGCTCAGCCTGCAGTTCACTGCGTCCAATGAGGACCATGGTCTGCATCACAGGAGTCTGCTGTGGAGATCCAGCCAGCGGGAGTGTGATCCAAAGCCCAAGCAGCATGGCTGTACAAGATGGGCTGTGTCTGGCAGATCATACAGGCCGAGTCAACACAAAAGTTATGGCCAGGTACCTCACTGCACAGGGAGAGTAAGGCTAGCAGAAATAAGGTTCAGTGGGCTGGGATGGATGAGCAAAAGCTGAATGGCAGTTGTAGGCTGCTAGAGCTATGAGGAGACGCGTTAACGCCTTGCAGGCATGGCCATACTACTCAAAGTGCAGTGTTTTTAATTGATCCACAGTACTCTGGATCTCAGCATTGCCTAAATGTTCACCTTCAAACAAGACAATTACCCTAAACTCACAGCCAAGACAACACATGAGCATACCTCCCAAGTGTCCCTCTTTTGGAGGGACAGTCCCTCTTTTTGACCCATGTCCCTCTGTCCCTCTTTTATCCTTAAATGTCCCTCTTTTTGACCTGGAGGATTAATGCATAAATGTGCATTAATAAATTTACTAAATTGCTCCTTACTAAAGTGTCTATACTTATGAATTAGATCAGAACTTCATTATTTGCTGTAATTTGGACCTTAAAATATCTATAATCTGATGATTTATGTGCTAATATTTATATGGACAATGAAGCGCAAGAAATAAAATTGCCGCAGGGGCTCCAAAAATTATGCTTTGGGCGGAGTTAGAGGTGTGGCCCAGTATGAAAAAACTGCTGTGATGCGCGGGGCACACATTGTCCCTCTTTGCAATTTTCAAAAGTTGGGAGGTATGCATGAGTGGTTAGAGACAACTCTTTGAATGTCTTTGATGGTCCAGCCAGAGCCCTGATTTGAAATCAAACAAATCTCTTGAAAGACATGAAGATGGCAGAGGGTACGCATCCAACCTGACAGAGCTTGGGCATCATGCCCAAGATGACTGGAAGCTGAAATCACTGCCAAATATGTGCTTCAACTAACACCTGAGTAAATAGTCTGAATACTTACACTAGTCACAAAAAAAGGGATATTTGGCTTTCAGGCACAATTTATGGAAAATGTAAAAAGTTCACACTACAGTGATATTATATTATGAAAGCAGGGCATTTTTGCAGAAGCATGCAATGGTGACTTCCTCATCTCAAACAATTTATTAAAACAAAAGCCAACAACAGTGGTGGGTATACCCCCACAAAAAATATCAATGCCTCAATAACTTGTCATGTGTCCTTGAGCATCAATTACAGCTTGACAATGATGTCTCATGCTGTTTACAAGTCGACTTATTGTCTGCTGAGGCATGGCATCCCACTCTTCTTGAAGGGTGGCCCTCAGGTCATTGAGGTTCTGGGGTACAGACTTATGAGCCTCTTCACAGTGACACAGCTGATCCCATAGTTTTTCGATGGGATTCAGGTCTAGAGAAAGTGCAGGCCACTCCATTTGAGATACCCCAGTCTCCAGCAGCAGTTCCCTAATGATGCGACCTTGATGAGCTGATGCATTGTCGTCCATGAAGATGAAATTAGGCCTGTGTTGTTCATGCAGAGGGATAATGACCAGATTAATGATGTTATTCAAGTAGTATGGGCTTGTCACTGTACCATTCACAAAGTGTAGGGTAGTTCTGTACTGACTAAACACTCCTGCCCACACTAACACCAACACCACAAAAGGCTCGTCAGGTGACAACAGTGGCTGATGCATAGTGCTCTCCTTGATATCGCGACCATCATTTCTGTGAACAGCACTGAGGCCCACTGGTCCCTAGTCCAGCCTAGTCGCTACCTGGTCCATGCAAGACGAGGACACTGCCTGGTGGTGTGGCCAGGTACCTTTGCAGGTCATCTAGCATGCAGACCATGCTGATGTACATGGTTTTGAATAGTCTGACGTGACACTTGGGTGCCTCTCACCTCCCTTAATTGTGCCTGGAGTTGTGTGGCATTCATCATCCGGTTCCACAGGGCATTGTTCACAATGAAGCATGGCATGTGGCCAAAGGACATCCAATTCTGTGCCTTTCTGTGACTCTTCCAGTCTCTCTGTATCTGTGTTGCAACCTGCTGATGACACTCTGTGACATTCTAAGCTCAGTGGCTACTTCCATCTGAGAACATCATGCTTGAATCCTTGCAATGGTGATGTACTGTTGATCAATAGTTAGGTGTCGTCTTTGTTTCATGATGTAAAAATGTAAACAGCATGATGAAGTGGACTGTTTAAATATCAATTCTAATTGTATCGGAAAATTTATTGGACAATTCATGGATCAAACACCTATTGTGAATGTTGCCGTTAAGCTCCTTGTTAGAGAAGAGCAAGTTGTGCAAAATGTACTGAAACAATGAACAGTGTACATTCAAAAGTTTAGAGATGTCACATTAAGTTCACCTGTAAAGGTTAGAGTGCATTTTGGGTTCATCCAGAAATTTCACCCACAAGCCAAATATCCCTAACTTTTTGTGAGTAGTGTATGTCAATAACTGTAATATTTTTCCTTATCAATAAACTAGCAAATATTTCAAACTTGCAGTTTTCACTTTCAATGTGGAATGATGGGGAGAAACTAGAATTTTCTTTTATTTTAACACAAGCCACAAAATGTGAAAAAAATTGAAGAGGTCTGAAAATTTTTTGAATGCATTTTATAGTGTACAATAACACATCAAATGAACACCTGTAACGCTGGTATGAGGAGCCCACAAAACCTGAATATTTTATGCTAGGATTATTGGTGGAGGGTAGACTATTGTGTGTGCAGTTTCTGCTAGTCTAAAATATGGAATACTTTAGGATTTTTTGTTTTTAAATGTATGTTTTAATGAAAAATGTGAATGAAATAATATTTCATGATATGTTTCCTTCCAGAGACAGAGGACCAATACTGTCAGCCAGATACGGACATTCCTTGCTCCCACTCATAAAACATACTGTAGTGCTCAAAGTGATTTAAGTCACTGTTCTCCATCTTTCAGTTTGGGGGAGGCGGAAGGTTGCTTTTCTGGTCTGTTTTCTCCCAGCATTCCTGCTAATAGTGATCTTAAGGCTGCCACTATATTATTATATGGGATTTGTATAATGCTGGGAGACACATTAGATACTTCCGCAAGGCCAAGTATGTTGAAAAAAAATGTAAAAAATATAAACTCCAGTAAGTAAAGAAAAAATAATCATAGCACTCCCCCAACCCATCCAGAGCAATTTCCATTAAATTGGAACAATTTACATGGAGATCATGCAACCATGTAATTATGCACCCATTTCAGAGACAGTAGATGTTATTCCAAAGCCACAACAAGTCTTCCCTCTACCAAGATCAAACCCACGTTTTGGTATTCCAAAATAAATAAAAAATAAAATGGAGCTAGAATGTGTAAACCAAATATACTTCAAGATGTCCAGAGAAAAAGAAAAACAACTAACCTTTCTGGAATAGAAATCTCTGATTCTCTATCTGTTGACCAATCATCTTCCGAACGTCTAAAACCACCTTCAAATAGGTCTTCCAAAGCAGGAGAACGGTGTACTTCATGGACAACTGTAGACAATGGTTCCATTGTGATAGACTCTGAGCAGAATAACTGATCAATTGTGTCATCTCCATCAGATTCTTTAAATTCAGATGTATTGCTAGGATAAGAAAGAACACTGAGGATCAAATCAAGACCTTGGACAATCAATGTGCAATGATACAAAACAAAAGATTTAAAAGCTGTACTGCATAAATATATATCCCAAGCATTGTATTTACGTATGCACTGCATACCATATATTTTGGACCATAAGACACAACACTAATCAGAAGGCTAAAAATCAGTCGTATTGCTTTATATTGCTAGCCATAGTGAGTGCACTCATTAACAGCCACTGCTATGTAAAACATGCCCTCCCATGCAGGTGCGCACCACTGATGAGGCAAAGTACGGCAGTGGCCTCAAGAGACGCTCTGCTAGGATTGCAGGGGGCAAAAAAGTAGCCTCCAGCCCTGCACAGACCTGAATACAGTTATGTCACATAAATGTATTCAGGGAAGTGCACGGAAGGAGACTAAATTGTGGGCTTTATTGTATATAGTGGCTTTCTTACTTTTTTGCCACAGTTGGTAGCAAAAACATGACAGAACGCTATGCATAATAATCCTAGACAAAGCTGTGGTACAGAGTGCTGAGAGAACTTTTGATCACATATGCAGATAACATGATCAAAGGTCCTTTAGCACATAAAAGACTCAAAAGAGATCCTGGAGAAGCAGCCTGTAAGTGTACAAATGTGTGTCATTATGCATGTGTGGATCAGTGTCTGCTCTTATCCTGTGAAAAGGGGCAATGCTCGGCACGACTATTGTCCTCTATGCTGGATGTAATTCTCATAGTCTGATAAATAATATACAATGCATCAAGGCATATATCTAATATGGACAATACACAGTACCACTTCCCTTGTGCAATATACTGTGTGTACTCAGATATATATTCTGTATATAAGGACACTGCACAGCATCACTTCTCCTGTCCTGTATCCTAGGTGTAATTCCCATTATCTGCTCTTATCTAATATACAGTATAAAGCTGAGTGTATGTGTGTATGTATGTCCGCTAAAGGAATCCACACCGTCACATTTACAATCACGAAATTTGGCACACAGGTACATCAGGTGTCCGGGAAGGTTTTAGACTGGGTCTCAGCTCTCTAGGATTTACAGTTCTTGAGATATTTTCCGAAAAAATGCAAATATGGCACATCACATGATATAAATTAGGGACATACTAAAAAGAATGAAGACGGGACATACTAAAAAGAATGAAGAGCAGGAATAAAGAAAAAGAATGAACTGCAGGTCTTTCTCTTCATATCCCAACTGCCATACACACGGTCAGATGTCCCTCATCAGCCAATAGAATCTCGCAGGTCCTTCAGTTTCGACATGCACATAATTTCACACCAGGTTTCCATAACAACCCAGCCATTTTTCTTCACTGCTGTAGGTGCAGGTCGCTGTGGATGACACTATGAAGGTAGCGAAGTGCTGTGGAGGTCACAGGACTTAAAAACCCTGCTCCCCAGCCCCACTAATCCACGCCCCTACACGGTTAGACCACGCCCCCTCCCACTCCGCAGCCACCAGGGATTAAAAAAAAATGAAGGTAAAAATCAACTTCTGTCAGCTGCAGGGGTGGGAGGGAGGGTGACTTTCTCCCTGCAGCTAATGCTCAGACTGCACAGTGCTGCTGAGAGTGAGCTGTTCAAAAGGACATCCCTGTGTCCGTCCAGCAACACAGGGAGTCTGAAAGCTGAACTGTCCATCCTAAAACCAGACCTCTGTCCACCCTAGGAGCTGGCTGCTGTCGAGGTCACAGTTAAAGGGTCGGTCCGCTATGGAGGTCAGTGTTAAGGGGCAGATTGCTGTTAAGGGGTGGGATGTTATGGTAATCACGGTTAAGGAGATGGGGTACTGTGGAGGTCACTAATAAAGGGGCGGCCTCTGTGGAGTTCACTGTTAAATGGGCGGGTTATTGCAAAAATCAATGTTAACGAGATGGGGTACTGTGGAGGTAACTAATAAAGGGGTGGCCGCTGTGGAGGTCACTGTTAAGGGGGTGGGTTATTTCTGGAAATAAATGTTAATGAGACGGGGTACTGTGGAAGTCACTAATAAATGGCGGCCGCTGTGGAGGTCACTGTTAAAGGGGAGGGCGCTGTGGTTGTTACTGTTAAGGGGGCAGGCTGCTGTGGAGGTCACTGTTAAAGTAGGAGGGGACTGTGGAGGCCACTATTAAAGGGGCAGCGGGGTACTGTGAGGTCCCTGTTAAGGGAGCGAGATACAGTGGAGGTCACTGTTAAGAGATCAGGGTACTGTGGCAATCACTGTAAAAAGGCAGTCGCTGTGGAGGTCTCTGCTAAGGAGGTGGGAATAGTGGAGGTCAGTTAAGGGGATTGTAATCTATTGTCAGTGTTAAGAGGTGGGTGCTGTAGAGGTCACTGTTAAGGGGGCGGGACCCTGTGGAGATCACTGTCAAAAGGGTGGGGTGCTGTGGAACTTACTTTTAAAGGGGCAGGCTGCTGTGAAGGGGGTGGGCTGCTGTGGAGGTCCCATTTTAAGGAGACGCGGCACTGTGGGGGGGGGGGTCAGTTTTAAGGGGTGGGGGCTGTGGAGGTCACTGTTAAGGGGGCGGATGCTGTAGAGGTCACTGTTATAGTGGATACTGTAGATATCTTTTAAGGACACACACAAACATTAAATGAAATAGATGAAATATACCCGGGCGAAGCCGGGTCCTTTTGCTAGTTCTGTATATATGGCACTGCACAGTACCACTTTTCTTGTCCTGTATACTGGGTGTAATTCTCAGTATCTGCTATTATTTTGTATATATGGGCACTGCTCAGTACCATGTATCTTGTCCTGTATACTGAGTGTAATTCGCAGTATCTGCTCTTATACTGTATATATGAACACTGCACAGTACCACTTCTGTCCTATATACTTGGTGTAAATCCCAGTACCGGATCTTATTCTGTATATATGGACACTGTACAGTACCACTTCTGTCCTGTATATTAGGTGCAATTCTCACTATCTGCTCTTATTCTGAATATATATATACACTGCACAGTACCACTTAATCTGTCCTACATAGTTGGTGTAAATCCCAGTACCTGATCTTATTCTGTATACATGGACATTGCACAGTATAGTTGCCAACAGTTTGTAAATTTACGGTCGACTATCGAGTGTTTTTTTTCCAGCCCTCCTTAGTGTCTGAAAAAATCAAGAGCAGGGTTTGTTTTTTCTTCTGTTAGTTTCCACTATGCATGTGGCAATATGTGACGTGCACTATGCAAATCACATGCTCAGCCTTTTCTGCAACCAGGGCTCTGAGGAAGGAATCTGAATTATATGGACTGAACAGGAGTTTTTCACATGGTGCTGCCACTTCCTTTTTCTGTTTAGCAGATTCTTTAATTTTTGGATCTTTGTGATTCAAGGCATTATATTCAGGGTGTGATGTGAGGTTGTGGCCTTTAAATAAGGCCGCCAGGGTGTATGTCTAACATTTTTGGGCCATCTAAAAATGAGCAGATTGTCAAGTTTGGACTGGGGTCTGCATTTTAGTGGTTGTACTTATTTTGTTGTCTGCAGTCTGTATTTGCTCCTGGGTTAAATACACTTTGAGATATTGTCCTGATGTCTTAATTCAATTTGGGGTGTGATGAAGGACTTGTGATCACTATTTGTGATTAAGTTTGCATACACACACACCATCCTTCACTAGTTACATCAGGGAGATTGCAATGCACAGAATGTGTGTTAGATAATGCCCTGGGCCATCCATTTACATATACCCAAACAATGCTGTCTATATGTGTGTGTGCTTTATGTGTGTAGATGCTATATTCTGTATTTGTGTGTACTTAATACAAGTGTAAGCCTGTCTCTGGCTATCCCTCTGAGTGTTAGTGACCCCAGCTCCTGCCAACCATCAGACAGCGTTGGAGCCTGAGGACTTGAGTAACCACTGGACACCAGTTACCTGACTCATTCTCTTTCATAGACACTTAACCCCTTCACTAACAAATAGGAAATATAATTTTATATTATATTATTACACATAGTGGAAGTTTTTTTGCTGAGTACAAGCCCCACAAATTTGCAGAAAAGTCTGAGTGTTCTGTGTTGGGTTTTCCCCAATCGGACCATAGATTTTACACTTTACATTGCATAAGCAAAGTTCTGCAACAGTTACAGCATCCCTGCTTCTTGGCTCTGCCGTGTTCCCACATCTGGGACGTTTCTAAAAACTGCACGATAATCAATATTAAGGTTTGTTTTGCTGTTAACCCTTACTGTGTTACAGGAACAAAATGGATCACACTGGAAATCTACATAGTAACATAGTTTATAAGGCCGAAAAAGACATCTGTCCATCCAGTTCGGCCTGTTATCCTGCAAGTTGATCCAGAGGAAGGCAAAAAACCCCTGTGAGGTAGAATCCAATTTTCCTCACTTTAGGGGAGAAAAAAATTCTTTCCCGACTCCAATCAGGCAATCAAAATAACCCCCTGGCTCAACGACCCATCTCTAGTAACTATAACCTGTAATATTATTACACTCCAGAAAGACATCCAGGCCTCTCTTGAACTCTTTTAGTGAACTTACCATCACCACCTCCTCAGGCAGAGAGGTCCATAGTCTTACTGCTCTTACCGTAAAGAATCCTTTTTCATGTTTGTGTACAAACCTTCTTTCCTCCAGACGCAGAGGATGTCCCCTCATCACAGTCACAGTCCTGGGGATAAATAGATCATGGGAGAGACCTCTGTACTGACCTCTGATGTATTTATACATAGTTATTAGATCTCCCCTCAGTCGCCTTTTTTTCTAAAGTAAATAACTCTAATTTTGATATTCTTTCTGGGTACTGTAGTCCACCCATTCCAGTTATTACTTTAGTTGCCCTCCTCTGAACCCTCTCCAGCTCTGCTATGTCTGCCTTGTTCACAGGAGCCCAGAACTGTACACAGTACTCCATGTGTGGTCTGACTAGTGATTTGTAAAGTGGCAGGACCATGTTCTCATCACGGGCATCTATGCTTCTTTTTATGCAATCCATTATCTTATTGGCCTTGGCAGCAGCTGTCTGACACTGGTTTCTGCAGCTTAGTTTACTGTTCACTAAAATTCCTAGGTCCTTTTCCATGTCAGTGTTACCCAGTTTTTTACCATTTAGTATGTACTGGTGACTTGCATTATTCCTTCATATGTGCATAACCTTACATTTGTCAGTGTTAAACCTCATCTGCCCCTTCTCTGCCCAAGCCTCCAGTCTATCCAGATCAATCTGTAGCAATATACTGTCCTCTTCTGTGTTAATTACTTTACACAGTTTAGTGTCATCTGCGAAAATTGATATTTTACTGTGAAAGCCTTCTACAAAATCATTAATAAATATATTGAAGAGAATAGGGCCCAATACTGACCCCTGTGGTACCCCACTAGTGACAGTGACCCAATCTGAGTATGTACCGTTAATAACCACCCTCTGCTTTCTATCACTGAGCCAGTTACTTACCCACATACAGACATTTTCTCCCAGGCCAAGCATTCTCATTTTATATACTAACCTTTTATGTGGTACAGCGTCAAATGCTTTGAAGAAGTCCAGATATATACACCCCCTCCGGTTTTGGCGATCCTTTCTAAAACAGACTGTAACCCTGTAACCCTATTAGTATTTTATTATTGTTTTTGCCTCCACAGTGACTCCAAATGTTCATGTCTCTCACTTATATTCCTGGAGCATGGGCTTTAGATAGGACTTTACATAAAGGCAAACCCCTCCCACTCTCCGGTTTTGATGATCTTTTCTAAACAGACTGTAACCCTGTACGTTAAAGAGGACCTTTCATGCTTTTTTTTACAGTAGCTAAATACCTTTACTCGTAGGGTACCCCCCGCTGATGCTGCCACCCGTGACCGTTCTTCAAAATAGCGCTCCTGCGCCCCGCTGTGCCCCCCCTGTGTGTCACAGCCAGGGAGAAAAAAACTCCTTGGCTGTGACGCTCTCCGATGTGATTGGATCGCGGCACAGCCAGGGAGAAGGAGACGCCCATTGAGAAACCCGGGCGTCTCCTCCTCCCTGTACCGATGCTCAGGATTAACATACTGAGCGGGAAAAATACAGGGGGGCACAGCGGGGCGCAGGAGCGCTATTTTGAAGAACGGTCACGGGTGGCAGCATCAGCGGGGGGTACCCTCCGAGTAAAGGTATTTGGCTACTGTAAAAAAAAAGCATGAAAGGTCCTCTTTAACTGCCCAGTCATAGCTATCATACAGCCATATCTCAGTTTTTCCCACTATGTCCTCACACATCACTAATTCCAGTTCACCAGTTTTATTAGTCAGAATTCTGGCATTAGTGTACATACAATTAAGAGGTTTATGTATATTTTTTACCCTATATCTTTCCGTCTGAACTGCTATAGTCCCTCCTTCCGTTCCTCCCCCAGTTCCATTACCTCATCCCAGGTCTCTATCTGAACTATCTTTCCCTCCTATAACGTAATTACCCACCCCCCAGTCCCTAGTTTAAACACTCCTCCAACCTTCTAGCCATCTTCTCCCCAAAAACAGCTGCCCCTTCCCCTTTGAGGTGCATTCCATCCCTACAATAGAGCCAGCAAATCTGCAAAATTTTTTTAAAATTACGGTTTTAATCCTTTTGCGACCTCTGCTGTAAATGTATGGCAAAAGTCGCAATTTTAAAGATGGCGCTCGCTCGTGCGCGCAGCAGGTGCCATAGCCGGCAGGTTTCTGCGGTCTCAAACAGTAGAGACCCATGGTGGATGTATGTGATCCGCTCTATGGCTGGTCGCATACATTTAACCCCTGGTCAAATATGACCATGGCATCAGAGCTGTCTGGAAGCGGGAGCCACGTGTTCCGGCACCTGTAACAGTGTTCTCCAGTTGAGATTGAGGAATCTGTTAACGGTATAGTAATAGCCCAAAGCCTCAAGCAGGCTTAAGTAGCTAATACTAGTATATACCAATACAGGCCAGCAGGCAGCAGCACTGTATTGGTTTATAGTAAATGGAGTGTTTGATGATAGCTATTTAACTATCACAGAAAACAATGGGCAATCTAATGATTGCCAGTTACAGTTAACAAGGATGACAAAGTAATAAAGTTTTTAAAAATATTTAAAAAAATATATTCGAAAAAGTTCAAATCATCCCCCCTTTCCCCAAAATCAAAATACATAATAAAAAAATAAAAAAAAATACACATCATGGGTAGAGATGAGCGAATCAATTAATAGCTTTGTTACAAATCTCTGATTTTTTAGGAACCAAATTGAACCCGGATTTTTTCTGGTTCGATTTGGCCGAGTCTTATAAAACGGCGCACCGTGCTAGGGTATAGACTAGGGATTAGCTCTAGTAGTGGTAAACAGAAGAATTGGGTAGTGGGTGCCTTCTCAACCAGCTGATCGGCAGGGGTCCCGGGTGTCCCCAGCGATCAGATACTGATAACCTATCCTGAGGATTTTACTAAACAATCCTGTTTAACCTCTTAATTGTATGTACACTAATGCCAGAAGCCTAGCTAATAAAACTGGTGAACTGGAATTAGTGATGTGTGAGGAGGACTATGACATAGTGGGAATAACTGAGACATGGCTGGATGATAGCTATGACTGGGCAGTTAATGTACAGGGTTACAATCTTTTTAGAAAGGATCATCAAAACCGGAGAGGGGGAGGGGTCTGCCTTTATGTAAAGTCATGCCTAAAGCCCACACTCCGGGAAGATATAAGTGAGGGACATAAAGATGTGGAGTCACTGTGGGTAGAAATAAATGGAGCCAAAAACAATAATAAAATACTAATAGGGGTTTATTATAAACCACCCAATATATCAGAGACCACAGAAAATCTACTTCTAAATGAAATAGACGAGGCGGCAAATCATAATGAGGTCGTTATTATGGGGGACTTCAACTACCCAGATATAGACTGGGAAACTGAAACCTGTACATCTCATAAAGGAAACAGGTTCTTGGAAATAACCAAAGACAATTACCTTTCCCAACTGGTTCAGGACCCCACTAGAGGGACGGCCATACTGGACTTAGTATTAACCAATAGACCTGACAGAACAACAGGTGTGCAGGTTGGGGGACACCTGGGAAACAGTGACCATAACATAATAACCTTCCAATTGTCATTCAAAAGAGCGTTTCTTCAGGGAGAAACAAAAATACCAAACTTCAAAAAAGCAAAATTTAGCCAACTACGAGAGGCCATAGGCCTAACTAACTGGGACAAAGTCCTCAAAAATAAAAATACAGCCACAAAATGGGATATTTTTTAAAAGCATCCTAATATCTAATTGTGAGAGGTACATACCATATAGGAATAAAATAATAAGAAACAAGAAAAAACCAATGTGGATAAATAGAACTGTAAAGAAAGCAATAAATGACAAAAAGAAAGCATTTAAATCACTAAAACAGGAGGGGAGTGAGGAAGCATTGAAAAACTATAAGGAAAAAAATAGAATATGTAAAAGACACATAAAAACAGCCAAACTAGAGACCGAGAGATTAATCGCCAAAGAGAGTAAAACTAACCCTAAAATGTTCTTCAATTATATAAATACTAAAAAGTATAAACCTGAAGGTGTCGGGCCCTTACAGAGTAATGAGGGGGGAGTAGCAGAGAGCGATGAGGAGAAAGCGAAGCTACTAAATAACTTTTTCTCCACTGTATTCACTGAGGAAAATAAAATGTCAGATGAAATGCAGAGTATAAAAGTAAATTCCCCTTTAAAAGTGTCCTCTCTGACCCAGGAAGAGGTGCAGCAACGTCTTAAAAATATTAAAATAGACAAATCACCAGGACCGGATGGCATACACCCCCGTATCCTAAGAGAATTAAGTAATGTAATCGACAGACCCTTATTTCTGATATTTAAGGACTCTATACTGACGGGGAGTGTTCCACAGGATTGCCGCATAGCAAATGTGGTGCCAATATTCAAAAAGGGTCCAAAAACAGAGCCTGGAAACTATAGGCCGGTAAGTTTAACTTCTGTTGTGGGTAAACTGTTTGAAGGTTTTCTGAGAGATGCTATCTTGGAGTACCTCAATGAAAATAAGCAAATAACTCCATATCAGCATGGCTTCATGAGGGATCGGTCATGTCAAACCAATTTAATCAGTTTCTATGAGGAGGTAAGTTCTAGACTTGACCGCGGCGACTCAATGGATGTCGTATATTTGGACTTCTCCAAAGCGTTTGACACGGTACCACATAAAAGGTTAGTATACAAAATGAGAATGCTTGGCCTGGGAGAAAATGTCTGTATGTGGGTAAGTAACTGGCTTAGTGATAGAAAACAGAGGGTGGTTATTAACGGTACATACTCAGATTGGGTCACTGTCACTAGTGGGGTACCACAGGGGTCTGTATTGGGTCCTATTCTCTTCAATATATTTATTAATGATCTTGTAGAAAGCTTGCACAGTAAAATATCAATTTTTGCAGATGACACTAAACTGTGTAAAGTAATTAACACAGAGGAGGACAGTGCACTGCTACAGCAGGATCTGGATAGACTGGAGGCTTGGGCAGAAAAGTGGCAGATGAGGTTTAACACTGACAAATGTAAGGTTATGCATATGGGAAGGAATAATGCAAGTCACCAGTACATACTAAATGGTAAAGCATTGGGTAACTCTGACATGGAAAAGGACCTAGGAATTTTAGTGAACAGCAAACTAAGCTGCAGAAACCAGTGTCAGACAGCTGCTGCCAAGGCCAATAAGATAATGGGTTGCATCAAAAGAGGCATAGATGCCCGTGATGAGAACATAGTCCTGCCACTTTACAAATCACTAGTCAGACCACATATGGAGTACTGTGTACAGTTCTGGGCTCCTGTGAACAAGGCAGACATAGCAGAGCAGGAGAGGGTTCAGAGGAGGGCAACTAAAGTAATAACTGGAATGGGTGGACTACAGTACCCAGAAAGATTATCAAAATTAGGGTTATTCACTTTAGAAAAAAGACGACTGAGGGGAGATCTAATAACTATGTATAAATATATCAGAGGTCAGTACAGAGATCTCTCCCATCATCTATTTATCCCGAGGACTGTGACTGTGACGAGGGGACACCCTCTGCGTCTGCAGGAAAGAAGGTTTGTACATAAACATAGAAGAGGATTCTTTATGGTAAGAGCAGTGAGACTATGGAACTCTCTGCCTGAGGAGGTGGTGATGGTAAGTTCACTAAGAGAGTTCAAGAAGGGCCTGGATGTATTTCTGGAGGGTAATAATATTACAGGTTATAGTTACTAGAGATGGGTCGTTGATCCAGGGAGTTATTCTGATTGCCTGACTGGAGTCGGGAAGGAATTTTTCCCCCTAAAGTGAGGAAAATTGGCTTCCACCTCACAGGGGGTTTTTTGCCTTCCCCTGGATCAACTTGTAGGAAAACAGGTCGAACTGGATGGACAGATGTCTTTTTTCGGCCTTACAAACTATGTTACTATGTTACCAATCAATCGTATATATTCAATCAATCACATATGTACGACCTGAAATAGGGAGTATAGGAGTAGTGGCTCACCGCTCTAGAGACAATTGGATTGGAGGTGCTCCAACCTACGATCTTACCCAAAGGATCGTAGAGAGAAAGTGAACAGCAATAAACAAAGGAAATGGTCGGGCACACTCCTTATCTGTGTAAGTATTAATAATTATTAAATAGATTACAGTGTAAAACCAAGACTAATAAAATAAATATATTGAATAATGGTGTACTCGTATGATAATGGGTATTTGTAAAAAAAAAAAAAATACTGTACCAATTTGATAGTTTTTGGTATACCATTGTACAGTAGTGATCAGTCTTAAAGCAATATAAAACTATATAAAACAAAGGGATGACCCGAGGATATCAAAATACTAAAAAAAGAACAGTAGTCATATATGGTTATCATAAACAATGACTCTTGGCCATAAAACAGTTAATGACTGTATATAAAAACAATGTGCACGATGTGTAGAGCAGTCAATGGCTGTAAATAAACAGTTAGTGACTGTATATGAGCAATAAGCACAAAGAAACCTTGCCCATTGGTTTTGTGTTTGGGATAAGAATAGCGCTATAGTACAATTGAACAAAGTGTGTGTGTGTATATCTTAATAATATAAAAATGAGTTTCTGTCTGTCTGTTCTCTATGCACGACCAAACTACTGGACCGATTTTCACCAAATTCGGCACACAGGTACATCAGGTGTCCGGGAAGGTTTTAGACCAGGTCTCATCTCTCTAGGACATACCGTTCCTGAGATATTCCCAAAATATGATCTCCATTAGCCAACATTACAACTGGGAACTTTGGTTTTAAACTCCAACTGCCATTCTCTGCAAAGGCACACAGGGAGGGCAGGTTTCCATAACAACCAGGTAATTATCAGCAGCTGAGGATCTCATCCATTTCTATTCACTGACACTGTTAAAGGTATTCCGGTTACCATAAATATAACTTACTAGCAGAAAGACCCGGCTTCGCCTGGGTATATTTCATCTATTTCATTTAATGTTTGTGTGTCGTTGCAGAGAGAAAGTCAATGCAGCTGACAGGAGGTGATTTTTACCTTCATTTTTTCAATCCCTATTGGCTGCGGAGTGGGAGGGGGTGTGGTTTAATGGGACACGGGGGGGGTTAAGTCCTTCATTTCAGGGTGGCCTGAATTATAGGTTAATGCCATGGTAATTTGAAGAAACACAATGGGTAGCAGTGGAAGAAAACATTGCTTTGCGCGGGTATATTTAATCTATTTCATTTAATGTTTCTGTGTGTCGTTGCAGAGAGAAAGTCATTCTCCCTCCCATCCCTGCAGCTGACAGATGTTGATTTTTACCTTCAATTGTTCAATCTCCATTGGCTGCGGAGTGGGAGGGGTCATGGCCTGACTGAGTCGGGGGCGTGACATTGAAAGACCTAGGGCGGAGTTTTAAGTCCTTCTTTTGATGGTGGCCAGAATTACAGGTCGATGCCATGGTAATTTATGAGGACACGCCATGGGTAACAGTGGAAGAAAACATTGCTTTGCACGGGTATATTTAATCTATTTCATTTAATGTTTCTGTATGTTGTTGCAGAAAGAAATCCAACTTCCCTCCCGCCCCTGCAGCTGACTGAAGTTGATTTTTACCTTCATTTTTTCAATCCCCGTTGGCTGCGGAGTGGGAGGGGGTGTGGCCTGACAGAGTCGGAGCGTGGTTTCGCGAGATCTGGGGCGGGGGTCAGAGTGGCATGAATTACAGGTCGATGACATGGTAATTTATGGGGACCTGCAATGGTTAGCAGTGGAAAAAAACATCTTTTATTAGTACTGAATGGTCGTAGTCTAAAATTAGTCAATTTCATTTACGATTTTTGTGTGTCATTGCAGAGAGAAACCTCACCCTCCCACCCCTGCAGCTGATTTTTTTCAATCCCCGTTGCCTACGGAGTGGGAGGGAGCATGGCCTGGCAGAGTTGGGGGTGTGGATTATCAAGATGCTTCGAACGGTTGTAGTCTGAAATTAGTCTATTTCATCTAAAATTTTTGTGTGTCGTTGCAGAGAGAAATTCACCCTCCCACCCCTGCAGCAAACAGAAGTTTATTTTTACCTTTATTTTTTCAATCCCCATTGGCTGCGGAGTGGGAGGGGGCGTAACCTGACAGAGTCGGGGGCGTGGATTAGCAAGACGCTTCACATGGGTGTATTTAATCTATTTCATTTAATGTTTCTGTTTGTCGTTGCAGAAAGAAAGTCAACCTCCCACCCATCCCTGCAGCTGACAGAAGTTGATTTTTACCTTTATTTTTTTTCAATCCCTGTTGGCTGCGGAGTGGGAGGGGGCGTGGCCTTACAGAGTCGGGGCGTGGCTTAGCAAAGCGCTTCGCATAGGTGCATTTAATCTATTTCATTTAATGTTTCTGTGTGTCGTTGCAGAATGGCTGCGGAGTGAGAGGGGGCGTGGCCTGACAGAGACAGGGCGTGGCTTAGCAAAAGGCTTCGAACGGTTGTAGTCTATAATTAGTCTATTTCATCTAAAATTTTTGTGTGTCGTTGCAGAGAGAAATTCACCCTCCCACCCCTGCAGCAAACAGAAGTTTATTTTTACCTTCATTTTTTCAATTCCCGTTGGCTGCGGAGTGGGAGGGGGCGTGACCTGACAGAGTCGGGGGCGTGGATTAGCAAGACGCTTCGCATGGGTGGATTTAATCTATTTTATTTAATGTTTGTGTGTGTTGTTGCAGAAAGAAAGTCAACCTCCCACCCATCCCTGCAGCTGACAGAAGTTGATTTTTACATTTATTTTTTCAATCTCTGTTGGCTGCGGAGTGAAAGGGGGTGTGGCCTGACAGAGTTGGGGGTGTGGCTTAGTGAGACCTGGGGCGGGGGTTTTAAGTACTTCTTTTAGGGTGGCCTGAATTAAAGGTCAATACCATGCTTATTTATGAGCCCACGCAATAGGCAGCAGTGGAGGAAAACATCTTTTATTACTACTGAATTGTAGTAATAGAAAAAAACATAAGTTATATTTATGGTAACCGGAATACCTTTAACAGTGTCAGTAAATAGAAATGGATGAGATCCTCAGCTGCTGATAATTACCTGGTTGTTATGGAAACCTGCCCTCCCTGTGTGGCTTTGCAGAGAATGGCAGTTGTAGTTTAAAACCAAAGCTCCCAGTTGTAATGTTGGCTAATGGAGATCATATTTTGGGAATATCTCGGGAACGGTACGTCCTAGAGAGATGAGACCTGGTCTAAAACCTTCCCGGACACCTGATGTACCTGTGTGCCGAATTTGGTGAAAATCGGTCCAGTAGTTTGGTCGCGCATAGAGAACAGACAGACAGACAGACAGAAATTCATTTTTATATTATTAAGAGATGTGTTTTTCTATTACTACAGTTCAGTAGTAATAAAAGATGTTTTCCTCCACTGCTGCCTATTTCGTGGCCTCATAAATAAGCATGGTATTGACCTTTAATTCAGGCCACCCTAAAAGAAGTACTTAAAACCTCCGCCCCAGGTCTCACTAAGCCACACCCCCAATCTGTCAGGCCACACCCCCTTTCACTCCGCAGCCAACAGAGATTGAAAAAATAAAGGTAAAAATCAACTTCTGTCAGCTGCAGGGATGGGTGGGAGGTTGACTTTCTTTCTGCAACGACACACAAAAATTTTAGATGAAATAGACTAATTATTGACTACAACCGTTCGAAGCCTTTTGCTAAGCCTCGCCCTGTCTGTCAGGCCACGCCCCCTCTCACTCCGCAGCCATTCTGCAACGACACACAGAAACATTAAATGAAATAGATTAAATGCACCTATGCGAAGCGCTTTGCTAAGCCACGCCCCGACTCTGTAAGGCCACGTCCCCTCCCACTCCGCAGCCAACAGGGATTGAAAAAATAAAGGTAAAAATCAACTTCTCTCAGCTGCAGGGATGGGTGGGAGGTTGACTTTCTTTCTGCAACGACACAAAAACATTAAATGAAATAGATTAAATACATCCATGTGAAGCGTCTTGCTAATCCACGCCCCCGACTCTGTCAGGTTACGCCCCCTCCCACTCCGCAGCCAACGGGGATTGAAAAAATAAAGGTAAAAATAAACTTCTGTTTGCTGCAGGGGTGGGAGGGTGAATTTCTCTCTGCAACGACACACAAAAATTTTAGATAAAATAGACTAATTATAGACTACAACTGTTCGAATCGTCTTGCTAAGTCACGCCCCCAACTCTGTCAGACCACGCCCCCTCCCACTCTGCAGCCATTCTGCAACGACACACAGAAACATTAAATGAAATAGATTAAATCACCTATGCGAAGCGCTTTGCTAAGCCACACCCCCAACTCTGTCAGGTCATTCCCCCTCCCACTCTGCAGCCAACAGGGATTGAAAGAATGAAGGGAAAAATAAACTTCTGTCAGCTGCAGGGTTGGGAGGGTGAATTTCTCTCTGCAATGACGCACAAAATTTTAGATGAAATAGACTAATTTCAGACTACAACCGTTCGAAGCATCTTGATGATCCACACCCCCAACTCTGCCAGGCCACGCCCCTTCCCACTCCACAGGCAACGGGGATTGAAAAAAATCAGCTGCAGGGGTGGGAGGGTGAATTTCTCTCTGCAACGACACACAAAAATCGTAGATGAAATTGACTAATTTTAGACTACGACCATTCAGTACTAATAAAATATGTTTTTTTCCACTGCTACCCATTGCGGGTCCCCATAAATTACCATGTCATCGACCTGTAATTCATGCCACTCTGACCCCCGCCCCAGATCTCGCGAAACCACGCTCCGACTCTGTCAGGCCACACCCCCTCCCACTCCGCAGCCAACGGGGATTGAAAAAATGAAGGTAAAAATCAACTTCTGTCAGCTGCAGGGGCGGGAGGGAAGTTGGATTTCTTTCTGCAACAACATACAGAAACATTAAATGAAATAGATTAACCCCTTCCCGACCGGCGCCGTACATGTACCGCTCGTGGGTGTGGTGGGCGTCATGGCCGGCAAGTCTCTGCTACTTACCGCCATCGGCGGTGTCTTCAGATGGGCCTCTCATTTCTTGTGGGCCCCTCCTAAGGCTTTCGATGGCGTCTGTACCCGGAAGCGGTGCGCTTCCGGGTGATGTACAGACGACCCGATTGGCCAATCGGGCCCTCTGTACACGCTATGAAAGCTGTAATCCTCGCTGGTGAGGATTACAGCTTTCAAAGTGCAATTCTTATTCTGGCCACTAGATGGCAGGCCAGGATAAGAAATGAGCAATCATGAGTTTTAATTCAAGATTAAAAATCAGAGATTGCTCATAGTGAAAAAATAAAAAGTACAATATATTAGCTTATATTTGAGCTGTCAAATAATAAAAAAAAAATAAAAAAAATGTTAAAAAATATTTAAAAAATAAAAAAAATATTAAAGTTTAAATCACCCCCCTTTCCGTATAATTAAAAAATAAATACCTAAATAACAATAAATATAGACATCATATCACCGTGACCGAAAACGCCCGTACTTTTAAACTAAAAAAAAATATTCCAACACGGTGAATTGTGTGGCGGAAAAAAGCGTCAAAATGGCGATTTTCCGTTTTTTGTCACTTTTTTTTCTAAAAAAAAATTAAATAAAAAGCGATCAAAAAGTCAGACACACCCCAGAATGGTATCAATAAAAACTTCAGATTGTCCCGCAAAAAATGAGCCCCCATACAGCTCCGTACACATAAATGCCAAAAAGTTATCGGGGTCAAGATATGACGACCAAAAAAAAACAAAACAAAACAACCAACTTTATCATTTTTTTATCACTATCAAAACACAAGAAAAACTATACATGTTAGGTACCGCTGGATTCGTACTAACCTGTAGAATGAAAGTAACTGGTCAGTTTTAATGAACAGCGAACGCCGTAAATAAAAAACCCCAAAAACTGTAGCGGAATAGTGTTTTTTTTGAAATTTCACCCGATTTGGAATTTTTTTCCCGCTTCCCACTACACCATATCCAATAATAAATGGTGGCGTTTGAAAGTAAAACTTGTCCCACAAAAAACAAGCCTTCATACAACTATGTGAGCAGAAAAATAAAAAAGTTGTGGCTGTATGAAGGCAAGGAGCAAAAAACGAAAACGCAAAACCGAAAAAACCTCCGGGGTAGAAAGGGTTAAATATACCCGTGCAAAGCAATGTTTTCTTCCACTGTTACCCATGGCGTGTCCTCATAAATTACCATGGCATCGACCTTTAATTCTGGCCACCATCAAAAAAAGGACTTAAAACCCCGCACCAGGTCTTGCAACGTCACGCCCCCGACTGAGTCAGGCCATGACCCCTCCCACTCTGCAGCCAATGGAGATTGAACAATTGAAGGTAAAAATCAACATCTGTCAGCTGCAGAGATGGGAGGGAGGATGACTTTCTCTCTGCAACGACACACCGGGTCTTTCTGCTAGTGTACATATATATATATATATATATATATATATATATATATATATATATATTCTCCACAGAGAATGATACTATAAAAATATATTAATGGGGCTTTCAGTAGTCTTAGGTAAATTTGAATCACAATGTTCTGTCATGTATTTCAATGTAATTCAATAGATTGGCAGGTAGTTTTGGTTAGATCCTAGGCAATAATGCCTGTACTTTTTGTACTTTACCGTACTGTACTTTTCTGCACGCGGGGCGGCGTCCCACGTGGGTTCCCACTCGGTTGTAGAGCAGAGCTGAAGCAGAAGAAGACCAAAGGATGCGCTACCAATATAGCGATATGATAGTTGCAAAGTTCCGTTATGTGAGGTTGCGCTTTCAATGTTATTTGTTCTGATATTACTGGTATAGTCCAATTTCCACACAATAGGTTCACAGGTCAGTTAGCTACTAAACGCGTTTCGGGGTCTAACTCTAATGCCCCTTCTTCAGTAGCTTAATGACCTGCTGTTGTTCCAAAGTATATATACACCTCCTTAATAGGAGGAAGGAGATGTCCAGGTAGTTTGCAATGTCTAGTCTGGACTAACATTGTGGATCATAAAGTTAGCTGCTCAGAATCTATTTGGCACAGCATTAAAACAATAAAAAATTAAAATAATAATAAATAGTGGTAAAGAAATACCATAATCATAAGGATTGTACAAATATAAACAAATATCATGGCATTTATAGATGATAAACTAGTTATACATAAATAGGCAACATATCATGCCATTTATAGGTTATAAAATAATTGGTAATAGTATTAATAATCATGCAAGATGATGGAGACTCTCATTAAGTCAATATCTGAAGAATATAGGGGAGATGGTAATTTTCATATATTATTTGTTTTTCATATAGGAAGATATAGGTGTTGTAATATGAAGAACTGCAGAAAGATAAATAGTAGTTTGCCCTCCATTGATTTCTATGGTATCCACAAAGGGAACGGTAAATTGTTAGCTATCCGTTTTCTTCTTCTCTTTGGTGTTAATTTTATACTCTTTCATAATTAACCTTTTTGTGTGTTATTCTTATATTTATTCTTATATGTTGTTTCTCTTTATCTTGTAAGTTTTTTTTTCCTCTTTGTTTTTTTCTTTGTTTTTTGTTTATTTTTTTTCTCTACAGGTTTAACCCTTTCAGTACCGGGACACTTTTCACCTCAAACCCCAGGCCGTTTTTTGCAAATCTGACATGTGTGTCACTTTATGTGGTAATAACTTTGGAACGCTTTTACTTATCCAGGCCATTCTAAGATTGTTTTCTTGTCACATATTGTGCTTCACAATAGTAGTAAATTTGTGGCAAAATATTTCATTTTTATTTATAAAAAAAAAAAAAACAAATTTAGCAAAAATTTGGGAAAATTTGCAAATTTCAAAATTTCAATTTCTCTACTTTCAAAATACATAGTAATACCTCCAAAAATAGTTATTATTTTACATTCCCCATATGTATACTTTATGTTGGTATCATTTTATAAATGTCATTTTACTTTTTTGGGACGTTAGAGGGCTTAGAAGTTTAGAAGCCATTTTTCAAATTTTCAACAAAATTTCCAAAACCATTTTTTTAAGCACCAATTCAGATATAAAGTGATTTTGAGTGGCTTACGTAATGGAAACCACCCATAAATGACCCCATTTTAGAAACTACACCCCTCAAATTATAAAAAACTGCTGTTACAAACTTTGTTAACCCTTGAGGTGTTCCACAAGAATTAATGGAAAAATGGAGGTGAAATTTCAAAATTTCACTTTTTTGGTAGATTCATGTTAATAATTTTTTTCTTGCAAAACAGCAAGGGTTAACAGCAAACTAAACCTCAATATACATTACTCTGATTCTGCAGTGTACAGAAATACCCCATATGTGGTGGTAAACATCTTTATGGGTTTGTGGCAGTGGTCAGAAGGAAAGGAGCGCCATACGGATTTTGGAGGCAGATTTTGCTAGAATGGTTTTTAGGCACCATTTTGTAATTGAGAGACCCTGACATACCCCTACAGTGGAAACCCTCAAAAAGTGACTCCATTTTGGAAACTACACCCTTCAAAGAATATATTAAGGGGGGTACTGGCCACTTTGACCCCCTAAGCGTTTTACGGAATTTGGAAACACTTGGCTGTGAAAATGAAAAGTTTCATTTCTTCCAATAAAATGTTGCTCCTGAATACGGCAACACCCCATATGTGGTGGTAAACTGCTGTGGGGGCACATGGCAGGACTCAGAACAGAAGGAGCACCATATGGATTATACAACACAGATTTTGATGGATTGGTTTGCGGGAGCCATTGATTTTTATTTTTTTGAGTTATTGTCTTAAGTGGGGGCAAATTTTTTGCGGGACGAGATGACGGTTTGATTGGTACCATTTTGGAGTACATATGCCTTTTTGATCGTATGGTATTACACTTTTTGTGAGGCAAGGTGAAAAAAATGGCTGTTATGGCATAGTTTTTTTTTATTTATTTTTTTTACAGCATTCGCCTGGGGGGCCATCTCATGTAATATTTTTATAGAGCAGGTTGTTACGGACACGGTGGTACCCAATATGTGTAACTTTTTTATTTTTGAAAAGTTTTACACATTAGATTTATTTTTGAACAGAAAAAAATCTTTTTTTTGTGTTACCATTTTCAGAGAGCCATATTTTTTTTATTTTTCGGGCGATTGTCTCAGGTAGGGTATCATTTTTGCGGGACAAGATGACGGTTTGATTGGTACCATTTTGGGATAAATACGCCTTTTTGATCGCCTGCTATTACACTTTTTGTGAGGAAAGAGAGAAAAAAATGGTTGTTTTGGCATAGTTTTTATTTTTTATTTTTTACAGCATTCGCCTGGGGGGCCATCTCATGTAATATTTTTATAGAGCAGGTTGTTACGGACGCAGCGGTACCCAATATGTGTAACTTTTTTATTTTTGGAAAGTTTTACACATTAGATTTTTTTGAACAGAATAAAATCTGTTTTTTGCGTTGCCATTTTCAGAGAGCCATATTTTTTTTATTTTTTGGGCGATTGTCTCAGGTAGGGTATCATTTTTGCGGGACAAGATGACGGTTTGATTGGTACCATTTTGGGATAAATACGCCTTTTTGATCACCTGCTATTACACTTTTTGTAAGATAAGGTGACCAAAAAATGTCTGTTTTGGCACTTTTTTTTTTTTTTTACTGCGTTCACCTGGCGGGGTGGATGATGTGATATTTTTATAGAGCCGGTCGATACGGACGCGGCAATACCTAATATGTTTATCTTTCTTTTTTTACCTTTTTTTTAAAACTTTTTTGGGGAAAATGGCTTTTTTTTTTACTTGAAACTTTTATTATTATTATTTTTTTAGGAAACTTTATTTTTTAATTTTTTTTTCCACTTTATTTAACTTTTGGGGGTCTGATCCCCTTTACAATGCATTACAATACTTTTGCATTGTAATGCATTGGCTTTAAGTGTATTACTCAGTGTAATACACTTACAGCCTGCTTCCTGTGCGATCCAGGGGGCTGGATGGCACAGGTATGCAGGGATAGCAGCCACGATGCCTAAGGAAGGCATCGGGCTGCTATCCGAGCCATCAGGTCCCTGTCACAGCAGCGCGGGGACCCGACGGCCCCCCCGTTCGCCATCCTGAATCCCTTAACTCTCGCACACCACATGTGCCGCGGTCAGCGCGGCACATGATGGGTTAATGCACCGGCATCGGTGTTTTCACCGATGCTGGCGCATTCAGCAGGGGTCCGGCACCTGGGCACAGCCGGACCCCCGCCGCTGATCGGGTGGGCGCAGCTCCTGCGCCCGCCCGATCAGAGCGCCGTACAGGCAGTGATTTTTGCGCCGTACATGTACGGCGCTGGGAGTCTAAGGGTTAATGCAGTAAGGGGGTGGGGGCCTCCCCGGGAGCAGAAAAGCGCACGCACCGCTGCATATCATACTGCCCGAGAGAGGAAGGGAGACTGTCATCCTCCAGAACACCACCAACGAAGAGGGGGTAAAGTACAGGCATTATTGTCTAGGATCTAACCAAATCTACCTGCCAATCTATTGAATTACATTGAAATACATGACAGAACATTGTGATTCAAATTAACCTAAGAAAACTGAAAGCCCCATCAATATATTTCTGCAGATATTTATAGTATC
The DNA here is from genome assembly GCA_900303285.1 of Rhinella marina. Taxonomy (NCBI): domain Eukaryota; kingdom Metazoa; phylum Chordata; class Amphibia; order Anura; family Bufonidae; genus Rhinella; species Rhinella marina. The sequence continues at coordinate 163,585 of ONZH01012165.1, read as the reverse complement.
ATTCTCTGTGGAATACAGATTATATATATATATAGACAGTGCCTACAAGTAGTATTCAACCCCCTGCAGATTTAGCTGGTTTGATAAGATGCAAATAAGTTAGAGCCTTCAAACTTCAAACAAGAGCAGGATTTATTAACAGATGCATAAATCTTACAAACCAAAAAGTTATGTTGCTCAGTTAAATTTTAATAAATTTTAAACATAAAAGTGTGGGTCAATTATTATTCAACCCCTAGGTTTAATATTTTGTGGAATAACCCTTGTTTGCAATTACAGCTAATAATCGTCTTTTATAAGACCTGATCAGGCCGACACAGGTCTCTGGAGTTATCTTGGCCCACTCCTCCATGCAGATCTTCTCCAAGTTATCTAGGTTCTTTGGGTGTCTCATGTGGACTTTAATCTTGAGCTCCTTCCACAAGTTTTCAATTGGGTTAAGGTCAGGAGACTGACTAGGCCACTGCAACACCTTGATTTTTTCCCTCTTGAACCAGGCCTTGGTTTTCTTGGCTGTGTGCTTTGGGTCGTTGTCTTGTTGGAAGATGAAATGACGACCCATCTTAAGATCCTTGATGGAGGAGCGGAGGTTCTTGGCCAAAATCTCCAGGTAGGCCGTGCTATCCATCTTCCCATGGATGCGGACCAGATAGCCAGGCCCCTTGGCTGAGAAGCAGCCCCACAGCATGATGCTGCCACCACCATGCTTGACTGTAGGGATGGTATTCTTGGGGTCGTATGCAGTGCCATCCAGTCTCCAAACGTCACGTGTGTGGTTGGCACCAAAGATCTCGATCTTGGTCTCATCAGACCAGAGAACCTTGAACCAGTCTGTCTCAGAGTCCTCCAAGTGATTATGAGCAAACTGTAAACGAGCCTTGACATGACGCTTTGAAAGTAAAGGTACCTTACGGGCTCGTCTGGAACGGAGACCATTGCGGTGGAGTACGTTACTTATGGTATTGACTGAAACCAATGTCCCCACTGCCATGAGATCTTCCCGGAGCTCCTTCCTTGTTGTCCTCGGGTTAGCCTTGACTCTTCGGACAAGCCTGGCCTCGGCACGGGAGGAAACTTTCAAAGGCTGTCCAGGCCGTGGAAGGCTAACAGTAGTTCCATAAGCCTTCCACTTCCGGATGATGCTCCCAACAGTGGAGACAGGTAGACCCAACTCCTTGGAAAGGGTTTTGTACCCCTTGCCAGCCTTGTGACCCTCCACGATCTTGTCTCTGATGGCCTTGGAATGCTCCTTTGTCTTTCCCATGTTGACCATGTATGAGTGCTGTTCACAAGTTTGGGGAGGGTCTTAAATAGTCAGAAAAGGCTGGAAAAATAGATAATTAATCCAAACATGTGAAGCTCATTGTTCTTTGTGCTTGAACTACTTCTTAATACTTTAGGGGAACCAAACAGAATTCTGGTGGTTTGAGGGGTTGAATAATAATTGACCCACACTTTTATGTTTAAAATTTATTAAAATTTAACTGAGCAACATAACTTTTTGGTTTGTAAGATTTATGCATCTGTTAATAAATCCTGCTCTTGTTTGAAGTTTGAAGGCTCTAACTTATTTGCATCTTATCAAACCAGCTAAATCTGCAGGGGGTTGAATACTACTTGTAGGCACTGTATGTATGTATATATATATATATATATATAGAGAGAGAGATATATATATATATATATATATATATATATACACACACACACAGTGGAGGAAATAAGTATTTGATCCCCCACTGACTTTAAAAGTTTTAATACCAAAAAATAAATGAAACGTCTCATAATTTTATGCCAGCTTTATTTTAACAGTGCCACATAGAATATCAAAAGAAAAACGGAGAAAATTACATGAAATGAGAAATAAAAAATGATTTGCATTTCTTTGAGGGAAATAAGTATTTGATCCCCTAGTAAAACCATGACTAATGTTGGCTCCCACAGACCACTGACACACATAGTAACATGTTACTATGTTACCCTAATCACAGTGAAGTTGTTACCTGGATGAGAGACACCTGTCCCAAATTGTCACCTGTATAAAAGGCCACCTGCCAACAGTCTCAGTGACACTCCAACATCTCCACCATGGGCAAGACTAAAGAGCTGTCTAAAGATGTCAGGGACAAAATTGTTGACCTACACAAGGCTGGAATAGGCTACAAAGCCATAAGTAAGAAGCTGGCTGAGAAGGTGACAATTGTTGGTGCAATTATTCGGAAGTGGAAGAAGTACAACATTACTGTCAATCGACCCAGGCCTGGAGCTCCATGCAAGATATCACCTCATGGAGTCTCATTGATCATGAGAAAGGCTAAAAATCAGCCAAGAACTACACGGGAGGAGCCGAGTAATGATCTCAAGGCAGCTGGGACCACAGTCTCCAAAAAAACCATTGGTAATACACTGAAACGTAATGGTTTAAAATCCTGCAGTGCACGCAAGGTTCCTCTGCTCAAGAAGGCTCACGTCCAGGCCCGCCTCAAGTTTGCCAATGAACATATTAATGACTCCGAGAGAGACTGGGAGAAGGTGCTGTGGTCAGATGAGACCAAAATTGAGCTCTTTGGCCTCAACTCAACGTGTTTGGAGGAAGAAAAATACAGAATATGACCCTAAGAATACCATCCCCACCGTCAAGCATGGTGGTGGAAGTATTATGTTTTGGGAATGTTTTTCTTCTAAGGGCACAGGCCAACTTCACCGCATTGACGGGAAGATGAACGGGGCCATGTATCGCAAAATCCTGGGTGACAACCTCCTTGCCTCCGCCAGGGCACTGAAAATGGGTCGTGGATGGGTCTTTCAGCGCGACAACGACCCAAAACATACAGCCAAGGAAACAAAGGAGTGGCTCCATAAGAAGCATATCAAGGTCATGGAATGGCCTAGCCAGTCTCCTGACCTCAATCCCATCGAAAATCTATGGAGAGAGCTGAAGCTTCGCGTTTCCAAATGCATGCCTAAAAACCTTAAGGATATGGAGATGATCTGCAGAGAGGAGTGGGCCAAAATTACTCCTGAAGTGTGTGCAAACCTTATAAAAAACTATAAGAAACGTCTGACTGCTGTGCTTGCCAACAAGGGTTTTGCCACCAAGTATTAAATGAGGTTTTCCTAGGGGATCAAATACGTATTTCCCTCAAAGAAATGAAAATTATTTTTTATTTCTCATTTCATGTAATTTTCTCCGTTTTTCTTCTGATATTCTATGTGGCACTGTTAAAATAACGCTGGCATAAAATTATGAGACGTTTCATTTATTTTTTAGTATTAAAACTTTAAAAGTCAGTGGGGGATCAAATACTTATTTCCTCCACTGTATATATATATATATATATATATATATATATATATATATATATATATATATACACATACACTTTATTCTATTGTACTATAGCGCGATTCTTATCCCAAACACAAAACCAATGGACAAGATCTCTTTGAGCTTATTGCTCATATACAGTCACTAACTGTTTATTTACAGCCATTGACTGCTCTACACATCGTGCACATTGTTTTTATATACAGTCATTAACTTTTTCATGGCCAAGAGTCAACTGTTTTATGGCCAAGAGTCATTGTTTATAATAACCATATATGACTACTGCTCTTCTTTTTTAGTATTTTGATACCCGCGGGTCATCCCTTTGTTTTATATTGCTTTAAGACTGATCACTACTGTACAATGATTTAGGGTATACCAAAAACTATCAAATTGGTACACTATGTTTTACAAATACCCATTATCATACGAGTACACCATTATTCAATATATTTATTTTATTAGTCTTGGTTTTATACTGTAATCTATTTAATAAATATTAATACTTCCACAAATAAGGAGTGTGCCCAACCATTTCCTTTGTTTATATATGTACGACCTGTTGACCAATAAACTAATTCAACTACAAAGAACAGTCCTCTTATTTAGAAGAAAGGAATGGTTTATGCTGAATGTCAGACTGCACACTGTGTGAACGTGTATGAAGACAGAACACAGACCTTTTCCTAAGAATGTAGCTAGTAGCAGTAGTAGCTCACTCCTCCTCTCAGTCATACCTGGATGACGTGCCTTCTGAGTCAGACACCGTACCTTGGAGCCAGGGGTAAGAGCAGTCCTCCTCCTGATCCTCCTTTCAGCCCCAGCAAAGCCTGTCATTTGGGTCCTTTGTGTCTACACTGCCCCCTCCTAGTAGTGCACCTTCTTTTTTTTTTTACCCAAGAAGAGGCCACGAAACCTTACCACACAGTCTGGCAGATAGTCTTGAGTGTCTCACTGATGAGTTTTTAGGGAGCAGTCAGCTTTTGGATTGCCCAGAAGTGAAGGTTCGTGAAGAGGTGAGGGACCCTGTGCGCAGAGGTGGTAGTAGTGTTGGACCCGTAGCCAGTCTGGTCGAGGTAGTGGCAGTGGTGGCACATTCAGAGTGGGAATCTACAGGTGGGTCAAGGAGCTCAACATGAGCTATCACAGTCTGATAAAAGTGGTGGGGAGATTGAGCAGTCCGATAATGATTTTGTGTTAGACAAGACCTGGGAGCTGGATCAGGGTGGTGAGGAGGCGTTAACATCAGAGGATGGTGCTAGTAAGAGAGCCTCAAGGAGACCGTTCCATGGAGGCGCAAGAGGAGGACGAGGAGCTTCAGCTAGAGGAGGGGGGAGGAGGAGGAGACAGTGTTGGAGGAGCATAAGGATGATGACGATGACACCCACCCACCCTTTTCTTCATTCTGACAGTTGTCATTGTGATTGCGAGCTCTGGTTACCTAAAAGTCAAATTTTTGGAGGCTTGTTCCCTCATCCATCATAATTTTTTCCCCCAAATAACAACACATGCGTTTAAACTCCATCTGCCTACGATAAGGAAAAATTGCTGGAAGCTTTGAAATAGGAAAAAGCATAAAACGTGCCATGCCACGTTCCAAAAAAAAGCCTTTATCCAAAACCATGTGTGCCAGTGTCAATCTGACATGATTTTCTAGGGCTGTCATTAATCTCAGAGCTTAGGGAGAGGGGGCGGGTGAGGTAAAAAGGAAAAAAAGAAAAAAAAGCGTAAAAAAATTGAGTAAACGAGATGGGCGCTTTTCATGAAAAATCTGTGTTTTAGATGATTAGAGGGGGTTATATACCAATTTCCAGGGGAATGGGAGCAACTTTGATTTGTAACAAATAGATTCAGACCCGAACCGAACTTTTCAAAAAATTCGGCAAACCCCAAACTAACCTAAGCTTGGAAGATTCGCTCATCTCTAAATCATGGGCATTACTGCATGCAAAAATGAAAGTGCTATTAAAATATAACAATATTTATCTCATATGGAGTAACAGAAAAAAAATGAAAATGGCCAATTCGCCATTTTTTGTCACTTTACCCTGCCCCCCAAAAAAGTTAACAAAAACTGATCAATAACTCACAGTTACATACCGTAGTTAATACGGCTGAAAAAAGACATAAGTCCATCAAGTTCAACCAAGGGATAGGTGGGGATGCGAATCCCAGAAGAAAGTGAGACTCAGATTTCTACACATTTTTATAAGCATTAATGTCATTTACTTTTAAGAATTCATCTAATCCCTTTTTAAAACTGTCCACTGTTCCTGCTGTGACCACGTCCTGAGGAAGTCTATTCCACAGATTCACAGTTCTTGCAGTAAAGAAGCTTTGACACTTCTGAAGACTGAACTTTTTCTTCTCTAGTCAGAGGCAGTGCCCCCTTGACTTTTGAGGGCATTTTACATGGAAAAGTTTTTCGCTGTATTTTTGTATGGCCCATTTATATATTTGTATATGTTAATCATGTCCCCCCTTAGAAGTCTCTTTTAATCTTTCTTCATAACTAAGACCCTCCATGCCCCTTATCAGTTTAGTTGCTCTCCTTTTAAAGGACCTAGGTCCTTTTTTGAATATTTGCTTTGCACCAATCACTTGGCACCACACCAGTACGTAGAGAATCTTTAAAAATTATAACCAACGGAACAGTAATGACTGAACTGAGCTCTTTAAAGGGAGCCTGTCACCTCATTTTCACCAATATAACTAAGAGCACTGCCCCACAGAAGATTGCAGACACATTCCAAGCATACCTGTGTACACTTTGTGTCTGTATTCCATGTCCAGGAAAAGCACTTTTATTCTACTAGAAAACGGCTCCCAAGTACCCAGCTCTGCTGCTGCGAGTGTCCAAAGCAAACCAGACTTAAGAGGGGAGGGCTGCTTTAGCTGCTCATATCTTGGGATTGGAATCACAATATTATATGTACTATATCAGAAGATATAGCTGTTAGAAATTGAGTCGGGCGTAAAAGCTGTATTTACTTTCATCTGGGCACTTGGGAGCTGTTTTTCAGCAGAATAAAAGTACACACATGTATGTCTGGAATGTGTCTGCAATCTTCTGTGGGGCACTGCTGTCTAATATATAAAGCTGAGTGTATGAGTGTGTGTATGTCCACTAAAAGAATCCGCACCGTCGCATTTACAATCACCAAATTTGGCACACAGGTACATCAGGTGTCCAGGAAGGTTTTAGACCGGGTCTCAGCTCTCTAGCATGTACCGTTCCTGAGATATTCCCCAAAAATGCAAATATGGCACATCACATGACCTACATTAGTCAATAGAAGTCTGCAGGTCTTTCTCTTCATATCCCCACTGCCATACACACGATCACATGTCCCTTATCAGCCAAAAGAAGCTTGCAGGTCCTTAGTCTCCACATACACACATTTTTACACCAGGTTTCCATAATAACCTAGCCATTTTTCACTGCTGTAGGTCACTTTTAAAGGGGCAGGGCGCTGTGGATGACACTGTTAAGGAAGTGGAGTGCTGTGGAGGTCACAGTTAAGGGGGCAGGTAGGGTGGCCATTCCGGCCACCCTCAAAAGACGGACTTAAAAACCCCACCCTTAGGTCCCGCTAAGCTATGCCCACGACACGGCTAGGCCATGCCCCTCCCACTCCGCAGCCGACAGGGATTGAAAAAATGAAGCTTAAAATCAACTTCTGTCAGCTGCAGGGGTGGGAGGGAGAGTCACCTCTACAGATTGCTGTAGAGGCCACTGTTAAGAAGGTGGAAATCACTGTTAAGGAGATGAGGTACTGTGGAGGTCACTAATAAAGGGGCGGCTGCTGTGGAGATCACTGTTAAGGGGTGGGATGCTGTGGAGGTCAATGTTAAAGGGGCAGGCATTGGGGAGGTTTCTGTTAAGCGGGCAGGGAACGGTGGAGGTCACAGTTAAGGGGACGGTCCACTATGGAGGTCAGTGTTAAGGGACAGGGTGCGGTAGAGGTAACTGTTAAGGGGGTGGGGTGTTGTCGAAGTCACATTTTAAGGGAACAAAGCTCTGTGGAGGGCACTGTTAAGGGGCGGATTATTGTGGAAACCAATGTTAACGAGACGGGGTATTGTGTAGGTCACTAATAAAGGAGCCTTGAAAATGAATGAGATCTGCACTCCCCATGGTACCACTTGGAATTGAACCAGAGTTCTGGAAAAGGTTTTTTACAGTAAAAATCTATTTCTGAAGTTATTACGCAAAGTATCACGAGACTTCACGAAGTAATAACTTCGGCTCATCGGAGCCAGTACATTCTAATACTGTACAGAGCTCCTGCTCCGTACAGTATTAGAACAAAGTTTTTTGCGAATCGACTTCGGATATTTCATGTGAAGTCCATTCTCTCATCCCTAGATGTCACTGTTATAGTGGATACTGTCGATATCTTTTAACGACACACACAAACATTAAATGAAATAGATGAAATATACTTGTGCGAAGCCAGGTCCTTCAGCTAGCTAGTTATATTGGTGAAAATAAGGTGACAGACTCCCTTTAAGAACTCTTGGGTGTAATCCATCTGGACCCTGAATTTTGTTCACATTTACCTTATTTAACTTAGCTTGGACAATATCTAAAGTTAGCCAATTGAGTATATTACTGGATGTACCAACAGCCCTGGCACCACCGATATCAGCTCCTTTCTCTTCTTTCGTATATACAAAGTTAAAAAAAAAAACATTTAGTAACTCTGCCTTTTCCTTATCTTCAGTGACTAACCCCCCTTTATCGTTAATTAGGGGATCTACCTGCTCAGACCTTGGTTTTTTAGCATTCACATATTTAAAGAATTTTTGGGGGATTTGTTTTGCTCTCTTTTGCCACCTGCTCAGTTTTGTATTATTTAAATGCCCTTTTTGTCATTTAATTTTTTTTACAGTAGCTGTAAGCCATGGGGGGGGGGGGTTTAATTTTAGCCATTTATAGCTGTTACCTAAAGGAATACTTTTTAATGCAATTACTGAATGTGGATGTAACGCTCTCCCATTTATCAAAACAGCATCACTAAAAAGTGAAGATTGTCTTGCAAAAAATGAGCCTTCATACAGCTCCATACACATAACTACAAAAAAGTTATAGGGGTCAGAGTATGGTTACATAGTAACATAGTTTATAAGGCCGAAAAAAAGACATCTGTCCATCCAGTTTGGCCTGTTATCCTACAAGTTGATCCAGAGAAAGGCAAAAAACCCCTGTGAGGTAGAAGCCAATTTTCCCCACTTTAGGGAAAAAATTCCTTCCCGACTCCAATCAGGCAATCAGAATTACTCCCTGGATCAATGACCCATCTCTAGTAACTATAACCTGTAATATTGTTACCCTCCAGAAATACATCCAGGCCCCTCTTGAACTCTTTTAGTGAACTTACCATCACCACCTCCTCAGGCAGAGAGTTCCATAGTCTCACTGCTCTTACCGTAAAGAATCCTCTTCTATGTTTGTGTACAAACCTTCTTTCCTCCAGACGCAGAGGATGTTCCCTCGTCACAGTCACAGTCCGGGGATAAATAGTTCATGGGAGAGATCTCTGTACTGACCCCTGATATATTTATACATGGTTATTAGATCTCCCCTCAGTCGTCTTTTTTCTAAAGTAAATAACCCTAATTTTGATAATCTTTCTGGGTACTGTAGTCCACCCATTCCAGTTAATTCTTTAGTTGCCCTCCTCTGAACCCACTCCAGCTCTGCTATGTCTTGTTCACAGGAGCCCAGAACTGTACACAGTACTCCATGTGTGGTCTGACTAGTGATTTGTAAAGTGGCAGGACTATGTTCTCATCACGGGCATCTATGCCTCTTTTGATGCAACCCATTATCTTATTGGCCTTGGCAGCTGCTGTCTAACACTGGTTTCTGCAGCTTAGTTTGCTGTTTACTAAAATTCCTAGGTCCTTTTCTATGTCAGAGTTACCCAATGTTTTACCATTTAGTATGTACTGGTGACTTGCATTATTCCTTCCCATATGCATAACCTTACATGTGTTAGTGTTAAACCTCATCTGCCCCTTCTCTGCCCAAGCCTCCAGCCTATGGTAATGAAAAAAAATATTTTCCAAGGTTTTTATTTTTCAGTATTAAAACACAAGAATAACTATACAAGTATGGCACCATTGTAACTGTACTGACCTGGAGAATGAAGGTAACAGGTCAATTTCACCATATTGGGAACTCCGTAAAACCCCTCCCATAAAACTGTGTCAGAATTCTGTTTTTTTTTTTTTTTTTTTGAATTTCACCCCATTTGGAATTACTTTCCAGCTCCCCACTACATCATATGCAATATTAAATAGTGCCATTAGAAAGTACAACTTGTCCCACAAAAAATAAGCCCTCATAAAGCTAGGTGAACTGAAAAATAAAAAATGGTGGCTCTGGGCTGGGAGTGAAAAACCAAAACACTAAATCACATTGTTCTTGAAGGGTTAAATTGATTTTTTTTCTTCCAGGTCACTATTTAAAAAAAAAAAAAAAAAAAAAATAATAATAATAAATATATATATATATATATATATATATATTAGTATATTATCCTACAATTTTCACATTATTTGCTCCCTTCTGACCTCTGCACAGGTCACAGAGCATGCCCGGAAAACTTTCCCATAGAAGTCAATGGGATTAAATCCTATCTATTGTGTCTATGACCCATGCAGTTGCTTCTAAAAGACAGGACATTTTTAACATATTTGAGGCCTAATGGCCAGTGCTAAAATTGCAAGATTATATGTAATATTTTAAATATTTGGAGACAATTAGTAGATGTAGAGTGTTTAGACCCACCTAGATAGGGGCATCCCTTGGTGCAAAACACAATCATAATGGATAAATCGTAACTTATTTATTAGAGTCTCTGAGAAGCCGTCGCCGTATTTCAGAGTTCAAAGACTCCTTTTTCACGTTTTCCTAAAGCCTTTATAGATGTAGAAGTAGAGCTCTTGTGACCCCATTGAAGCAGATCCTGTCCCTGTCACCCGACTAGTTGTTGGTGTTGATGAATGAAAACCTTCACAGGGTTGGAGCCCTGCAAATTAAAAGGCACCTGGTTGGGGCATTTGTACTCTATGAGAGAGAGATGCTTGTAGAGACCCTACAAGCTTACATCCAAAACCTTAACATCCACCAATTGTCTCCAAATTTTCTCCCCTCCTGAGGGCTGGAATCCACATAGCAATGACCAAAAGGCAGCAAAGACCATTAAAGGAGTTTTTCATAATTTTTTTTATCTTTGTATGTCTCTAACTAATCAAATGTAAAGGATTTACCATGCACTTATTTAATCTGTAGTGGCTGCTTTCTCAGATTTCACTGAGGGTCACATGACCTGTGATGTCAGCTTCTCTCCCTGCTATGATGATGATTCATGCAGAGGTCTGAGAGAGCAGATGTGTCTGTACATGAGACATCACTGAGCTGGCCACGTCCCACTGCACTGCCATCTGCTGCTGTCTGCTCTCTCCCTGGATTCTTCAGGAAAAACTTTAAACCCTTCAGCAGCACAGACAGGTACTGAGAAGACAAATGCTGGGCACAGGAGCTGACAGACTGGAGGAGTTATTCAGAGCATTGCACAGGAACAGGTCGTAGTGGGAAGATCCTGTGTGTATCAGCAGTGCCATTGTACAGCTGGGACTTGTAGTCCTACACATACAACATGCAGCTGAGTATCCCATCAGGCAGATTTTTCACTCAGGGCAGACTTATTCAGTCCTTTTGCAGAGCAGGGGGAGGGGCAGAGATAGTTGTTATTGCAGGTAAACAAAGGGCCAGAAGAGAACCAGGGAAATGAGGAAATATATATTTTTTTGCCTAAAACTTGTTTAGCTTAGTTATATATTGCTTCAGATTTACAGTGCTATATTTTTTTTTCATTACCCGGACAACCCCTTCAATACTAAAAAGCTTTCCATTAGTGTTGTGCTTAACCTAGCACAGCACAAGAAGATGAGCACCACAATCCCCATGTTTAGCACGATTTCATCGCATACTCACCCTATGAATTCATTCTCTTCCTTCTTTTGATTTTTTTATATACTAGCAGAAGGACCCGACTTCGTTTGTGTGTGTCGTTAAAACATATCGACAGTGGCCTCTACAGCACCCCATCTCCTTAACATTGACCTTCACAGCAGCCCACCCCCTTAAAGGGAGTCTTTCACCTGTTTTTCACCTATATAACTAAGAGCACTGCTCCACAGAAGATTGCATACACATCCCAAACATACCTGTGTGCACTTTGTGTCTGTATTGCATGTTGAGAAAAAGCACTTTTATTCTGCAGGAAAACAACTCCCAAATGCCCAGCTGGCATTTTCAATCCCTGTTGGCTGCCAAGTAGGAGGGGGGCATGGCCTAATCAGGTCAGGGGCATGGCTTAGTGGGACCCTGGGGCGGGGTTTTTAAGTCCTTCTTTTGAGGGTGGCCTGAAGTATAGGTTGATGCCATGGTAATTTATGAGGAAACACAGTGGGTAGCAGTGGAAAAAAACATCTTTTATTACTAATGAACGGTAAATATGTGAAATTTACATTATATTAGGTAATGCGACGGTGCGGATTCCTTTGGCGGACATACATACACACATACATACACTTAGCTTTATATATTAGATGGATAGTGGAATGATAAAAAAAACACCAAAAATTAAACAATAGGTCATTTTCTGATGACATATTCCCTTTAAATTTGACTTCAGAACAAAGTTTCTAAAAGCAGTTTTGAATAATTTGAGGGGTGTAGTTTATAAAATGGGGTAATTTTAAGGTGGTTTCTATTATGTAAGAACTGGTCCTTAAAAAAGTTGGTTTGGGAACTTTTCTTGAAAATCTGAAAAATTGCTTCTAAAATTCTAAGCCTTCTAATTGTCCTAAAAAAATCAAATGAGATTTACAGCATGGTGCCAACATAAAGTAGACATACTGTAAATGTTAATTTGTAAACGTCAGATTTGCAAAATTAGACTTCGTCATGAAGATGAAAACTGGCTCGGTCTAGAAGAGGTTAAATTAGTATACTGCAGAAATAAAGGAGAAACAATGCAGATTAGGTACTCAATAATCTCTCTCTCTCTCTCTCTCTATATATATATATATATATATATATATATATATATATATATATATACATACATACACACACACACAGTTGAAACCATAAGTTTACATACACTATATAAAAATACACATATACATGTTTTTCTCGATATCTGACATGAAATCAGAATAAACCTTTCCTGTTTTTGGTCAATTAGGATTAGCATAATTATTATTATTTGCCAAATGCCAGAATGAGAGAGAGAGAGAATGTTTTAAGTCATTTTTATTACTTTCTGCAAAGTCAAAAGTTTACATACACTAAGATTACTATGCCCTTAACCCTTTCAGTACTGATCCACTTTTTACCTTAAATCCCAGGCCGATTTTTGCAAATCTGACATGTGTCACTTTATGTGGTAATAACTTTAGAACGCTTTTACTTATCCAGGCCAATCTGAGATTGTTTTCTCGTCACATATTGTGCTTCACGACAGTAGTAAATTTGTGGCAAAATATTTCATTTTTATTTATAATAAATTTCCAAATTTACCAAAAAGTTGGAAAAATTTTCAAATTTCAATTTCTCTACTTTCAAAATACATAGTAATACCTCCAAAAATAGTTATTATTTTACATTCCCCATATGTCTACTTTATGTTTGGATCATTTTGAAAATGACATTTTAGTTTTTTGGGACGTTATAGGGCTTCGAAGTTTAGAATCAAATCTTAAAATTTTAAGATTTCCAAAACCCATTTTTTTAAGGACCAGTTCAGTTATGAAGTCACTTTGTGGGGCTTATATAGTGGAAACTCCCCATAAATCACCCCATTTTAGAAACTACACCCTTCAAGCTATTCAAAACTGATTTTACTAACTTTGTTAACCCTTTATGTGTTCCATGAGAATTGACGGAAAATTGGAATGAAATTTTAAAATTTCACTTTTTTTTTTTTAACAGATTTAAAATTTTAATCCATTTTTCTATTATCCCGATTCTGGAGTTTACAGAAACACCCCATATGTGCACAAAAACTAATGTATGGGGGCACAGCAGGACAAAATGCACCCCACATTTAGTTACCCATTTCCCCATGATCACGGCAACACCCCACATGTGCTCAAAAACTGATACATAAGCGAATGGCAGGGATCAAAACGGGAGGAGTGCCATCGGGCTTTTGGAGGACAGATTTTGCAGGATTGGCTTTTGGGAGCTATGGCGCATATGAAGACACCCTGAGATACCCCTACAGTTGAAACCCCCAAAAAGTGACTCCATTCCGGAAACTACACCCCTCAAGGAGTATTTCAAGGTGTATAGAAGTGACCCCATTTTGGAAAGAGCACCCCCGTAAGAACATTTTGAGTGGTAGAAAAGGTACTTTTGACCTAACAGGTGTCTTACAGAAATGAATATGTAGTGGTTGGTGACAAGTGGATATGTAAGCTGTTAGGACTAAATCTGAGGTATAAAGTGATAAAATTACAGGGTACATCAAGGATGAAATTAATACTCCATGGAGGAGTGGTAGATTCTGAAACAATCCTTGATGCACAGGCCAGGTTTTTCAGGGCAGGTTTCGCAGTGGTAAATAGTGTCCTTCCTAATCCCCCTTTTTGAACTGCATTGTTTTTGGGTCCTTCCCTTCCTCGCTGTTTGGGGGACTTCACCAGGGAAATGTTGCCCTGGTACAACCCAGGCACTGTAACTTGCAGAAGTACTGGGGGCCTCTTCTGCTTGGTTTTGAAGAATTAGGGCCTTTATCACCACCTCTTAAAATTGTAGCAATGTTCTTGTCTGGCCTGTAGATCTAAATAGCACCAATGCATTGTACAGCGCCACCTGTATGAGGTGCATGCTTTTTGTACCACACTTTTGTTTTTCGTGTGGCACTGTAGGGCTTCAGAACTTGATCTGAAAGATCAACCCCTCCCATGTGCTTGTTGTAATCCAGAATGCAGTCTGGTTTTGGGAGAGTGGTAGTGGTACCACGTACACGAGCAGGGCAGCTGGTGTTGGGGTGAATACTGGTCAGTACAAGGACATCCCTCTTGTACTTAACCACCAATGTGTTCTCATTGAGGAGAGCCCTACTTTCACCCTTTCTCAGTAGTTGCGCTACAAGGGATCTAGGGAGGCCTCTCTGATTTTTGCGTACTGTGCCACATGCCACAGTACGTCTGGAAGTTTGGGACTGGAACAGTGGTAGACTCGCGTAGTAATTATCCACATATAGATGGTAACCCTTATCTAGCAGTGGGTGCAGCAAGTCCCACACAATCTTCCCACTAACTCCTAGTCCGGGGGGCATTCTGGGGATTCAATTCGGGTGTCCCTCCCTTCATAAATCCGAAACTTGTGAGTGTACCCGGAGGTACTCTCACAGAATTTATACAGTTTTATGCCATACCTTGCCTGCTTGCTGGGCAGGTACTGGCGGAATAGGGTTTCGTCTATGCAGACATTTTATTCGGGGGTGTACACTTCTGAAAACTTTGTATTGAAGTGGTCAAGGACAGGTCTAATTTTAAAAAGACGGTCATATGCGGGGTCATTCTGGGGTGGGCATTGTGCATTATCGTTGTAATGCAAAAATGTAAGTATACTTTGGAATCGATTCCGGGCCATGGTATTACTGTATATTGGGGTGTGGTACAAGACATAGGCACTCCAATACTGATTAATCTTTGGTTTTTTAACAACGCCCCTATTGCAGCACGAGTCATCATCTCTGCTGCATTTACTGGGGTCCAATCTTGGGGTCTAGCGTATGGTGTTGTGGGGTTCTTGAAAATAAATTGCTGGGCGTATAAATTTGTTTGGGTTACCATCAAATTCATAAAATCTTCAGAGAAAAAGATTTAAAAAAAAATCAATTTCTGTGAACCCTGCACAGTCTATCTGAATTCCGGAGCTGGCCTCAAAATCCAGAATTTGGGGCTGATAATTCTCAGGGGGTGGGGTCCATAAGGGTTCACTCTGGGGGGCTGCCTCAGCTGTCGTTCTGGGGCGCCTTCTAGAGGGTCCCTTCATCAGCGGATGATGATGATGATGAGGGGTAGAGGAGTAGAGGAAAGTGGCATCCTCTTCTCCATCACTGGCCGTCTCGGTATCAGAGGCAAGGATGGTGTATGCCTCTTCTGCCGAGTACACTCGTTGGGATGATTGGGACATTTTTATTTTATTGGGGTGTGACGTGTGAAACGTGTAAAACTTTAATTTAGTGTGAGGGGTGTGTGTGTAGTGTTTTCACACGTGAAGGGGTTTTTTAAAGTTTTGAAATCGAAATTAAAAAAAAAAAAAAAAAAGGGGGAAATAAAAAAAGATGATAATTACTTGCCAGTAATTGGATTTTCCTATAGCCTCCACAGTGGCATGGACACATAGGAGGAGATACCCCGCCTCCCATAGGGACAGGAAAACATGTGGAGATCAATAAATAGTCCCCTCCCATTACCTGCTCCAGTAATAACTGAGAAACTCTGAATTAATGCAATCATAATATTTTATATTTCAATAACATTATCATCAAGTCATAACAAGAACTTAAAGAAGAACATAGTGGGGGGAAAAAACCCCCGTGCCGCTGTGGAGGCTATAAGAAAATCAAATTACCAGTAAGTAATTATCATCTTTTCCAGGCGCCTCCACAGCGGCACGGACACATAGGAGGATTTACATAGAAAAAATACACTAGGGTGGGCCAACCACAGATAACACCTTGCAAGCGAAGGATAAATCTCTGTCTTTTAGCACGTCTAACTTATAACGGTTAAAGAAAGTATTCTTTGAGGCCCAAGTTGCTGCCTGACAAATCTGTTCTATTGGGACTTGCTGAATTTCAGCCCAAGAGGTAGACAGGGCACGAGTTGAATGAGCCCTAAGGCCTTCTGGTTCAGAACTACCTTGGGACTTATACGCTAATAAAATAGCTGATTTACAACTCTTGAAATCCTTGTACTCATTAGACTGGCAGGATAACAAGATACAATATTTAGGCATCCATCTTGCTAGACACCGGTCTCTGCTTTAGTCTTATAACTACGAACCCCTTTTGAAGACTATTGAACAGGACCTAGCTTTGTTCTCCAAACATGATATATCCTGGGTGGGACGGATAGCCTCTTTTCAAATGTTCACTGTCCCAAAAGTGTCGTATGTATTTCGGACCCCCCCTCTGCCTTTACCGGCGGCTTTCTTCCAAAAGGCTAGACAGCTAATTAACAAATTCATTTGGGGAAAGGGGAAGCCAAGAATCTCACACGCTCTTATGATCCGGAATAAAGGAAAAGGGGGAATGGGATTGCCTAGTTTATATCATTATTATATGGCTACTAATATCTCTATTTTGAGAGACTGGTGGATCGGTACCACGGATAAACACTGGGTTCATCTGGAACGAAATTTAACCCCAACCCGAAATCTTACCGCATTATTATCGGGTTCTCTTATAAACACACATGTATCTCCTGGGGAAGCACCCATTGTGCGCCACTCTATAGAGCTCCATATTTATATATATATATATATATATATATATATATATATATATATATATAAGTTAATTTTTAGCCAGTGATCATTTTTTAACACTTTAGTGACTTTTTTTTACTACAGTGTTTGCACGAACACACGTTCTGTGTGTGTGCTGCATTAGCACAATATATAAATTTCAGTTAGTGTCAGTGTAGATTTTTGCACGAACGCACTGTATCTGTGTACGTGCATTTTGCAGAGGACTATAGTGAATTTTTACACTAAAGTCTCTACACACGCACAATCTGTGTGCGTGCGTGCGTACTGCAGAGCATCAGTAGTGTGCTAATTTAGATCAGGTATTTTTAAGGTTTTTTTTTTACATTCTTTTTACAGCAGTTAGTGGTAGATAGGTTTTTGCACGAACGCACTATATCTGCGTATGTGCAGTTTGCAGAGGACTGTAGTGAATTTTTACACTACAGTTTCTGCACGCACACACGATCTGTGTGCGTGCGTGCTGTATCAGCATCTGCACATTTTTTGTTTTTACCTATTTTGTGTGAAAAAAGAACCGCAGTGTCAGGGGAGGTCTGGGGTCCGGGGAGAGTGGCGGTCCCTTAGCTCGACCAGCAACCCCTGTCCCTGCCTACTTGCCTCACCTTAGGCTAAAGGTCCTGGGGGGACAACTGGATGACAGGCCCTTGCCTAGCTAGGGAAGCGGGGATGAAGGACAGACTGACAGACAAACAACAAGAAACACAGAGGAGGGTCAGACGGTCCGAGGTCGGTAACAAGAGAGCAGTATCAGGTCAAAAACGTAATCCACAAGAATGTCCAAGAAGCTAGCCGGGGTAAAGCACAGAGAGACAAAATAGCACAAACACAGAGATCAAGGCGAGATCCAGGAGCACAGCTGCGATAGGATACCAACAACAGGAGCTCAAGGAAGGCTGGTGACTGCTGGAAGACCAAACAAGCACTGGCAATGAGGTGCAGCAGGAAGGAACCTAAATACAGACGGGACTCCCGCCCCAAACCCTGATAGGGGCTGGGAACCTGTCAGTAAGATTAGCCCCAATCACAGAACACCTGGTAAAAACAGGGTGGATGCCAGTGAAAACATCAAAGCCAGTTTAAAGGGACATGCGCACTGAAATCAGAGTGTGCGTAACTAGGAACGCGAGTTGGGTGCGGCAACCCGCCGCGTCCCTAGCAACGGTTCAGGCACAGGGGGACCGGCAGCCAAGGCACGGCGGCCAGACCTGCAGCCGGCCCTGACACGCAGTTAGTGGTAGATAGATAAATTTTAGTTAGTGTCAGTTTAGGGTTTTGCACGAACGCACTGTATCTGCGTACATGCAATTTGCAGAGGACTGTAGTGAATTTTCACACTACAGTTTCTGCACGCACACACGATCTGTGTGCGTGCGTGCTGTATTAGCATCAAATGCACATTTTTTAGTTTTTTTTTTTTACCTATTTTGTGTGAAAAAAGAACCACAGTTAGTGGTAGATCGATAAATTTTAGTGAGTGTCAGTTTAGGAATTTGCACGAACGCACCACCTGCGTACATGCTTTTTGCAATCACTGAGCACCGATCAGTAGTGTTCATTACTGATCGCGTCTGCTCATTTTTTGTTTTTTGCGCACTAAATACTGCAGTAAAGCCCTTTTTCTGCAGTAAATCCTTTTTTTTTTTTACAGAAGACTTTTTTTTTTTTTTTACAGAAAAGACCCTTTTTTTTTATACCCCCCCCTTTTTTATATTCTATTTCAAAACAAAAAACACCCCCACGTGTAAAAACACTACATACACACCCCTCACACTAAATAAAGTTTTACACATTTCACCCATCACACCCCAATAAAATATAAATGGCCCAATCATCCCAGCGAGTGTACTCGGCAGAAGAGGCATACGCCATCCTTGCCTCTGATACCGAGACGGCCACTGAAGGAGAAGAGGATGCCACTTTCCTCTACTCCTCCACCCTCTCATCATCATCCGCTGATGAGGGACCCTCTAGGAGGCGCCCCAGAACGACAGCTGAGGCAGCCCCCCAGAGTGAGCCCATATGGACCCCACCCCCTGACGTTTATCAGCCCCAAATTCCAGAGTTTGTGGGAATCTCTGGAATTCAAATTGACTGCACGGGCTTCACAGAAATTGATTTTTTCAAAATCTTTTTCAGTGATGATTTAGTAAATTTATTTGTGGCCCAAACTAATTTATACGCCCAGCAGTTTATTACCCAGAACCCCACCTCACAATACGCAAGAACCCTAGGTTGGACCCCAGTAACAGCAGCAGAAATAAAAATCTTCTATTTTGGCTAGACCATCCTCATCCTATAGCCCTAACAAGAAAAAAGTAGTAATGCATCTTCTGGCCATAGTTAGGTCATTAATCCCGCTCTACTGGATGAGTGAGAGAATTCCTACTCTGAGAGAATGGATCAGTAAGGTAGACCAAATTTATAAGTTTGAAGAAATGTCCAGCTGGCTGAACAGATCACAGGATAGATTTAATAAAATTTGGAGGCCTTGGAAGGACCTGAGAGACTCCTTGGAAGACCTGGCTTCTTAGTTTTCCTCTGGAGGGACATCGGTTAGTGGTGGTTTTTTGACTATGTACTCCCCCCCCCCTCCTATTTCCTCTCACCTCTTGACCTCCCACCAACCCCTTCTTTCCCACCTGTCAGTCTTGTCTAGTATTGTCTCCCCCCCCCTATGTTTTTTGTTGTTCCCCTAAGACACGGACAATTTTATCATATGTTATGTTCATTCATCAATTGTTATTCACCTTTAATAAGCAATAATGTAACATGTTGCTCTGTTTCTCATTATATATTGAGGACTTTTTCAGATGTGTGAGTATAGAGCTTTGTTGCCTGTTACTATGAAAAATTTCTATAAATAAAGAATTTTCAAAAAAAAAAAAGAAATGAAAATCTTGTGCTGCACATGGGGCTTATTAAAAAACCAAAAATGAGACAGTATTGGAGTGCAGATATCTTGTACCAGACTCCAGTATTCAGTACCGCCATGGCCCAGAATAGATTTGAGTCGATACTGAAATTTTTGCATTATAATGATAATGCACAGTGTCCTGCCCAAAGTGACCTGACATTTGATCGGCTTTTCAAAATTAGACCCATCCTTGACCACTTCAGTGCCAAGTTTTCTGAAGTGTACACCCCAGAAGAAAACATCTGTATAGAGGAGTCCCTGGTGCATTTCAAGGGGAGGGTAAAATTCCGCCAGTACCTGCCCAGCAAGCGGACAAAGTATGGCATAAAAATGTATAAGCTCTGCGAGAGTAAGTCCGGGTACACCTATAGGTTCCGGGTAGCGGGGCGGGGCGGATGAAGGGAGGGACACCCGGATTGAACCCCCAGAATGTCCCCCAGGCCTAGGAGTTAGTGGGAAACTAGTGTGGGACTTGCTACACCCACTGCTGGATAAGGGTTACCACCTGTATGTGGATAACTATTATACCAGCTTACCCCTCTTCATGTCCCTAAGTGCCAGGCGTACTGTGGCTTGTGGCACAGTACGCAAAAATCAGAGAGGCCTCCCTAGATCCCTGGTAGGGCAACCACTGAGAAAGGGTGAAAGTAGGGCTCTCCTCCATGAAAACACGATGGTGGTTAAGTACAAGGACAAGAGGGACGTCCTTGTACTGACCAGCATTCACCCCAACACCAGCTCCCCTGCCGCTGTACGTGTAACCACTACCACTGTCCTCAAACCGGACTGCATCCTGGCCTACAACAAGCATATGGGAGGAGTTGATCTTTCAGATCAAGTTCTGAAGCCCTACAATGCCACACAAAAAAACAAAGTGTGGTACAAAAAACTAGCCGTACACCTTGTACAGACGGCAATGTACAATGCGTATGTGCTATATAAATCTGCAGGACACACAGGAACTTTCCTTCACTTTCAAGAAGTAGTCATCAAGGCCCTAATTTTTCCCAGCCAAGCAGAAGAGGCCCCCAGGACTTCTGCAAGTTACAGTGCCCGGGTTGTACCAGGACAACAATTCCCTGGTGAAGTCCCCCCAAACAGCGAGGAAGGGAAGGACCCAAAAACGATGCAGGGTGTGTTCAAAAAGGGGGATTAGGAAGGACACCATTTATCACTGTGAAACCTGCCCTGAAAAACCTGGCCTGTGCATGAAGGAGTATTTCAGAATCTACCACTCATCCATGGATTAGTTTCATCCTTGATGTACCCTGAAACTTTTTCACTTTGTACCTCAGATATATTCCAAATAGCTTACATATCCACTTTTCACCAACCACTACATATTCATTTCTGTGATACACCAGTTTGCTAAAAAGTACCCTTTCTACAACTTAAAGTGTTCACACGGGGGTGCTCTTTCCAAAATGGGGTCACTTCTTGGGGTTTTTAGTTGCTGGGGACCTCAGGAAATTTTTAAACGTGACATGGCCATTTAAAAACCATGTCTGTTAATTCTGGCCTGCAAAATCCATATTTTGCAGTTTGCCTCTAGCGGCCTGCTGTGCGCCCATACAGCAGGCTGCGAGCACATATGGGGTGTCGATATAATTTGAAGAAAATGGGAAAGGCATAATGGGGTGCATTTTCTCCTTTAACCCCTTGTGAATATGAAAAATTAGGGTCTGCTAGTAATTTTTCATTTTCACAAATGTGTGCTTTGAAATGCTTTAACAAGTGTTTCTGCCTTCTGGGAGACACCAGTTTGCAAAAAGTACCCTTTCTACCACTTAAAATGTTGGTACGGGAGTGCTCTTTCCAAAATGGGGTCACTTCTTGGGGTTTTTAGTTGCTTGGGACCTCAGGAAATTTTTAAACGCGACATGGCCATTTAAAAACCATGTCTGTTAATTCTGCCCTGCAAAATCCATATTTTGCAGTTTACCTCTAGCGGCCTGCTGTGCGCCCATACAGCGGGATACAAGCACATATGGGGTGTTGCTATAATGGGGAGAAAATGGGGAACGCATACTGGGGTGCATTTTCTCCTTTAACCCCTTGTGAATATGAAAAACTAGGGTCTGCTAGTAATTTTTCATTTTCACAACTGTGTGCTTTGAAATGCTTTTACAAGTGTTTCTGCCTTCTGTAAGACCACTTAAAATGTTCGTACGGGGGTGCTCTTTCCAAAATGGGGTCACTTCTTGGGGGTTTCCACTGTAGGGCCAGCTCAGGGGGTCTTCATGTGCGACATAGCTCCCAATTATTATTCCAGCTAATTCCGCTTTCTAAAAGCCATATGGTGCTCCTTCCATGTGTCTCTTTATGTAGTGTATGTAAACTTCTGTATTCAACTGTGTGTGTGTGTGTGTGTGTGTGTGTGTGTGTGTGTGTGTGTGCGTGCGCGCGCGCGCGCGCGTGTGTATATATATATATATATATATATATATATATTATAAAGCTTAGTGTATGTGTGTCCGCTAAAGGAATCCGCACTGTCGCATTTACAATCTCGAAATTTTGCACAAAGGTACATCAGGTGTCTGGGAAGATTTTAGACCAGGTCTCAGCTGTCTAGGACATACCGTTACAGAGATATTTAAAAAAAATGCATTAGTCAATAGAAGCCTGGTCACATGACCCTTATCAGCCAATAGAAGCTTGCATGCCCTTACTCTCCACACACACAGTTTCACACCAGATTTCCATAACCACTCAGCCATTTTTCTCCACTGCTGTATGTTAACTTTGAAGGGGTAGGGTGCTGTGGATGACACTGTTAAAGGGGTATTCCGGTTACCATAAATATAACTTATGTTTTAGACTAATTCATCCTAAATCATTACCTAATATAATGTCAATTTCACATATTTACCGTTAAGTAGTAATAAAAGATGTTCTTATCACGGCCATCTATACTGTGCATCTAGTGGTTGGGTTATGTCTCACCTTAGTAACAGGAGATGATCCCTTTAAGGGTAATTTCACACAACACACAAGCATACTCAGTGCGGGAGATACCCTCAGTGTGCGAGCTACTGCCCCTGTGACATGAACTCACAACATTATTATGATTTATAATGCTGCGTGTTCCTGCCCGAACTCAGATCCACTAAATTATAATACAATTACAATACAATTCAGAAATGCTCTAAAAACGTAAGCAAATAGATGGTAGTTCATCTGCTGATGGCACACTACATAGGATTACAACTTGAAATGCTATTGCCATCCCTGTACTAGGGATTATACATGGAATTATACATGTACAGGTTGCAATATGGAGGGCAATAAACCATAAAGGTTAATTTTGAGTCACCATAATTAGATTAATATGTCCTAATTCCAATGCAGCAGAAAGGAGCAACTTGAGATCCTGGGCCCCAAAGCAAAATATGTCGCTGGGCCCTCACATACCATGTGTCATTTATAATATTGGTGTCTTGTTATGCAACAGGGGGATGTATGGGCCCCCACGGGCACCATGACCTGTGCTCATTTACCATTCCTGACTGAACAGTATCCTCAATCAAGCAAAAAATAAAAAAAACTTACCTTGAAGCAATCTGGCTTGGGGAAGGAGCAGAATACTGCTGAGGTCCCTGCGAAGCACATCTTATCTCAGATGGTTCTTTAATATGATTAATCCCATTTATAGGGGGAGGGAACAAATTGCATGCTACATTTAAAGATGTCCTGTCCACAACGAGACTTTGGGAATGTTGTCTAGCATCCTCAGTATCTCTGTTAAATTCTGACACAGATCTCTCGTTGTATAATCCAGATTTAGCAGCTTCCTTAGATGCCTGGTGTTCTCTGTACTTTTCCCATTTAGGAGGTGGAGGGCGAGGAGGCCCTTGCTTTTTTGATCTGGCTGATGGCGCTCTTTCTTCTAGTATGGTTGTAGGAGACTCTAACCTGTCTTGTAAAGCGAGATATTCCAAGTTAAGATGACTTACAGAGTATGCTCTGCTTCGTGACAAGGATAGCTGTGGTAAGGATGGCTCTGGATGTCCATCCTGAAATGATGCAAAGTCTCCCGTCCTTAGCGGATTTTCACAGGAAAGATCATATGAAGATGTCTTGTAACTTTGAGACCTTTCATGGTTGTCCTGCTCACAGCATGGGTTTAATAAGCCAGGATGTTGAAGTCCATATGGGAAACAGCATAAGTCACTATAAGGTGAAATATAACTTAACATTAAATGTTTGACAAGTTTTTGCAATTAAAAGTTTGTACAGTATATGTAACAAAGACTCCACAAAATAAGGATTTTCTTCAACTGGGAGGGTTGGTTTGGCCAACTTTCTCCATGTTCATACAAACCTACAATTTGATGAAATTTGCCTCTGCTATAAAATGTAGGACTCTCTCTCTTTCTTTCTCTTTCTTTCTCTCTCTCGCTATATATATATATATATATATATATATATATATATATATATAGGGGCTTTCCAGGATCAGAATAAGTATAGCCTGTCCTCAGGATAGGAAATCAATATCAGATCAGAGTGTGTCTGATACCTGGCCAATTAGCTGCATGAAGAGGCATCATTATGCCCATGAGAGCTGTGGCCTCATCACCATTTCCCTTTGTCCACCTGCCCTGCTGTCCCTTTGCTGCATTTGCTGGCATTACTGAAAATGCAGATGGCGGCGGTTTAACCCTTTAGATGCCATGGTCAAGGCGTTTGCAGAGGGTGGCTCCCTCTCTCTCTTCACTGACACCCCGCGCTATGATTAACAGGGGGCCAATGGTTGCTATGGCAGCCCCAAGCTTTGCCAAAGCCTTGGGGCCTGCCAGTTATGAACGCCTACGAGGGGAGACAAACTATTTTTTTTTTTCAAAAATACTCCTATTGTGTACGACTGGAAAAAACAAATATTTGGTATTGCAGCGTCCATAACACCGGCTCTACAAAAATATTATATGATATTATCTTGTCAGGTGAATGGATTAAAAAAATAAATAAAACTGGTGTCAGAACAGCCATTTTTTGGTCACCTCGCCTCACAAAAAGCATAATGTCGAGTGATCAATATGTGCTATCTACCCCAAAATGTTACCAATGAAACGGTCAGTTTATACCAGAAAAAATAAGCCCTCACACAAGAACATTACAAAAAAAAAAATAAAATAATATGGCTTTCAGAAAATGCCAATGCAAATACAATTTTTTTTAATGCTTTGTGTAAAACTGGTAAACATAAAAAAAAGAAAAACTAGTTAAAATTGGCATCTCTTTAATCGTACTGACCAGCAGAATAAAAGATAATGTGTCATTTTTTCCTGCATGGTGTACGCCGCAATAACAAAACCCAAAAAGCAATATCAGAGTTCCTGCCTTTTCTTTACCCTGCGTCCCAAAAAGCAACAAAATTGATCAAAAAGTCTTCAAAAGCCCCTGCACTGGTGGTGGATCTACATAGCTTTGACGTATCTATCGTCGATTTTAAATGTAAGACAGCTTCCTTGCTGCATGGTCTGCAACAGAATCTGCTCCAGATATATGGTGTATATCTGTTTGTAAATGACCCCCATAGTGCTCAGAAATTATGAAAAATGGCTGTATGGGTACCCCAGAGGCTGTTCAAAAGCAACATGGCGCCCAAAAACCAATCCATCAAAATCTGAGTTGCAAAAGCTAAATGGTGGTCTTTCCCTTTGGGACCATGCTGAGTACCCAAATAGCAGTTTACGTCTGTATTTTTTGGCTTTTCAGTACCCTGTAGAACTTGCCCAACAATTTAAAGGGTGTGTCTTATAAAACTTGCAATTTTCATTTTGAACAGTCCCCTGCTCATTAATTTCGGCTGTGGGGCCAAAATGCTCACTCCACTGCTTAATAAATACCTTGTGGAGTGTAGTTTCCGATATAGGATCACTTAGAAGAGGTTCCATTTATTATTTCACCCCAGAGCCTCTACAGTTGTCAGCACAACTGACACATTGTGTCTCAAAATGTGTATGGTGCCCTTTTACTCCTGAACCATCTGATACATTTAGGCAAACGATTAGGGCCACATGTGGGGTGTTTAGAAAACCAGGAAACACAGTTTAATAATAAGAGGGCTGATTTTTCACACTGGCACATGCTAGGCACAATATGTTGGGCACTGAAATGGCATATATGTGTTCACTTTGCACCATCTCCTGTGAATTAATGAACGCCTGTTGGGTCAAAATGCTATACCCACTGGTAAATTCTGTGACGTGTGTGGTTTCTAAAATGGGGTCACTTCTTAGGGGTTTCTTCTTATATTTCACCTCAGAGCCTCTGCAGTTGTCAATGCTGTATGAATCACTCATCTAGGCCTCAAATGCACATGGTGGTCTTTCTATTCTAAACCCTGCAGTGTGTCCACATAGCATTTTACGACCACATATTCAAATGAAAAATCTTTGGCTATCAAGGTGTCAAAGCACTCACTACATGTCTTAATAAATTTCATGAGGGGTGTAGTTTCCAAAAAGAAGTCACTTTTTGGGGGTTTCCAATGTATGGGGTGCCTCAGGGTCTCTACAAATGCGACATAGCTCCCAAAAACCATTCCAGCTAAATCTGCCCTCCAAAAGCCGTCGGGTGCTCCTTCCCTTCCGAGTCCTGCCATGTCCCCCTATAGCACTCTGTGAGCACATATGGGGTGTTGCCGTACTAAGGAGTAAATGAGTAACAGATTATGGGATGCATTTTCTCCTGTTACCTCTTATGAAAAGGAATAATTTGGTCCTAAACCAACGTTTTCATATAAAAAGTTTTCTATTTTCACGGCCAAGTGTTTCTCAATTTTATGAAACGCCTGTGCAGTCAAAGCATTAGTGTAGTTTCCGTAATAGGGTAACTTTTTGGGGGATTCCACTGTAGACACTTTATTCGCCCCTTCTGAACCCTGCTGTGTGCCCATACAGCACTTTACGACCACATATGGGGTGTTTCTGTAAACTGCAGATTCAAGGTGATCAATATTAATATTTGTTTGGCCCTCAACCCTTGATGGAAAACCCTTGATAGTTTCTAAAATGTCATTTATGGGTGATTTCTATCATGTAATCCCCTGAAAGTGACTTCAGAATTGAATTGGTTCTTAAAAGGTGGGTTTGGAAAAAATTCTTAAAAATGTTAAAAATTGCTTCTAAAATTCTAAGCCTTCTAATGTCCTTAAAAAATAATTTCTAAAATGATGCCTACATACAGTATACATATGGTGAATGTTAATTATTTTATGAGGTATTATATGTGTCTAAAAAGCAGAGAATTTGAAGTAAAAAAAAATTTCAGATTTTCAGTAAATTTTGCAATTGCTTATAAAAGAAAAAAGTAAAACATATTGACCAAAATTTACTGCTAACATGAAGCGCAATATGTCATGAGAAAACATTTATAGAATCACTTGGCTGAGTAAAAGCATTCCAAAGTTGTTACCACAAAATTTGGCTCGGTCAGAAAGGAAAGATAAACAGCACTTTTGTCAATGTGCAGTGGGTAGATAATGATAATCTATCCTCAAGATAGGTCATCAATATCAGACTGGCAGGGGTGCGTGAAGTCAAATCCAGATGTTTGAAGAGAAGGCGGTGCTTTGGTGAGCGCCGTTTCCTCTCAAGCGCTGCGTGTCATCTGCCTTGTAGCTGAGGCAGAGTGTAATTACAAGTGCTGGCCCCATTCAATGAGACTAGCAATTGTAATTACACTGCACTGCCAATATGATTAAGACAACGCATGGTGCGATCTTAAAGTGGAAGCAACGCTCACATAAGCGCCACCTCCTCTTCAAATTAAATTTTTTTAAAAAAGAAGAAAAAAAAATGTATGAGGATTAATCAAATCTCGGGGAAAGCTACTTCACCAAGTAAGGAACTGAGAAAGCGCCAGCGGAGAGGAGGACGTGTGATGGTCACCAGAAAGCCAAGTGGCAAAACATTAGAAATAGAATTAGAAACAATTCCCCCTATGTACCAGAGCGCTAAAGACAGTCACGGATAACATGAATAACAATAAGAGCACAGTGAAGTCAGGGAGCTGGAGATGCTCCTAGATAAAAGCAAAAAATGATAGTGCCCACTAAGTCAGCAAAAATAACCTTATAGAAGGAATAAAAACAAATAAACAAACATACTTAGTTTGTACGTAGATGATAAAAACACATTAATAGTCACAGGTGTTACTCACTTCACAGGGGGGTGGGGTGCAGGATAGAGCTCAAGACACCTGACCCACGGAACCCCCCTAGCCAGAATTGCCTGTAGATATTAGGTTAATGATGGCAGCCACTCAGAGGCTTCTTATCAAGGACCTTTATTAGATTCAAAGCTCAACGAGTTTCAGGGTCTTCTTGGGTACCCCTTCCTCAGGAGCAACAATGTGGTACAAAACAAATACACATACATATCAATGAAGGTATTTATAGAGGAGGCTGGGTAGTGGGAGGGAATCCAGACGGCTTGCACATGGCAGGAGACCCGGGAAAAGCCGGTTCCTGCCACGCACTCGGAGCATTGTGCGAACTTCCGGTCACATGTGCGCTCCAACCTGGAACGCAACCCGGACTTACAATTCATCTTATCACACAATTACTTTCTCTTTAATGATAATATGTACATTCAGGAAAAGGGCACAGCCTATGCTAACTTGGTTATGGGAGTTTTCGAGAGTCAAATGGGCTTCCTCCACCACCCTAAAATAGCATTTTATAGAAGGTATATTGATGATCTTATCCTCATCTGGCAGGGGAGCACCAGTGAACTGGAATCATTCGCTAAAACAGTTAATAACGATTGGAACCTGAAATTGACGTTAGTGCACCACCCTACTGAGATTGTCTTTCTTGACTTACATCTCAATATCTTAGGGGGGCAGATCTGCACTCGTACTCACTTCAAGGTGGTGGATTCGAACAGTTACCTGGATTTCAATAGCTGTCATCACCACAAATGGAAGACCAATATTACATTTAGTCAGATGAAGAGGATTCGCAGGAACTCTTCAAGACGGTGTCGTCCGAAGGAGCAGATCAAAGTGCTCAAAACAAGGTTTCTTGACAAAGGATATCCCCGACAACTTATTAAAGAATCCTCCAATAGAGTTCTCCAGGAAAGCCAAAAGGAGAGCCTAAGAGAAAGACAAACTAGAAACACCCAAGAAACCACCCCCCAGCAAGTCTAATAACACGGTATAACATAACACCATCAAATAAAATTCTGACGAAACATTGGTCAGTACTTCTGAAAGACCCCATTCTGGGGCACAATATTCCCAAAAAAATGAATTTGACTTTCCGTAGGGCCAAAACCCTAAATGGGCACCTTCATGCCCAAAACTCACTACGAAAGATCAGGTAAAGAAACAGTCAGTTAAAGCACCTAGAAGGGGAGCCTTTAGATGCGGGATAACTAGATGTAAATGTTCAATGCTAGAACAGGGTCCCACAGAGATACAACTCCCCTGCCTAGACGGGCCCATCCCAATTAAACAGGAGATGAACTGTGGGAGTACCAATGTAATTTACCTCCTAAGATGCCCATGTGATCAATATTATGTAGGTAGAACTACTCAAGCACTCAGAGAACGGATGACGGATCACCGTTCTAACATTAGACGCAAGATTGTGACCCATAGTGTGTCGCGACATTTTTCCCTGGTCCATGGAGGAGATCCAACTTTACTCCGAGTGGTCCCACTAGAACAAGTGTCCATTTCCTTTCAGCAGCTCTGCAGAAAGGAAATGTATTGGATTTACAAGCTGAATACTCTAACACCATATGGGCTTAATGAGTCGCTTGAATATGTGAATTACTAACGATTGATGCCCCCAGAGCTCTCCCTGTGGCTAGATGATCTACAGAGCAAAATAAATGTTTTTTTTTTTATCCATCACCCTGATATATGTTTATATGCCTTTGATTATGACACACTTAGGCTACTTTCACACTTGCGTTTGCAGGATCCGTTTGTGAGATCCGTCCAGGCTCTCACAAACGGATCCGTCATGATAATACAACCGTCTGCATCCGTTCTGAATGGATCCGTTTGTATTATCTTTTACATAGCCAAGACGGATCCGTCATGAACTCCATTGAAAGTCAATGGAGGACGGATCGATTTTCTGTTATGTCCGAGAAAACGGATCCGTCCCCATTGACTTACATTGTGAGTCATAACGGATCAGTTTGGATCAGTTTCCATCAAGCGGACACCAAAATGCTGCAGGCAGCGTTTTAGTGTCCGCCTCCAAAACGGAATGGAGACTGAACTCAAGCAAACTGATGCGTTCTGAAAGGATCCTTTTCCATTCAGAATGCATTAGGGAAAAACTGATCAGTTTAGGACCGTTTGTGAGAGCCTGTGACGGATCTCACAAACTGATCCTGCAAACGCAAGTGTGAAAGTAGCCTTATAGTAGTAATGGGCATATTATTTATGTTATGTTTTAGAGTTATTTATATGTTTATATATTGATCAATGGGGGTCTCTCCTTTTTATGTCCTCTTAGATATTTTTACTACATTTCCCTGGGTTTTTTTTTATTATATTTCCCTAGGATTCTATATATGTTATATATTATATTTTATATATGTGTTTTATGCACTTTCCTTTTACTATATTATTTATTAGTAATGGTAAGGCATTATAGGGGACTGATTACCCAGTATCTCTATGTGTTTATTTAATTGTTTATATGTCTATGTATCTATCGTTGACAGTTACAGTGCTGGCCAAAAGTATTGGCACCCCTGCAATCTGTCAGATAATACTCAATTTCTTCCAGAAAATGATTGCAATCACAAATGCTTTGGTAATAATATCTTCATTTAATTTGTCTTCAATGGAAAACCACAAAAAGAATTGTCAAAAAGCCAAATTGGATATAATTCCACACCAAACATAAAAAAGGGGGTGGACAAAAGTATTGGCACCCTTTGAAAAATCATGTGATGCTTCTCTAATTTGTGTAATTAACAGCACCTGTTACTTACCTGTGGCACATAACAGGTGGTGGCAATAACTAAATCACACTTGCAGCCAGTTGAAATGGATTAAAGTTGACTCAACCTCTGTCCTGTGTCCTTGTGTGTACCACATTAAGCATGGAGAAAAGAAAGAAGACCAAAGAACTGTCTGAGGACTTGAGAAGCAAAATTGTGAGGACGCATGAGCAATCTCAAGGCTACAAGTCCATCTCCAAAGACCTGAATGTTCCTGTGTCTACCGTGCGCAGAGTCATCAAGAAGTTTAAAGCCCATGGCACTGTGGCTAACCTCCCTAGATGTGGACGGAAAGAAAAATTGACGAGAGATTTCAACGAAAGATTGTGTGGATGGTGGCTAAAGAACCTCGACTAACATCCAAACGAGTTCTAGCTGCCCTGCAGTCCGAGGGTACAACAGTATCAACCCGTACTATCCGTCGGCGTCTGAATGAAAAGGGACTCTATGGTAGGATACCCAGGAAGACCCCACTTCTGACCCAGAGACATAAAAAAGCCAGGCTGAAGTTTGCCAAAACTTACCTGAGAAAGCCAAAAACTTTTTGGAAGAATGTTCTCTGGTCAGATGAGACAAAAGTGGAGCTTTTTGGGAAAAGGCATCAACATAGAGTTTACAGGAAAAAAAAGAGGCCTTCAAAGAAAAGAACACGGTCCCTACAGTCAAATGGACTGCTTGACTGTGTGCATGGCATTATGAAGTCTGAAGACTACCAACAAATTTTGCAGCATAATGTAGGGCTCAGTGTGAGAAAGCTGGGTCTCCCTCAGAGGTCATGGGTCTTCCAGCAGGACAATGGCCCAAAACACACTTCAAAAAGCACTAGAAATTGGTTTGAGAGAAAGCACTGGAGACTTCTAAAGTGGCCAGCAATGAGTCCAGACCTGAATCCCATAGAACACCTGTGGAGAGATCTCAAAATGGCAGTTTGGAGAAGGCACCCTTCAAATCTCAGGGACCTGGAGCAATTTGCCAAAGAAGAACGGTCTAAAATTCCAGCAGAGCATTGTAAGAAACTCATTGATGGTTACCGGAAGCGGTTGTTCGCAGTTATTTTGTCTAAAGGTTGTGCTACCAAGTATTAGGCTGAGGGTGCCACTACTTTTGTCCGGCCCATTTTTGGAGTTTTGTGTAAAATGATCAATGATTTGACTTTTTTTCATTCTCTTTTGTGTTTTTTCATTGCAAGCAAAATAAATGAAGATATTATTACCAAAGCATTTGTGATTGTACTCATTTTCTGGAAGAAATTGAGTATTATCTGACAGAATTGCAGGGGTGCCAATACTTTTGGCCAGCACTGTATAGCCTGATTATCTACTCTTATCTATCCTTTATGAATATTTTTTTTTGATCATGACGAGTTAGTATTATCAAACATCTTTGACACCATATCCAGTAGTGGCCTTTACCTCAGGCCATTGATCGTTCTATCAGTAGGCGCATAGGAACGGAGTGTCTCCTGTGCGTTCCACTCTGGAACGCATTCTGAACCGGAAGTCCGGGTTGCGTTCCAAGTTGGAGCGCACATGTGACCGGAAGTTTGCACATTGCTCCAAGTGCGTGGCAGGAACCAGCTTTTCCCGCGTCTCCTGTCACGTGCAAGCCGTCTGGATATCCTCCCACTACCCAGCCTCTTCTATAAATACCTTCATTGGTATGTATGTGTATTTGTTTTGAACCACATTGTTGCTCCTGAGGAAGGGGTATCCAAGAAGACCCCGAAACGCGTTGAGCTTTGAATCTAATAAAGGTCCTTGATAAGAAGCCTCTGAGTGGCTGCCATCATTAACCTAATATCTACAGGCAATTCTGGCTAGGGGGGTTCCGTGGGTCAGGTGTATTGAGCTCTATCCTGCACTCCACCCCCCTGTGAAGTGAGTAACACCTGTGACTATTAATGTGTTTTTATCATCTACATACAAACTAAGTATGTTTGTTTATTTGTTTTTATTCCTTCTATAAGGTTATTTTTGCTGACTTAGTGGGCACTATCATTATTTGCTTTTATCTAGGAGCATCTCCAGCTCCCTGACTTCACTGGGCTATTATTGTTGTTCATGTTATCCGTGACTGTCTTTGGCGCTCTGGTACATAGGGGGAATTATTTCTAAAGGAGTCCAGTGGTACACCTTTGGTTTATTTCTATTACCTCCTCTTCAAACAGCTGATCGGTGGGGGTGCCAGGAGTTGGACCCCAATCAATCTGATGTCGATGACCTAACCTGAGGATAGTTCATCAGAATCTACCAACTGCACAACCCATTTCAAGGGAGTCTGTCACCGAATTTTCACCCACTAAACCATCAGTAATGGCCTGCGGAACATTGCACAAGGATGCTAGACGTACATTCATGCCATTTGTCTCTGTGGTAAATCTCCTGGAAAAGCAGTTTTGAGCCTATGAAAAAAGGCTCCACAGTACCCAACAGGATGAGCATTTGTTTCGAAAGTGCCCAAGCTGCCACCCTCCCCTGCATTCTATACCCCCACTCTCCACCAAAGTCATGCTGATGCAGCATTTTCCTACTGCATGCTCCCACCTTATGCTGTGCCTGGCATCCTCTCCCTTGACATCAGGGAGATTCCTCGGCAAATCTAGCACAGGAACTGTGTCATGAGGGGAGGACACCTTTGCAGCATAGGGGAGGTACTCAAAGTGGGGTAGGGTGGCAGGCTCGGCACTTTCTAAACCAGGGATCTCAAACTCGTGGCCCTTCAGCTGTTGCAAAACTACAACTCCCATCATGCCCCAATAGCTGTAGGCTCTCCTGGCATGATGGAAGTTGTAGTTTTACAACAGCTGGAGGGTCACGAGTTTGAGATCTCTGTTCTAAACCATGGCCATTACTGATAGTTTAGAGGGTGAACATTTGGTGACTTTTTAACTGTGACTTAAAAAATTACCGCATCTATCAGCTTTACGCCGCCCGTGCAAATGAAGGCAGAAATCTATGGCAGCTCAGACCTGTCGTAGATATCTGTTTAGGCACATGGACTACAGGATGATGATGTGCCTAATTTAGGTGCGCACCTTATCATAAATTAGGCACATACCTGTGTCAATATATTAGCCCAGTCCATTTGTATTGGCTCTGTTTCTGTAGCAGTTTTATGGGGCTTTATTTCATCTGGCCTCAATTATTAGTTGTGATATATTGTTATATGTAATTTTTAATAAATGATATGGCATTTCTTTATAAGTTGTTAGGCTAGACCCCTTTTTTCTGCGCACATTGAGGTATTATCGGTAATCATGTATTTTGGAGTTGACTGGATTTGTCATTTTTAAATGGTTAAAAAAAAAACTATAAAAATGAATGGTAGAATTCGTCAATCCAAACCGCTTAATATACAGTCTTCGTTCAAACTGTTTTCAAAGCTCTTGTCACTAAAAAGAGTAACATTTATTTTTGTTAGTCGGATATGCCATTTTTAATAAATTTACATTTTAAAATAAAAAGATCCCCATCAACTTGAAAGATAACAGGCCAAACTTGATGGACAGATGTCTTTTTTCGGCCTTATAAACTATGTTACTATAGAAATGAATGGCATAGTGTTCAGAGAATCACGTTTTAAAGGTCATCTGTCAGCAGATTTGTACCTATAAAACAGGTTTGACAATACCCCATAGATTCCCTTTGGGGTTTAGGTCAGGCGATTTTGCTGGCCAATCAAGCACAGTAAACCAGATACTGGTACTTTTGTCAGTGTGGGCAGGTGCCAGGTCCTGCTGGAAAATGAAATCAGCATCTCCATAAGGTTTGTCAGCAGAGGGAAGCATGAAGTTCTCTAAAATTTCCTGGTAAATGGCTGTGCTGACTTTGGACCTGATATAACACAGTGGACCAACACCAGCAGATGACATGGCTCCCCAAACCATCACTGATGGTGGAAACTTCACACTGGACCTCAAGTAACTTAGATTGTGTGCACTCTTCCTCCAGACTCTGAAACCTTGATTTCCAAACGGAGTACAAAATTTACTCTCATCTGAAAACAGGACTTCGGACCACTGAGCAACAGTCCAGTCCTTTTTCTCCTTAGCCGAGATAAAACGCTTCTGACATTGTCTCCGGGTCATGAGTGGTTTAACACAAGGAATTTGACAGTTGATGTGGCTGTTGAAGCATTGACTCCAGCCACAGTACACTCCTTGTGCGGTTGTCCGTTTTTCTACCACACTTTTTCCTACCACTCAACTTTCAATTAATATGCTTGGATACAGCACTCTGAACAAACAGCTTCTTTAGCAATGACCTTTTCTGGCCTTTTTTTATTCAGGCGATTATCCTCTTTGTGGAGGATGTCAATAACTGTCTTCTGGACAACTGTGAAGTCAGCAGTCTTCCCCATGAGTGAGTACCCTACTAAACCAGACTGAGGGACCATTTAAAGGCTTAGAAAATCTTTGCAGGTGTTTTGTGTTGATTAGCTGATTGGAGTGTGATATCTTGAGTCTACAATATTCAACTTTTTCAAAATATTCTAATTTTGTGAGTTACTGACGTTTTGGTTTTCATTAGCTGTAAGCTATAATCCTCAACATTAAAAGAAATGCTTGAAAAAGTTCACTCTGTGTGTAATGAATCTACATGAGTTTTAATTTTTGAAATGAATTACTGAAATAAAATGAACTTTTCCATGATATTCTAATTGATTACAATGCACTAGTATGTGTTTGTAATAAAAAAAAAAAAAAAAAGTCGCAACTCTCCTCTCCTCCCTCGCCATTTCCTTAAAAGCCAGCTGCCTGGCAAATTTATTTTAATTAACCCCCTGAAAGCACTGGTCTTGATAAATCTCCTCCTGTGTATTTCTTTCAAGAAATGTAAATCTAGTTTTAAATTTCATGCAAAAAATACAGTATAAACTGACACCAATTGTGTCTGAATTACAGTATTTACAATTGTAACATGTAAAGGAACAGGTCAAAAGAAAAAAGTCCTTAAAGGGTTATTCTCATTTTAGACAATGGGGGCATATCGCTAGGATATGCCACCATTGTCTTATAGGTGGGGGTCCCACCGCTGGGACCCGCACCTATATCCAGAACGGAGCCCCCGAACTGAATGAGGGTGCACTGCGCATGGACCGCACCTATAAGACAATGGGGGCATATCCTAGCGATATGCCCCCATTATCTAAGATGAAAATGCCCCTTTAAGGACCATGCCATTTTTCACCATAAAGGGGTTCTCCGGGAATTAACAAATTGAAAATACTTAAAGGGGTTCTCCAAGTTATATCCTCAGGAAAGGTCATCAATATCAGATCAGCTGTTTGAAGAGGAGGTGCGCGCCGTACCAGCGCTACCTCCTCTTCATTGTTTACACGCTAGCCGTAGCATGGGTAGCGGTGAGTAGGTGTAATTACACCTAACTGCCCCATTCATTTCAATGGGAAGGCTCATTCCCATACAAGTCTATGGGAGCGATCCTTCCCATTGAAATGAATGGGGCGGTAATTAACACAGAAGAGGATAGTATACTGCTACAGATGGATCTGGATAGATTGGAGGCTTGGGCAGAGAAGTTGCAGATAAGGTTTAATACGGACAAATTTAAAGGGAGTCTGTCACCTCATTTTCACCTATATAGCTAACAGCAGTGCCCCATAGACGATTGCATACATATCTCAGACATACCGGTGTGCACTGTGTGTGTGTATTCCTCGTTCAGAAAAAGCACTTTTATTCTGCAGGAAAACAGCTCCCAAGTGCCAGGCTCTGCTGCTGCTGCAAACCAGACTGGAGGGGGGAGGGCAGCTTTAGCTGCTCATATCTTGGGATTAGTAGCAGACATTCCAAGCTTTAAAATGATACCAAAATCACAGCATTATATCCAGTATATCAGAAGATATAGCTGTTAGAAATCGAGCCGGGAGAGAAAGCTGTTTTTACTTTCACTTTCAGCCGGGCACTTGGGAGCTGTTTTCCTGCAGAATAAATGTGCTTTTTCTTGACATGTAATACAGACACACAGTGCACACAGGTATGTCTGGGATGTGTATGCAATCTTCTGTGGGGCAGTGCTGTTAGTTATATAGGTGAAAATGAGGTGACAGACTCCCTTTAAGGTTATGCACATAGTAAGGAATAATGCAAGTCACCAGTACATACTAAATGGTAAAACACTGGGTAACACTGGCATGGAAAAGGACCTAGGAATTTTAGTGAACAGCAAACTAAGCTGTAGAAACCAGTGTCAGACACTGGGTTGCATCAAAAGCGGCATAGATGCCCGTGATGAGAACATAGTCCTGCCCACTTTACAGATCACTAGTCAGACCACACATGGAGTACTGTGCACTGTTCTGGGATCCTGTGAACAAGGCAGACATAGCAGAGCTGGAGAGGGTTCAGAGGAGGGTAACTAAAGTAATAACTGGAATGGGTGGACTACAGTACCCAGAAAGATTATCAAAATTAGGGTTATTCACTTTAGAAAAAAGACGATTTCAGGAGTATAATAATATTGCAGGTTATAGCTACTAGAGATGGGTCGTTGATCCAGGGAGTTATTCTGATTGCCTGATTCGAGTCGGGAAGAAATTATTTTCCCCTAAAGTGAGGAAAATTGGCTTCTACCTCACAGGGTTGTTTTGCCTTCCTCTGGATCAACTTAAAAACTCCAAAAAAAGTTACCCCATTTCGGAAATTATAGGACAAGGTGACACTTTTATTGATACTATTTTGTGGTATTGACTTTTTATTGCTCTATATTACGCTTTTTGTGAGGCAAGGTAACCAAAAAATGGCTGTTCTGGCACAGTTTTTATTTTTTGCTTTTTTACGGTGTTCACCTGACGGGTAAAATCATGTGCTATTTTTATAAAGCATGTTATGGAGGCGACGATATCAGATATTTCTACTTTTCTTTTTCTTTTATTTAAGTTTTACAGAATAAAGCATTTTTGAAAAACAAATCATGTTTTTGTGTCTCCTTTTTCTGAAAGCCATATTTTTAGGGCGATTATCTTATGTAGGGGCTCAGTTTTTGCGGCATAATGCGACGGTTTGATTGCTACTATTTTGTGGTCCATACTACTTTTTAATCGTTTGGAATTACACTTTTGTGATGTATGGTGACAAAAAAATTATTTTTTGGCACGGTTTTTATTCATTTATTTTTTTTACGGTATTCACCAAACAGGTTAGCTCATGTGATATTTTTATAGGGCAGGTTGTTACAGATGTGGCGATACCAAATATGTTTTTTTTTTTTAAATATATTTTGGTTTTAATCAATAAAAACATTTTTGAAACAAAAATGATGTTTTTATGTCTTCATTTTCTGAAAGCCATATCTTTTTTATTTTTTTGGCCGATAGTCTTATGTAGGGTCTCATTTTTTGATGGTTGTTACGGATGCAGTGATACCTAGTATGTGTGTTTTTTATTTTTTTTTCTATATTGTATAATTTTAAATGTCTCTTTTTATGGGGAAGGGGCTGTATTGAACTGTCAGTGTCTTACAGTGTAAGACGCTGACAGTTGCCTAAAAGACCCAGCCCTGGGGCTGGATCTCCTGGGCTTCCGTAGCTGGCAGTCCCGATGCCTGTGTAAGGCATCGGGGCTGCCATAGCAACCATCAGGTCTCCATGACTGCAGCACGGGGACCCGATGGGGATATACAAGTTTTTCGCAAACCCCCTGTATGCCACGGTCAGCATGACCGCGGCATCCGTGTTTTCACCAATGATGGCGGATACAGCAGGGTCCCGGCTGTCAGTATCAGCCAGGCCCCTGCTGCTGATCGCAGCAGCGCATGTGGGGCAACCGGTTAACCTTAGGATGAGAATGCTCGTCCCAAGGCATTAAGTACTGGCCAGTTAGGACAAGCATTCTTGTCCAGGGTCAGTAAGAGGTTAAACAGTTGCAATATTATTACCAGGTCTCTATCTTTTGACCCCAGTTCAGGTATTGGCTAGAAACACAAAGTGCCACCTGCTGTCTGAAAAGTTGTATTGCAGGTACATTTAGTATTTGTAAAGTTGGGACATTCTGTTAGAATTAGGCACTACATTTCACGCTACACAAATCTGGCTATATCGAGATAAATGAACAGTTAAGTGTGGACATCACTGTAAATGTGCATTTCCTGAAGGAAATACATAGTGCTTGGAAAGAGCTAAAAGTTTATGTGTGTGAGAGAGTGACAAGAGGGGCTGTGCATCTGTGCTGTGTCTGTGAGACTGGGTGGTAGTAAGACTGTGACTGTAATCTCATCCATTGCAGTTAAAATATGAAATCAATGATTGAAATCATTCATTTCTATGTGGGATTTTTTAATTATTAAATTTAAAGTGGTTAAAAAGCCCCCCAATATGCCAGGCCCCCCACACTGAGTATACTTACCCCACATCGCTCCTGGAACCTGCACCGCCACTGCTGTTTCTCCCCGTGTGTGGATGAAAACATACGGTGTTGGGGGGGAGCAGCCAATGGCAGGCGGGGACAGGCCTCCCTAGCATCACCCGCCATGCTAGGGAGGCTCATCCCCGCCCCCGCCTGCCATTGGCTGCTCTAACCCCCCCGAAACTGGATGTTTTCATCCGTGCATGGGGACAAGCTGCAGCGGTGGTGGTGCAGGGTACAGGAGCGGCGCGAGGAGAGGGGTAAGTATATTCAGTGTGGGGGGCCCAGCATATTGGGGGGCTTTTTATCGGATTGGATAACTCCTTTAAGTTTATTAAAAACTACCAATTTGATTGACTCAAAAACACATAGCATGCTTTAGCACCAACAGCTTTGAAACGCAGTTTGCACAGAGCCTGTATGTTAAGCGGTTCGGGCTGTATTAATTTCAGAAAACTGAATAAATAAGGCACTATAATTCAAAGCTCTAAAACAGATTGGGGACTAGGAACAGAACCAGGACTCTCTCCTTCTAAAGGAGTTAGG
Organism: Rhinella marina; assembly: GCA_900303285.1. Lineage (NCBI taxonomy): Eukaryota > Metazoa > Chordata > Amphibia > Anura > Bufonidae > Rhinella > Rhinella marina. The sequence goes on along the minus strand of ONZH01012165.1, from coordinate 123,862 downwards.
ACTGTTTCACACGAGCGTGTTCAGTCTGGAAATCACGCATCATGCGCGAGTGTGATCCTGTTTCGGAGGAGCGCAGGGCACTTTACTTCTAAAGAATTATACAGACAAAGCTGTCAGTATGATTCTGTAGCAATAAGGTCATGCAGAGACACATGGCATAATAAATCAATATAATGCCATGTGCTTCTGCAAGATGAGCAGTGTCCTGAACAAAGGATCACACTCACACACGAAGCGCGACTTCGGGACTGCACACACTTGTGTGAAACAGCCCTTAATCAGCCAAGCTATTTTCCCACCAAGGGAATCCCTTTAAATTTCCCCACCACACTAAGCAGCAGGCAGCACTAGAAGTCATAGCTGCCTGGTGCTTACTGGAACAGCCTGCCAAGACCTCTGTGCAGTCCGGCATTGCAGGAGGTTTGTAAGGTTCCGTCCGGCCCCATTCAGTATAATGGTGACCGGTGGAGATCCGAGCGCATTCCGTCAAATATGCCAAGCACTGTCCGGAATAAAACTTCTGCCGGAACAGCCGGATCTTTGATGCTACTGTGCAACTAGCCTTAGTGCACTATAGGTCATAGCAGTGCACATATGGTGCATTGAGATCACCAATTCAACACTGCATTGCACATACCATGTATTTATCAGTTCACCAGTTCAGCATTGCAGCACAGACAGTGCATACATGGTCAGATGCACCAGTTTAGCACTAGGATAAGCAGTTGTGTAACTTGGTTTAAATAAATATGCTGTTAGAAGCCCACCTGCTCTTGCTGCATTTGCACCTGAGATATAACCCTGTAGGCAGGAGGGGACCTCTTCAGAGACTCTAAGAGCTAAGACCAACTGCACTATTGGCTAATACCTCACCAGATAACCCCATCCCTCCCTGCTATACACAGCACTACTTAAAGGTGTATTCCCATTTCAGACAGTGGGAGCATGTCCACTTCTGGGACCTGCACATACATCGAGAACAGATTCCTGAAAGTTGTGGAGGGCGAACTGAATGGGACTGTGCAGGTACACACCCCCAACTGGTCACCTCCCCTCTGTACCCTTACTGAAGGCTAATAGCAATTCTTTCATGACGTCTAGTAGAAATAATAAAGGAATGACACAACATAGAGCCATAAGAATAGATGCTCCAGAATTATCACATGGGGAGTGCATAAGGCTATTAAAACAGGCATGTAATGACTGGTGAACGGTCTTTTTAGTTATATATGCACTAAATGCTCAACATTTTAAACATCCGTTCATGAAATGTACAGTTATACCTAAAGTGTCATTATCCCAGTAAGTTCAAAAACAAATGTGATATTTTCTCAGACTGTGCAGGTTCTTATCCTATTATAGCTAAAGTGACTCATGGAAATGTTGCTTTCCGCTCAAAAGGGAGGTGAAGGGTATTTGAGACAGTTACACCCTTTCACAGGAACTGCAATTCAAAGGACTAAATCCTAAAGCAAAAACAATTTAAGGGAGTCTAACAATGAGGTTTACATTTACAAATGCCCCACCGTATAATGGCTTGAAATGTGTCTTTACCATTAACCCTTAATTATGCTGTTTTAGCTCAAACTTTTCTTTTGAGTATGGCATCTTCCTATATGTGGTCATTTGGAAACTAGACCCCTCAAGGGATTCATCTAGAAGTGTAATGAGCTTTTTGACACCACAGGTGTCCAAATGTAATGTGTAACAGGTGATGCAGAGTGAGAATTGCTAATTTTCCATTATGCCAATTCAGTGCACAACATGTTATGTTATTAAATGCATAATGCACAGAGAGGTGATCAGAGGAGATGATGAGGGTGATAAAGTGAGGTGATCACAGTGGAGTGGTCTCAGGATGCAGTAATCAAAAGGCTGTAGACAGAATAGTTTTTTTGTTTTTGTTTTTTAAAACAGCATGCAGCTATCGCTACTGTGTCATCGTGTCACTTAACACAATGATTTGTTAACATGGCTCCATAAATTTATGGACGTTTGCATTAATTAACTACTACTTTCTACTGCACCGTAAATGTAAGTAAAGCGCAGAACGGGAAAGGGCTAACAAATATAGCCCAACCCAATAAAAAACACAGAAACCAAAAGTTTTGAGACTGACAAGTTTTGGTATTTACAAGCTTTGCTGCTTCAGTGTTTTTATGTTTTTGCATTTAATTTTTTTGTTTTATTGACAAATGCATCAAGTTTATGCAAAGACTCAATATTTACAGGGTTAACTAGTGTTGGTAGATTCGGATTTGGACATCTCATAACTTCTGGCCACAGCTGTAGACTTTTAGAATGAAAAAAAGGATTACTTAAAGGGAACCATTCAGCTATACTATACTGCCCTCACTAAGGCACTGATTTCAGGGATCTGTCACTTCTGAGCTGGCAGCAGAATAGAGACTGCAATTCAAGGGATTATAGGCAAATGACATGATTTATTTGACAATATTCCAGTAGTATATTAAAGTTTTCAACAATAATAGTCGGCAATAATCTGAAGAATCAGATACCTAGATGTTGCTCTGGATAAGGAAACTGTGACAAGTATGGGCTTGAAGTAGGCTTAAGGCCCAGGCCCCAGTCCATAGTACTGTGTCCGTCTATCCATGTGCAACCATGGCATCCTGAGCTTCCTCTTAAGCCTACTTTAAATCCATACTTCTCACAGTTTCCCTAACCAGATATCTGAAGGCTTATTGGTGAAAACATTAATATACTACTGGAATGTTGTTGTATAAATCACGTGCAATTTGCATATTATCCCTTAGAGTACAATTTCTCTATTCTACTGTTTTAACTGTTCTAGGACCCAACTCTAGCATCCTCAAGACTAGGCTCGTATGCCATTAAACCTTTTCTACACAACTTGTGAGCTGGCAGTCAGTACCTTTACAGCTCGTGCCAGCGCTGTGAGGGTGATGAGTCCGGTGAGGCTTGCTAGCCCAGCCCTCGGAAGATGACTGACAGGTTTCTTTTTATGTGTAACAGAGAAAGCAACCCATCACTCATCATCTGGAGCTGCTATATTGGGAGTAGAGACATAAGCCTAAAGGTCAAATAATGTTAGTCATATTAGACATGTGTAACTGAGGAAAAATAGAATTTTAGAAAGTAACAATGTGCTTCAATTCTAAACATGAACAAAAAAAAAGAATGATTTTTATTATTTCTCTTAAATAATTTATACAAATAAAATATTTTTACTGATAAATCGAATTTTAGTTCCAACGACAAACATCTCACCTCACAGACTGGCTGCATTTCCTGTTGATTTTCTGATGCTGGCTCCACTGCTTCAACGGTGTATCCTGTTTTCAACATTCCATGGCACAATGAAGAAAAACAAAAAGGAAATTCAGCCAAAACAAAGACTTTAAGTCAAGCCATTTTGTATCCCTTTCCTGACTTCTAAATCCAGAAGGATTTGCATCATCTGCCATGAATATACTAGCAAACAAATTATGTAGAAAGAAAATATTCCATGCCAGCGCTCCTTCCCCTTCATTACACAACGTGTCATCTCCCTTGCAGCGGTGGCATAGTGTAATTACCAGTACTCACTCCACTCACTTGTAATTACACTCACTTTTGAAATGACGGGTAGTGTAATGTAGAGGAAGCAGCGCTTGCATGGAGCACTAATCGGCGGTGGTGCCAAGTGTTAGACCCCCCTGATCAGATAGTGATGACCTATCCTGGGGATAGGTCATCAATGTATACGCCTGTACAACCCCATTAACGCCTTACAGGGAATCTGTCATCTCTGACCTTATCATACTGTTTGCAAACAGGGTTCACATGACTAAAATGCAGTTGTTGTTTTTTTGGGGTGATTCGTGCCTCTGTTTTCTGTTTATGACACGTTTGATATACAAATTAGGCATTTGGTGCAATGAGGACCCCACCATTGCCCATTCCACCCCAGGTCCTCTTATTTTTATGACCAGTCCCTCCCTGGTTGCTTTGATTGACAGGTTACAGGTAGTGGCAAAGCAGCAAGGGAGGGGCTGACCACGAAACTGAGAGGAGTTTGGATGCAACAAGGGCAATGGTGATGCTATCATTGCACCAAAGGAGGCGCGGATCAACAAAAGAAAGCCAGTGTTTTAATCAGGTGAACCACTGCTATGTGTGTCTTTAAAGGGGTTTTCTGGGAGTTAAAGAGGCTCTGTCACCAGGATCAACCCTATTAAACCAGACATACTGCCTGGTAGGGATCATCACGCTGATTAAAACTGTACCTTTCTTTTGTCTGTATGATAAACAGCTGCAGAGAAATCAGAGGTTCTATTCATATGCAAATGAGCAATTGGAGCACCAAGAGGCGGGGCTGAATATTCTAAACACCGCTATGTAACACCTGCAGTGCTCTGCACGCTCTGCCCACAGCCTGATGTCTAGCCCTGTCAATCAAGGGGACGGGGGAGTGCGAAGAGCATAGGGGGGTGTTGTATAGCAGTGCTCAGATGATTCAGCCCCGCCTCTTGGTGCTCCAATTGCTCATTTGCATATAAATAAAACCTCTGATTTCTCTGCAGCTGTTTATCATACAGACAAAAGAAAGATATTGTTTTAATCAGCATGATGAGCCCTACCAGGCAGTAAATCTGGTTTAATAGGGTTGATCCTGGTGACAGAGCCTCTTTAACTACTGATGACCTATCCTCAGGATAGGTCATCAGTATCTGATCAGTGGGGGTCCGACACCTGGGACCCCTGCTGATTAGCTGTTTGAGAAGGCACCCGTGCTCCCGTGACCACCGAGGCCTTCTCTCAGCTTTTCCTAGGTCAGGAAGCTGCTCAGCACCATTCAAGTGAATGAGGCCGAGCACGATACCAAGCACAACCGCTGTACAATGTATGGCAATGTGCTTGGTAGCTTCTCAAACAGCTGATCGTCGGGGGTTCCGGATGTCGGACCCCCACCGATCAGATACTGATGACCTATCCTGAGGATAGGTCATCAGTTGTTAACTCCCGAAAACCCCTTTAAACAGTTTAATAGGGAGGTCGCTGGTGACAGACTGTCTTTAACCCCTTAAGGACGAAGCTTATTTTGGTCTTAAAGGGAGTCTTTCACCTGTTTTTCACCTACAGTGCCTTGCGAAAGTATTTGGCCCCCTGGAACTTTTCAACCTTTTGCCACATTTCAGGCTTCAAACAAAAAGATATAACATTTTACATTTTTGGTGAAGAATCAACAACAAGTGGTTAACAATTGTGAAGTGGAACGAAATTTATTGGATCATTTAAACTTTTTTTGTAATAATAAAACTGAAAAGTTGGGCGTGCAAAATTATTCGCCCCATTTACTTTCAGTTCAGAAAACTCACTCCAGAAGTTCATTGAGGATCTCTGAATGATCCAATGTTGTCCTAAATGACTGATGAAGATAAATAGAATCCACCTGTGTGTAATCAAGTCTCCGTATAAATGCACCTGCTCTGTGATAGTCTCAGGGGTCTGTTTAACCCCTTCAACCCTGGGCCTATTTTCACCTTCCTGACCAGGCCATTTTTTGCAAACCTGACATGCGTCACTTTATGTGGTGATAACTTTGGAACGCTTTTACTTACCCAAGCCATTCTGAGATTGTTCTATATTTTAATGGCACCACTTAATTTAACCCTTTCAGTACCGGGCCACTTTTCACCTCAAATCCCAGGCCGTTTTTTGCAAATCTGACATGTGTCACTTTATGTGGTAACTATGGAACGCTTTTACTTATCCAGGCCATTCTAAGATTGTTTTCTCGACACATATTGTGCTTCACAATAGTAGTAAATTTGTGGCAAAATATTTCATTTTTATTTATAAAAAAATACCAAATTTAGCAAACATTTTGAAAAATTTGCAAATTTCAAAATTTCAGTTTATCCACTTTCAAAATACATTTTAATACCTCCAAAAATAGTTGTTATTTTACATTCGCCATATGTATACTTTATGTTGGCATCATTTTATAAATGTCATTTTACTTTTTACCGGTGCCGAGTGGCACCGTAACAGCAGCTGCAAGAGGCAGCAGAAGTGGAACAAATTTCAAGGCCACAGAGTGGCACCGTAACAGCAGCTGCAAGAGGCAGCAGCAGTCAAACAAATTTCAAGGCCACAGAGTGGGAGAGGCAGCAGGAGTCGTACTAATTTTAATGAGACAGAATGGCACAGTGATATACCCTGGGAGAGGCAGCAGCAGTCATAAAAATTGAAATGCAACATACCATAGAGTGGCACAATTACATAATTAAGAGGTAGCGGCAGCTAGGACACAGCGTGTGGAGGCGGCGGCAGCAGCAGCATGAGTAGGCCACAGAGTGGCACAATTACATAATTTGGAGGTAGTGGCAGCTAGGACACAGCGTGTGGAGGCGGCGGCAGCAGCAGCATGAGTAGGCAACAGAGTGGCACAATTACATAATTTGGAGGTAGCGGCAGCTAGGACACAGCGTGTGGAGGCGGCGGCAGCAGCCTGAGTAGGCCACAGAGTAGCACAATCACATAATTTGGAGGTAGCGGCAGCAAGGACACAGCGTGTAAAGGCAGTGGCAGCAGCATGAGTAGGCCACAGAGTGGCACAATTACATAATTTGGAGGTAGCGGCAGCTAGGACACATCGTGTGGAGGCAGCAGCAGCATGAGTAGGCCAAAGAGTGGCAAAATCACATAATTTGGAGGTAGCGGCAGTTAGGACACAGCGTGTGGAGGCGGCAGCAGCAGCAACATACCGTAGAGTGGCACAATGACATAATTTAGAGGTAGCAGCAGCTAGGACACAGCGTGTGGAGGCGGCAGCAGCATGAGTAGGCCACAGAGTGGCACAATTACATAATGTGGAGATAGCGGCAGCTAGGACACAGCGTGTGGAGGTGGCTGCAGCAGCATGAGTAGGCAACAGAGTGGCACAATTACAAGATTTGGAGGTAGCGGCAGCTAGGACACAGCGTGTGGAGGCGGTGGCAGAAGCATGAGTAGGCCACAGAATAGCACAATCACATAATTTGGAGGTAGCGGCAGCTAGGACACAGCATGTAAAGGCGGCGGCGGCAGCATGAGTAGGCCACAGAGTGGCACAATTACATAATTTGGAGGTAGCGGCAGCTAGGACACAGCGTGTGGAGGCAGCAGCAGCATGAGTAGGCCACAGAGTGGAACAATCACATAATTTGGAGGTAGCGGCAGCTAGGACACAGCGTGTGGAGGCGGCGGCAGCAGCATGAGTAGGCCACAGAGTGGCACAATCACATAATTTGGAGATAGCGGCAGCTAGAACACAGCGTGTGGAGGCGGCAGCAGCATGAGTAGGCCACAGAGTGACACAATTACATAATTTGGAGGTAGCGACAGCTAGGACACAGCGTGTAAAGGCGGCGGCATCAGCATGAGTAGGCCACAGAGTGGCACAATTACATAATTTGGAGGTAGCGGCAGCTAGGACACAGCGTGCGGAGGCGGCAGCAGCAGCAGCATACCGTAGAGTGGCACAATTACATAATTTGGAGGTAGCGGCAGCTAGGAGACAGCGTGTGGAGGTGGCAGCAGCATGAGTAGGCCACAGAGTGGCACAATTACATAATTTGGAGGTAGCGGCAGCTAGGACACAGCACGTGGAGGCGGCAGCAGCAGCATGAGTAGGCCACAGAGTGGCACAATTACATAATTTGAAGACAGCGGCAGCTAGAACACAGCGTGTGGAGGAGGCAGCAGCATGAGTAGGCCACAGAGTGGCATGGTGACATAGCCTGGAGGTGACAGCAGTTGCAGCATGAGGAGACCTGATTGTTGAGGTGGCAGCAGCATCAGAAGGCTACATATTGGGTCAGTGGCAGAGTGGAGAGGTGGGTGGCAATACCAGTCATTGGTAAAGATGCTGGGTGGTAGAAGGAGCAGCTGGCAGATGTGTGGCATCAGGCGGGTGGGAGCATCATAAGAGTGGCTGAGGCAGGTAGCCTGAAGAATACAGTCTCAAATGTCAAGGTTTGGGTGACGCATCATGGCTGATCTAATCTGATGCATCAGGCGTTGGTGGGTGGAAACCCTGGCTGATCCACGCCTGATTCATCTTGACAAAGGTGAGTATTTTCACATTTTGGAAGGACAGGCGAGTTCTCCTTGGGGTAACTATGGCCCCCGCCGCACTGAACACCCGTTCTGATGCCACACTACTAGCCGGGCAGGACAGCTTCTCCAGTGCAAACTCAGCCAGTTGCAGCCACAAATCCAGTTTGGCTGCCCAGTAGTCCAGCGGATCTTCAATGTGGGGTGGCAGGGTGCTGTCCAAGTAGGCCACCACCTGCTGGTTCAGGGTCTGCTCCTGGTCTACCTGCTGCTGCTGCTGGTAAGTACTTTCCGGACTTGGCTGGTGAAGAAAGCTGCTCATCAGAGACTCAAGTTGCTGCTGATGGAGCTGGTACTGCTCCTACCCCCCCACAGCAGCCGTGGCAGTGGTACGTGAGCACTGAGGGACCCCCCGGTCAGACCTGCGAGAGGATGGACGATGACACAGATAGGCAGCAGCCAACTGACTACATAGGATGTCTCTATAGTAGATCAGTTTGTCCTCCCTCTCAGCAGGTAAAAAAAAGGCCCCCATTTTAGACCGGTAGCGAGGGTCCAATAGGGTGGAGAGCCAGAAGTCACCCCTCTGCCGGATGGTGACTATTCGGCTGTCACTACGTATGCAAGTGAGCGTGCATCGGGCCATTTGCGCAAGTGACTCGGAGGGACTCCCTGCCTCCAACTCCACTGTATACTGCCATGGTGACTCTGGGTCATCTGCCTCATCTTCCTCATCTCCCTCTATCTCCTCTGGCTGCTCCTGCTCCTTCTCTTCTGTCACCTGGGTAGAAAAACCACTAAATGCTTGTGCTCCAATATCCTCCTCCTCCTCCTCCAGTTCAGCCCCCACCGGACTCATGTGGCCGTGAGATACAGTCTCCACGTCTCCAGTCCCCTGACCAGAAATATTTTGCAGCATCTGTTCCAGGACATGAAGCAGTGGAAAGGCGTTGTTCAGCCATAGTCCTGGCGCCTGACAAATAACGTGGCCTCCTCAAAGGGCCTGAGCAAGCGGCAGGTGTCACGCATGAGCTGCCACTGGCTGACATCAAAATTACACAGGGGAGTACTCCTGTCCGCTTGGATCATTAAGAAATTGTTTATGGCCTCTGTTCGTACAGTCGGTCCAACATATGGAGGGTAGAATTCCAACGGGTGGAAACGTCACATACCATCCTTGCTGGGGGACGCCATTCTGCCGCTGCAGCTCAAGGAGGGTGTGCTTGGCGCTGTAGGAATGGCTGAAGTGCATGCAAAGTTTCCTGGCCATTTTTAGAATGTTTGCAGTTGGGAAACGTTTGACAACCAGATTAAATGTGTGTGCCATGCAGGGCGCATGGCTCAGCCCTCCTTGGCGCAGCGCGGACACCATGTTCTTTCCGTTATCTGTCACCATGGTTCAGATTTTTAGTTGTCGCGGAGAAAGCCAGCAATCGATTTCCATTTTCATGAGGCGGAGCAGTTCCTCCCCTGTGTGACTTCGTTCGCCCAGGCAAACCAGGCGTAGAACTGCGTGACACCACCGTGCCCTGCACATGTGGTACGCTGGAGGAGCACTATGACTTGGCCCTGCAGTGAAGGCTGAGGTGGTGGAGAAGGAGACAGACATTAGCGCAGGATCAGCAGTTTGACAATGAGGAGGAGAAAGTGGTGTCACCTGTTCAAGTTGCTCGTGTGGCTGGGCAGGAAGCACATTGACCCAGTGGGCCGAAAGGACATGTACTGGCCTTGACCATAGTTACAACTCCACACGTCGGCGCTGCCATGCACTTTGGCAGACACAGACAGGCTCAAGGACTGGGCCACCTTCTCTTCTACATATTTGTGCCGGGCTGGGACTGACTTTTTGGCAAAGAAATGACGGCTTGGGACTCTCCACCTCAGCTCAGCACAAGCCATCAGTTCTCTGAATGGAGTCCACCAGTTGAAAAGTGAGGAACTGCAGCACGAGCAACTTGGACAGGAGCACGGTCAGCTTCTGCGCTGTAGGATGGCTGGACGCGTACTGCTGTCTTTTTGCAATCACCTCGGTGAACGACTGCTGCCGTAATGAGTGGCGAGGAATAAGAGGAGGAGGAGCATCTGGAGCGGTAGATAATTACAGACCGCTCCATTCGGCAGAGGTGCTGGAGCCTTTACTGCCTGAAATGGGATGCGTGCCACTGGGTGATGCTGCTGTTGCTGCTGCCGACTGGACCACCACATCTGAGCCACGGTTCTACCAGGCCACTTTGTGGTGACGCTGCATATGTTGGCGCAGGGCCATGGTGCCAACATTAGCACCCTGGCCACGCTTCACTTTCTGACCACAGATTCTACATATAGCCATGTTCACCTCCTCAGGCGTCTTAACAAAAAACTTCCACACCACCGAGTAAGCGATTTTACCACCAACACTCCGCACTGACTGAGTGGTACCTCCGCTGCCTGGCTGAGCCCCTGCGCCGCTCTTTTCAAGGCCGGAAAGAACCTGAGAAAAGTGCGGTCTACCCCGTGCCCGTTTGGCTACCGACCTCGCACTGCTGCCACTCCGCTGACTAACGGACACACTACCGACTTGCTGCCTGCACCGCTGCCTGGCCCGCAAGCTGTCGGTCTCGTCTGCAGATGATGATAATGATGATGAAGCTCTTCCTTCACCCGGCTCCCAAGTGCGATCGGCTACATCGTCATCAACTACAGTTTGCACGTCGCTAATGTCCTCCTCAACTGTCTCGGTGAACAAAGCCTGACCGCTCTCAACATCACTACATCACTCCCACTACACTCTCCTCATCAGTACTTGACCGCCTACTGGAAGGAGCGGATTTCTGCCCCACCTCCTGGCTTCCCAGTAGCTGCTGACTGTCCTCATGTAGTTCGTCTTCGTTGTATAGTGGCGCAGAGCCCATAGCATATAGTACTTCTCTGGCTGAGGGAACCGAAAAGGACATAGGCAGGTTGAGGACAGGTGAGGGCACTGGAGCTGCTCCTGGCCCATGCCAACTAAGGGTTGCGTCTGATGAACCCACCGACTCTTGGCTGGGGGTTTCAGATGTCATCTGGGAGGAAGTGGATGGCCGAGTCAACCATTCAAGAACATCTGGGTTGGTGGTCAACACACGACCACTAGATGACACCGGTAGCTGTGGCCACGCCGAGTGACCCCTAATGCCACATCCCCTTCCTCTGCTGAGACCTGTGCCTATTCCAGAAACATTTGTGCCACTGCCCCTCCCCTATGAAGGGCCTGTCACCCCAATGTCTGACATACTGTTTGATAAAAAATTTAAAATAAAAGGAAATTAAGAATTCCCCCCAAAAAATATACTTTGTTTACTGCCTTGCACAACTGCTTAACTATTTCTTTAAGAAATACTGTCACCCACAGAGCGGGTTAACAATGGGTTGCTGAACTGCAGTACAATGGGTTACTGCACAGCACCACACACTATATGACGATTTTCTTTTTCTATGGCGACTGACGCTGCAAATAGTTATTTAAAATGAACACACCGATGCTGGTGCATTAACCCTTACACTGTCGCAGTCAGCGCTGACCGCGGCATGTGCGATGTCGGCGCTGGGAGGGAGAGCCCATCGGGTTCCCGCGCTGCTGTGACGGGGACCCGATGGCAGGGAAGGCAGCCCAATGCAGGAAGCTGTAAGTGTATTACACTGTGTAATTGCATTGTAATGCATTGTGCAGGGGATCAGTCCCCCAAAAGTTGAAGAACCAGACTGGGACAAAAAAATAAAGTAAAAAAAAAAAGTTTAACAAAAAAAAAAAGTTTCAAATAAAAAAAAAAAAAGCGTCATTTTTAGAGATGAGCGAATGTGCTCGTAACGAGCACTGTAGCGCTCGGCGCCCATGCGAGCGCAGGGGAGCCGAGCGCTACAGTGCTCGTTACGAGCACGTTCGCTCATCTCTAGTCATTTTCCCAAAATAAAGTTAAAAAAAAATTGTACAAAATAGGGAAAAAAAGAAAAGTAGGCATATTAGGTATCGCCGCGTCCATATCGACCGGCTCTATAAAAATATCACATGACCCACCACGCTAGGCAAACGCCGTAAAAAATAAAAAATAAAAACAATGCAAAAAAAGCCATTTTCTGATCACCTTGCCTCACAAAAAGTGTAATACCAAGCGATCAAAAAGACGTATTAATCACAAAATGGTACCAATAAAATCGTCATCTCGTCCGGCAAAAAAATGAGACCCTACCTGAGACAATCGCCCCCCCCCAAAAAAAAATATGGCTCTCAGAAAATGGCAACACAAAAAAAAGATTTTATTCTGTTCAAAAATGCATCTAATGTGTAAAACTTAGCAAAAATAAAAATGTTAGACATATTGGGTATCACCGCGTCCATAACAACCTTCTCTATAAAAATATTACATGAGATGAACTCCCAGGTGAATGCTGTAAAAAAAATTTTTAAAAAAAAACTATGCCAAAACAGCCATTTTTTTCCCTCTTGCCTCACAAAAAGTATAATAGCAGGCGACCAAAAAGGCCTTTTTTTTACCCCAAAATGGTACCAATCAAACCATCATCTCATCCCGCAAAAAATTAGACCCTACCTGGGACAATCTCCCAAAAAAATTAAAAAAAATATGGCTCTCAGAAAATGGCAACACAAAAAAAAAAGATTTTATTCTGTTCAAAAATGCATCTAATGTGTAAAACTTAACAAAAATAAAAATGTTAGACATATTGGGTATCACCGCGTCCGTAACAACCTGCTCTATAATAATATCACATGATTTGCCCCTTTGGGTGAATGCTGTAAAAAAAAAAAACATTAAAAAAAACTATGTCAAAACAGCTATTTTTTTTCACCTTGACAAAAAGTGTAATAGCAGGCGATCAAAAAGGCTTTTTTTTTTACCCCAAAATGGTACCAATAAAAACTTCACCTCATCCTGCAAAAAATGAGCCCCCACATAAGACAATAACTCAAAAAAATAAAAATCAATGGCTTCCGCAAACCAATCCTTCAAAATCTGTGCTGCAAAATCCATATGGCACTCCTTCTGTTCTGAGTCCTGCCATGTGCCCCCACAGCAGTTTACCACCACATATGGGGTGTTGCCGTATTCAGGAGAAAATGGGTAACAAATTATGGGGTGCTTTTCTCCTGTTACCCCTTGTGAAAATGAAAAATTTGGGGCTAAAGCAACATTTTATTGGAAGAAATTAAAGGGGGTCAAAGTGGCCAGTACCCCCCTTAATATATAAGGGTCTAGTTTCCAAAATGGGGTCACTTTTTGAGGGTTTCCACTGTAGGGGTACGTCAGGGTCTCTCAATTACAAAATGGTGCCTTAAAACCATTCTGGCAAAATCTGCCTCCAAGATCCATATGGCACTCCTTTCCTTCTGACCACTGCCACAAACCCATAGAGACATTTACCACCAAATATGGGGTATTTCTGCAAACTGCAGAATCAGAGTAATGTATATTGAAGTTTAGTTTGCTGTTAACCATTGCTGTGTTGCAAGAAAAAAATTATTAACGTGAATAATCTACCAAAAAAGTTGAAATTTTACCTCCATTTTCCTTTAATTCTTGTGGAACACCTCAGGGGTTAACAAAGTTTGTAACATCAGTTTTTTTATAATTTGAGGGTTGTAGTTTCTAAAATGGGGTCATTTATTAGTGTTTTCCATTAGGTAAGCCTCGGAAAATCACTTTATAACTGAATTGGTGCTCAAAAAAATGGTTTTGGAAATTTTGATGAAAATTTGAAAAATGGCTTCTAAACTTCTAAGGTTTCTCACGTCCAAAAAAAGTAAAATTACATTTATAAAATGATGCCAACATAAAGTATACATATGGGGAATGAAAAATAATAACTATTTTTGGAGGGATTACTATGTATTTTGAAAGTATAGAAATTGAAATTTGGAAATTTGCAAATAATTCCAAATTTTGCTAAATTTGGTATTTTTTTTATTAAAAAAATGAAATATTTTGCCACAAATTTACTACTGTCGTGAAGCACAATATGTGACGAGAAAACAGTCTTAGAATGGCCTGGATAAGTAAACGCGTTCCAAAGTTATTACCACATAAAGTGACACATGTCAGATTTGCAAAAATCGGCCTGGGATTTAAGGTGAAAAGTGGCTCGGTACTGAAAGGGTTAAAACGAACAACCCCACAAACACAGATTCACTGTTTTTTTGGCAAGTCAACTTCACTGACTACGTTAGCACATCACGCTTTTCTGTTTGGTTGGCGAATAACGCCGCAAATAGTTATTTAAAACGAACAAATCCACAAACACAGATTCACAGTTTTTTTGGCAAGTCAACTTCACTGACTACGTTAGCACTATATCACACTTTTCTGTTTGGATGGCGAATAACGCCTCAAATAGTTATTTAAAATGAACAAACCCACAAACACGGATTCACTGTTTTTTTAGCAAGTCAACTTCACTGACTACGTTATCACAATATCACGCTTTTCTGTTTGGATGGCGAATAACGCAGCAAATAGTTATTTAAAATTAACAAACCCACAAACACGGATTCACTGTTGTTTTGGCAATTCAACTACACTGAAGAATTTAGCACTATATGGCGCTTGTCTATTTGTATGGCGAATAACGACGCAACTATTTCTTTCACATTTACAAGCTGCCAATCAAGGATTATACAGTTAGGGCCAGAAATATTTGGACAGTGACACAAGTTTTGTTATTTTAGCTGTTTACTAAAACATGTTCAGAAATACAATTATATATATAATATGGGCTGAAAGTGCACACTCCCAGCTGCAATATGAGAGTTTCCACATCCAAATCGGAGAAAGGGTTTAGGAATCATAGCTCTGTAATGCATAGCCTCCTCTTTTTCAAGGGACCAAAAGTAATTGGACAATGGACTCTAAGGGCTGCAATTAACTCTGAAGGCGTCTCCCTCGTAAACCTGTAATCAATGAAGTAGTTAAAAGGTCTGGGGTTGATTCCAGGTGTGTGGTTTTGCATTTGGAAGCTGTTGCTGTGACCAGACAACATGCGGTCAAAGGAACTCTCAATTGAGGTGAAGCAGAACATCCTGAGGCTGAAAAAAAAGAAAAAATCCATCAGAGAGATAGCAGACATGCTTGGAGTAGCAAAATCAACAGTCGGGTACATTCTGAGAAAAAAGGAATTGACTGGTGAGCTTGGGAACTCAAAAAGGCCTGGGCGTCCACGGATGACAACAGTGGTGGATGATCGCCGCATACTTTCTTTGGTGAAGAAGAACCCGTTCACAACATCAACTGAAGTCCAGAACACTCAGTGAAGTAGGTGTATCTGTCTCTAAGTCAACAGTAAAGAGAAGACTCCATGAAAGTAAATACAAAGGGTTCACATCTAGATGCAAACCATTCATCAATTCCAAAAATAGACAGGCCAGAGTTAAATTTGCTGAAAAACACCTCAGGAAGCCAGCTCAGTTCTGGAAAAGTATTCTATGGACAGATGAGACAAAGATCAACCTGTACCAGAATGATGGGAAGAAAAAAGTTTGGAGAAGAAAGGGAACGGCACATGATCCAAGGCACACCACATCCTCTGTAAAACATGGTGGAGGCAACGTGATGGCATGGGCATGCATGGCTTTCAATGGCACTGGGTCACTTGTGTTTATTGATGACATAACAGCAGACAAGAGTAGCCGGATGAATTCTGAAGTGTACCGGGATATACTTTCAGCCCAGATTCAGCCAAATGCTTGCAAGTTGATCGGACGGCGCTTCATAGTACAGATGGACAATGACCCCAAGCATACAGCCAAAGCTACCCAGGAGTTCATGAGTGCAAAAAAGTGGAACATTCTGCAATGGCCAAGTCAATCACCAGATCTTAACCCAATTGAGCATGCATTTCACTTGCTCAAATCCAGACTTAAGACGGAAAGACCCACAAACAAGCAAGACCTGAAGGCTGCGGCTGTAAAGGCCTGGCAAAGCATTAAGAAGGAGGAAACCCAGCGTTTGGTGATGTCCATGGGTTCCAGACTTAAGGCAGTGATTGCCTCCAAAGGATTCGCAACAAAATATTGAAAATAAAAATATTTTGTTTGGGTTATGTTTATTTGTCCAATTACTTTTGAGCTCCTAAAATGTGGAGTGTTTGTAAAGAAATGTGTACAATTCCTACATTTTCTATCAGATATTTTTGTTCAACCCTTCAAATTAAACGTTACAATCTGCACTTGAATTCTGTTGTAGAGGTTTCATTTTAAATCCAATGTGGTGGCATGCAGAGCCCAACTCGCGAAAATTGTGTCACTGTCCAAATATTTCTGGCCCTAACTGTATATGTTTTTCCCCAAACACAACCCAAAAGATATTTTTTTTTTTTAATGTTTTCTTATTATTATTTTTTTTTTTATTTTTTTTTTTTATGTACCCCAAACAAGGCTCTGACCCTCTTACTGCACTGCAAAAAGCGACACTAGTGGTGCTTCTTTGAATAAAGCACCCCAAAACAGCCTTTAGAACAGAGTGCAGTGCTGTATAACAGGCTAACCCCTATGCCCACTCACTGCTGCTCAGTGTACCAGAATAGTGATTTCACTGCTTGATTTTCTGTCTAGAAATCGTCCCTCTACTATCCCTGCAATTCAGATTATGTATCCCTGATCTCATTTCTTTTCTTTAGTTTTTCTTTCACTTGCCCCATCTCTCCTGATGTCTGTCTCTGGTCTAAAATCAATAGCAAATGGATTCCAGCGTTGCAGAGCTATTTATAGGGCTGTGACATCACAGGACCTGGCTGGCTGCTAAATGGCTACATGTCTGCATGTGATCGCATTGTGGGTGTTTATTTCTTTGTCCCAGAAATCCTTCCCCCATGTCATGCCATGTGCTTGCGGCCATTTTAGGAAAAAAAAAAAAATTTACGAATCCCCATGAAATTCGCTTTCGTTGCGAATCGAATTTTCCATGAAATTCGTAACAAATTCCACTTCGTCAGCTTCGATTCGCTCATCTCTATTGATGAGCTATCCTGAGGATAGTTCATCAATAGTAAAAGACAGACAACCCTTTTAAAGTGTAACTGCCGCTTCATTTTTTATACCCTAATGGTATAGTACACCCTGCTGTACAAGCGCTTTTGTGCTTTAAAATTTAATCATTTTCAGTTTTACCTGATAACTCCCACAAATGTGTGCTACTTTCCCATTCTGCGCATTGTCATGTGCAGGTTGTCTCCTCTGTATTATAAACAAGGGATGGGCAGAGCACTTGGAGGAGGAGCTCAGACCTGAGTGCCTGGGTTCAGGCATAAAGTGGAGGGGGGAGGGCTGCTTTAGATGATGATATCTTCTGAATGGTAGCAGCTAGAAACATGCAACTGGTCTTGTTTGAAAGCTGACATTCCAGGCTTTCATACAGCTAAAGTCCAAGCAACAGAGGAGAAATCACTGTTAGAAATCGAGTCAGGAATAATCGTGGGTAAAGTCTGCTTTTACTTTCACTTTCAACTTCATTCAGAGTGATATCTTCCCCTGTAATGAATATATTGCTGTCATTCTGGTATCTGAAAGCTTGGAATGCTTGGTAGCTGGTACCAAACCAGAGATATGAGCAGTTAAAGCAGCCCCCCCATCAATGTGCAGGAGAATGAGAGAGCAGCTGCAGAGCTGACAGACTGCAGAAGTTGAGAAAATATATGTAAATGTGTGTGACATTATCATCAATATAGTGACTCACATAATAAAATTACGTTATTTTTACCACACAGTGAACACCATAAAAAAGTCACAAAATAAAATGTTTTTTTAATCTTTCCCCCTAAAAATAAATTAAGTTATTTATTACACTATACATACCCCAAATGGTTCCTAAAAACTTTTTAATGTGACTATTAAGAGGCTAAAACAAATGGTTAGTGATTTCATGTAATTACAGGGCTAGTCTCAGCCTAGCTGTATATGAGAGGATACACACTGCTTTGGGGTAGTGGGGGAGGTTATCTGTATTCTGATTGGTCCTGCTAGTTCATGTGAGGAGAGCAATGGTTTAAGGGAAGTGAGGGAAATACAGGATGGCCTCAAGGACATGGCAAATATCACCACAGGAAGTTCAGCAGAGGCCAACTTAGAAAGATGCTGAAATAGAGGCACAGATAAATAGGGTTGCTAAGGGCTGAATACAGACATCAAAAACATAAAATTAACTGAAAACTAAAGCTTCAGGAATAACTTCCCTTCAGCATCACATATGTTATCACATATACACTTTAAAGCCTGTTTGCAGTGCTAAAAGTCCAAACAAAGGAGGAAATTAGGACAGGAAGTAGAATACTTGGAGTTACTTAAAATATATACAGAAAAACATCCATCCATTTTTTGGGAAATTGCATTGAATATTCACATACAGACTGTTAATTGGGATAAAAACATGTTTGATAGGATCCCTGTAAGTCCTGGAAAACCCCATTATTCACTTATCCTACAAATCTGTAAGCATAATTGAGACTGCCTAGGACTCAAGGAACATGACACAGGAAGGTTTGTGAGATACTACAAATGAATATTAGAAAACACCATCTAAGACAAGACAAACTCTGATCCTGCCATTAATATTTAACTTTAAAGGGAACCTGTCATCAACTTTATGCTGACCTCAGTGAGGGCAGCATAAATTAGTGACAGAAATGCTGATTTCAGTGGTGTGTCACTCATGAGCGAAAATGAAGTGGTTGCCGAGAACCAGCATCATAATCATTGCAGCCCAGGCCCTGAAAAGAGAGAAAGGGAGAAAACTAGGTCGAAGCCTGTCAGTCATCAGCAGGTGGGTAGGGAGAGCAGAAATTCATGAATAACCATGACTCTTCTCATGTAGACTTGACTCTTTTCCAGGCCTAGTCTGCAATGATTGTGATGTTGGTTCTCGAACTTCTCGGCAACCTCTTACTTTTAACTTATAAATGACAGACCGCTGAAATCAACTCACCTATCTCTACTTTACCCTGCCATTAGTACAGGCAGCATAAAGGTGATGACAGGTTCCCTTTAAATCTACCAAAAGCTTTTATAGTCAATTTTTTTTTTACTATTGAATTATGGGCAAATAATAAAACATGCAAGGTTCTATAAGCAATTAAACTCCAAACCAAAAGGCTGTAAATAAGGACATTAAAGGGATTGTTTGACATAATTAAAATTCTTGGAAATGCCCATGAATGGAATAAACATAAAAAACAAGGTATCTCCAGCTCCATTTTCTGCTTGGCAAGTCCGATCCTCCTGCCCGTTTACAAACTGCAGTCTTGACCAGCTGATATACAGCATTTGACCGCTCAGAGGTATATCATTGATTACTGGGATTGGCTGCAGCACTCAAGTGCTGTAATACTGCATGTCACTGCTACAACGGCAGGAAGAAAAGACTAGTGGCAGAGGTAAGTTTATCATCACTTTTTATTTTAGACCATTCTGAGGGCATGTCTGAGCTTTTTATTTTAATTCCATGTATTAAAATAGAATCTCTTACCTGTAACATGGGTTTCCTCATATGCCATTGGTCAGCATGAAAAGGGCCACTGTCCTCCAATAAATTATACTGAGTAGGACACATGTAATCTGCACATTTTGTCCATGGATGATAGTGGTGTTGGTGAAGATGTTGACAATGACAAATGTGATGGGTCACAGGTGTGTTTCTTTTAAGTAATGCAGGGTACAATTCATTTGCACAAAAAACACATCCTCTGTAGCCATACGTCAAAGAGGATAAATAGTGAGTACACTGTTTTCCTTGACTGCAACACATCGGAGGATCTACTCTATGATCCATACAACAATCATAATGAGGTAAATCACTGTCTTTTCTTTTAGGGGAGGCAGTATAATATGTATGGTCTGCAGAATGCCTCCTTAGATCTGGAGCCATGGTCTGAGAAGGAAGATTATCTGGTATAATAGGACGAAAGATTTTATTTGGTTTATTATTCACAGTGGACGGTCTTTTGCTTACATCTTCAAAAAACTTCCTTCGATCTGCAAATGGCATTAGAATATTTTCAGTACTTATTCTTGATATTGGAGAATCAATTTCTTCCACATTCATTCCATTTAGCTTTTGGCCAACATTTTGTCCTATGGAAGGAGGAGTCTGAAGTTTGTGATCAGGAGACCATGTGCATTTGGCACCACTATTTCGATTATATTGAGAGATATGGTTGTTAACCTCTGAAAATTGCTGCTGAGATGTCAGGTGGGCTGCTGAAGAAAATTCTTCTGTTTTTTTTACTTCATGAATCTTTTTCTCTTGCCCTAAATGTGTGTGGTAACTTATTTTCCTTTCTATAATAGGTTGCTCACTGGAAGACTGCATCAAATTCCACTTCTTTTCAGAATCCAAAAACTGATTATTTATACAGCAGGTCATGTCCACATAGTTATGTTTATCAAGAGTTTCAGCTGGAGGGTGATTGTCACATGATTTTTTTAAAATATCAGCACTGCAAACTTCTGTGATTTGTTTTTGTTCTATACCTGAGGAATCTCTGCACTCTATATCCTGTTCTGGGTTTTGATGATCGATTTGACTTTTTCTTTTAAATAGATTTTCTTGGGGATGTGTATCTAAATCATTTGACTTCCACCATTCATTGTAGGTTTTGTTTTGAGAAGGCACTAGCAATCTTTCATCCTCTTTTATTGATAGTATGTTTTCATTACTAATAGGATTGGTAGTTTCATTATTATTATCTATCAATTCGCCCTCTTGTTTTTTCTGGCTACTGTTAGCATCACTACACTTTTCAACATTAATTCTTTTAATTTCTAGAAGTGCTTTGTTTTTAGGTGGTGGTGGTGGGGGAGAAAGATGATGGGGATTCAACTCAGAATGAATTTCAAATGCATTATCATTCTCCTCAACAGAATCTTCACCAGATAAAGGAACTATAGAATCTTTACTCTTCTGAAGTTGAGCTTTTCGTCTCTGTATTTCATTTCTTAAGTTTGTAGCAAAGCGGTCACTTTTTCTTCGCATTTGTGCTGAACGATGTCGAGATGAACCAGGTTTTTTATTTGGACCCACTTTTTCATCCTGTCTAGATGCATCTTGTGTTAACATATTAACTGTGAACTGTGAACTAGGAGCATCCATAGACTCATTTGCCATTCTAGCTGATCTGTCTAAAGAGGAAAACAAATGTACACCACTCATATCTGAGGGCTGCTCTGTACTCTGATGTTGTGACATTTCAGAATCATTGTTAGCACAACACTTGTATCTTTTCTCATTTTCTTTGCATTTATCTTTAGGATAGTGGCAGTCTTTTTGTTCATTGCAATGGTTAGGCTGCCTCTCATAATCCTTTGCAAATGTGTTAATTTGACAGACTTTATCAGTCTTTGAGCTTAACATATAATACTGGTCAGATGACAAGTTCTCCTTAAGATGTATAGTACAAGGTCTATTTGTGCAGTGACAAAAATCGTTTTCAGAACTGCTAAACTGGCCAGCTTCTGAGGACCAAATTCCAAGCTTATCAAATGAGTCACTAGGAGCTGAAGCCCTTCTATCATGATTGCAAAATTGATTTTTGTTTTCTCTCAAGCTATCCCTGCGTATAGGTGGTTGAGGTGGAGAATTTATGTTATCCAAATTATGTGCATCACAGGGAAATACGGACATTTTTTGAAAATGTCCATTCAGTGATTGCTTAGAAACATCCGCCTGTGAGTCTACAGCACCTTGTCCTGTTTGGAGGTATCGACCATCTTCTTGTTTATTTGAGCCCAGAGAGCAGTTGGCAGGAGAGGACTCATCCATGGTTGCTGATAATGTATAATCAGAGATGTTAGAGCTTGTAGAGAAGGAGCTATAGGCAGAATCCCTTTTGTTTTGATACATGACTGGGTCTAGTGGAGAAAGTGTTCCTTCATAATAATTCTGACCAGGCTGATCAAGACTTTCCATGCTGCCTATCGAGCTGCTTTTGTCTGTGCTACAGTGTCGTGAGAGAATATTCCACTGTAGAGGATGTTCGCTGTAACAAAAACCAACATAACTAGATGTTTAGTCTTCATTAGCTATGTATACTTACTAACCATTAAGTATCTGAGGTTTCCCAGAAGCACATAAACTCACCAAATTTCACTGCCAGAATGCCAGGATAAACTGAAAGCATTTGATGGGCACTGCATACTCGCAACATCTGGGTGGACCTCGGAAAGCTTGGCCACGTGCCATGAATGAGGCCTGATGACTAAAACACTCCTCCTAAAAAACAAAGATAGAATGAGGAGGTTAATATATGTGTACAATATTTTCAAGTACAAATAAGCAAATATATTAAAATTGTTATAAAAGTTTTCTATAAAAAAAAAAAAAAAACTACAACATGGGCTTATAATGTGTCTCTGGAAATAACTAGAGTACATGTCAATCTCTTTCTAACAAATCTAGAACCAGCCCTACCTCACATAGATCCAGATATCTGTCCATTCATTTCTCTGCTAGATTTAAACTGCCAGCTCAAGGGGAGTGTCTTTTCTGCTGGAGCTAAGGGGGCGAGTCTTTTCTGCTGCAGCTCTCTCTCTCTATCACAACTCAGGAGGCAGTTGAAGGATGAAACGGAGCATGTGTAGCCTTTTTAGTGAGGACAAAGAAATAAGAAAAAAAAACAGTGTAGGTGGCGCTATACAGATACATTTTATTGAATAACTCAGTGGCTATACTAATTTTTAATTACATGCAATTACAAAAGAATTCAGAACCAGGTGCTGGTTTGAAAAATGTAGAATATTTTGTGTGGGACAACCCATTTAAAAGGGTTATCTCATGAAAAATATTATGTATAGTTAAAACCTGCCTATTATTATAAACACTTTTTGTATTTAAAATTGTTGCATTAGATATTCCCTTGATGATCTGTCCTCACCTACACAGCAAAACTTGCAAGTGAGTGATAGGAAGCAGTAGCCTATTGTGACTGCTCTGGTGGTCAGTGTGAAACTGGAACATTTGTTTTATGGATGGTCACATAAAAAAATAAATAAATAAAAAACACCACCAAAATGTTGTCTATGTCTATAATGAAAGCATGAATTGATTTTCAGTGAAACTCAAAGCAAGCATGTTTCCGTGCAAAGCAGCAGAGATACTAATTTTTTTGAGGAACTGAACACACAAAGGAGGCATTTTATCTAGCACCATTTGCGAATTTTGCTGTGTCAAAAAATACAATTTTAAACGTCCTGTTTTGTGACCGATTGTCATGCTTATGCTTATGATTATGTAGCTAAATTCTATACCAGCACTTAGCTGATGTAGATTTCATTTCCTGTGAATTAGATGTGAAGCAAATATTTTTTCTTGATATAGAAATAAAGCTAAAGCCCTACTGTGGCAAATTTATTAAGAGACTACTCAAACAAAACAATA
This sequence comes from Rhinella marina, assembly GCA_900303285.1. NCBI lineage: Eukaryota > Metazoa > Chordata > Amphibia > Anura > Bufonidae > Rhinella > Rhinella marina. The sequence goes on along the minus strand of ONZH01012165.1, from coordinate 100,409 downwards.
GCTGATCTCAGGGAGACCAGCTACAAAAAACACTGTGGAGCCTCATTTAAGAGTCTCAACACAGCAATCCAAAGTGCAAAGCTTCCTGGAAAACAGTAATTTGCAAAATAACCATGGAGCCCCAGTTATGGGTCTACAACACAGTGAAAGCCAGATATCCCTCAAAGGAAGGAAAACCAAGCAAAGGGGTGTCCCCATTACAGAGATCACCAAATCCACCATATTAAGTGGCCCCTATGTCAAGATCCCGCTCTTTTACAAGCTTTAAGGATGTGACGGGGAAAACCTAAGCCAGTTATCCATCCACAGACAGCTGTTTTGGGGTATTGCCCCTCATCAGTGTGGAGTAGGATTCTGGCTAACCAGGAGCAATGCCTTGGAGACTACTCAAACAAAACAATAGCTGATCTCAGGGAGACTAGCTACAAAAAACACAGTGGAGCCTCATTTAAGAGTCTCAACACAGCAATCCAAATCTTTGCTTGGTTTTCCTTCCTTTGAGGGATATCTGGCTTTCACTGTGTTGCAGACACATAACTGGGGCTCCACGGTTATTTTGCAAATTTATTAAGAGGCATTTTGTGCAGAAGCTCTTCAGGAATACTGAAACCTCTGGTCCCTCCCTCACCGACAGTGATTTCCATCAGTGATTGTGAACCAAAACCAGGTTTGGGGCAAGAACACAGAACAGGTGCAAATCTTTCCATGATATCTTATCTCTCTGTAGGCACTACATATGGTTTTGGCTCACAATCACTGATGGAAATCCCTGACCAAATCACTGAAGTTTGAACTAGGCCTATATGCAAATACTGTGTCATTTTTATTTATTTATTACAAAAATAGATGGATGGTTTTCTGGATATGTTTTTAAACCACTTTGTGTATTTTGCTTCCTCTCCAGCTCTTAAGTTCCTCCTATGTTTGGATTTTAGTATGGCAAACAGCCTCACTTGACTTTCTCAGTCAGACCATTACTGTGGCCAATAGAGCTCTCATACTCTACTAATCTACTATTTTACTAGCAGATACCATCTGACACAGGAGCAGTAAATTAACAATGGGGTACCTATCTTTATAGGAGTTTCATCTGTGGGCGCTGACTATGGAAGAACAATATTTTGTATTTTATTTTCAAAACTGCTGCTAAAATGAAAAAGAAAAAAAATCTAAAACAGCGGTTCTCTACCAAGTTAAAAAAAACCAAAAAAAAACCACCCTTTCTGACGGAAGTATCTTTTTAATTAAAGTGGTGCAAAGCGTATACACTAGTTTTTTATACTATTTGCACCATAAATCCGGTGTTTCTCTTGCACCTCTTCTATCCTATATCACAATTGCAAAACACCATTAGTATGAAATAGTAACATAGTAACATGGTTTATAAGGCTGGAAAAAGACATCTGTCAATCCAGTTCAGCCTGTAGTTGTGGTAAGAGCATTTTTTGGGGGATTTACGACTGTACACACATCTATATAAATCAGGACAAAAGTGTTTATACAGCCAAATGGGGCAGCTTTATAGGGAAAGTCGCCCAACCGTCCTAAACTGCTGAATGACAATGCATTGCTTTCCAGTAACTGCATAGTTTAACAGATTTACCTTTCAGAAGCTTTGGAAAGCCACGTAACAGGGTATGTAGTGTATTGTTCACCGTTGTCCTGACACTTTATGTATATCATATGTACGGAATGTATCTACCTAGTGTGACCTCTATATAATCTCTGCAGAAGTTGTTACCCAGCTTTCAGTTCCCCTCTGTACAGCTAGACAGACTTGCCTTTCAAGTTTTTGACAGAGCTGGGGACAACATTGTGGACCTGCATTGCTGATCACAAACCATGTTGCTCCCACATTATATGTTGAACAGTGGGGCAGCTTTCAGAAATTGGATAACCCCTTTAATAAACAGTCCCCCCCCCCCCATGTGCCGGGCCCCTCGCAGGTAATATACTTAACCCGCTCCCTGCGCCGCCGCTGCTGCTTCTCCCTGGATATGGATGAAAACATCTGGTGTCAGGGGGGTGGGCAGCCAATGGCAGGCAGGGACGAGCCTTGCTAGCGCCAGCCACAATGCTAGGGAGACTCGTCCCTGTCTGCCATTGGCTGCTCCCCCCGACACTGGATGTTTTCATCCGTGTACAGGGAGAAGCAGCGGTGGCAGTGCAGGGACCAGCCTTCACCATTTTTAGTTTGCGCAAAATCCATTTTATTTTGTGCAACACAAAGCACCCCAAAAATCCTATTTATGACACAATGCACCATATGGCCAAATTACATCAGAATGTTACACTTTCTATACTACCATGGATCTGATAAAGTTTCCATCAAGAAGATGCACCAAATGCTAAGACGTGGGCAGGAAAAAGCATGGGCAGGAAAAATCTGCTGCAAAAGTTACCTAAAAACAACTTACATCTAGCTGGTCATACATAAATCAAAACTGTAGCATACACTTCATACACACTACTCACAAAAAGTTAGGGATATTTGGCTTTCAGGTAAAATGTACGGAAAACGTAAAAAGTTCATGCTATAGTGATATTATATCATGGAAATAGGGCATTTAAGTAAAAGCATGCAATGGTGATTTCCTCATCTCAAAAAAATTATTGAAACAAAAAAGCCAACAACAGTGGTAGGTATACCCCCACAAAAAAATGTCAATGTCTCAAAAACTTGTCATGTGGCCTCTCAGCATCAATTACAGCTTGACAATGACGTCTAATTCTGTTCACAGGTCCACTAATTGTCTGCCGAGGCATGGCATCCCACCAGTGGCGTGGCTATAGTGGTAGCAGCTGAGACCAGGCCCCTAAGTCAGGGGGGCCCCGAGGGCCCCCCCTTGCCACTTGCAGGGCCGCACCGCCAATTAGGCAAGGTGCGGCACGGCCCTGCGCACAGTTGTGGAAGCGCTCATCTCCATAGTCATCTGTATCGCCGTCCCCAGGGTGGCGAAACAGATGCCTGTGCTGCGGGGCAGGGGAGGGAGAGGCGTCTCCCCTGCCCGTTCCTCTAATAGGCTACATGCAAGAGGCCTGCATCGCATCGCTGCCAGCTCAATGGAGGTAAGTATATGTGTTTTGTTTTTTTGTTTTTTTAAATTGGTGCAATCACGGACCGGAGCTCTATTGGGGGCACTGGGGGCTTTTGTTACTGGCACATGATTTGGGGGCATCTATGGGGGTGGGACACTTTTTACTGGCACATGATTTTGGGGGGAGAATCAATGAGGGGGAGCACTTCTTACTGGCACATTATTGGGGGGAAATTTTGGGGGCACTTCTGGCACATTATTGGGGCACTTCTTACCGGCACATTATTGGGGTACACTATGGGGGCACTTCTTACTGGCACATTATTGGGGGCACTTCTTACTGGCACATTGGAAGCATTATTACTTCTGGGGCACAGTGGTGACATTAGTACTGTTGGGGGCACCATTACTAACAAGTGCACTCTGGCATAGAATTATTAGTTGGGACTTTGGGGAGCACTATTACTGTGGGGGGCACCCTGGCACAGTATCAGCATAGCGCAGTTATTTCTGGGGGACGTTATGTTTACACTATTACTGTCAAGGACACTATTTGCTGGGCGCAGTTATTTTAGGACACTGCCAATAATTATTGAAGGGGGAACTATCTGTGTGGTATTAGTGGCACAGTACTGGGGGTGGTAGGATGATTTGTCCAGAAGATGGGAGGATGATGGAAAAGTAATAAACTAAGATTTTTTTCTGTCAAACTGCAGAGATGAGAAATGGCTGAAAAATGGCGTCTCGTCTGAAAGGAGAAGATGAGGAAAGAGAAGATCTACATCAGAGGAGACGTCACTGGATGTAAGAGGTATGGGGTGCTGTATTAGGCTACATTTACATTCACAACGTTGTGTTTTGCAGTCTGCAAATTGCAGATCCGCAAAAAAAAGTTTGATGTTCCGTATGGCATCCACTGTAACAATGCCTATCCCTGTCTGCAAAACGGACAAAAATAGGAATGGACATACAGATGCGGACAGCACACAGTGTGCTGTCCGCATTTTTTGCTGACCCATTTAAGTGAATGGGTCCGTATCTGAGCCGCAAAATATGCGGATCGGAGGCCGCAAAAACAACTGTCGTGAGAATGTAGCCTTACCCTGTATGTTCTGTATTGATATAAGTAATGTTAGTAGGGAAAAGGTTAGGGTGAGAATTCGGCATGGGGGAAGGGGGGTCTCAATTTTTGACAAGCTAGGTGCACCAGTGCTGATGGAAGGGGGGGCCCCAAGCTGAACTCTTGCACCAGGGCCCATGAGCCTTTAGCTACGCCCCTGCATCCCACTCTTCTTGAAGGGTGGCTCTCAGGTCATTGAGGTTCTGGGGTACAGAGCTATGAGCCTCTACACAGCAACTCACCTGATCTCATAAGTTTTCAATGGGATTCAGGTCTCGAGAAAGAAATTAGGCTTGTGTTGTTCGTGCAGAGGCACAATGACCAGATTAATGAGGTTATTTTAGTATAGGCTTGTCACTGTACCATTCACAAATTGTAGGGCAGTTCTTTATTGACTAGACACACCTGACCAGACACCACCACCTCCAAAGGCTCTTCTGGTGACAATGGTGGCTGATGCATAGCATTCTCCTTGACATTTCCAACATTGTTGGTGGCCATAATTTCTGTTCACCATAAATCGACTTTCATCAGTGAACAGCACTGAGCCCCACTGGTCCCTCGTCCAGCCTAGATGCTCTCTGACCCATGCAAGACGATGACGCCTGTGGTCAGGGATCCTTGCTGGTCATCTAGCATGCACACGCGGAAGTAAACGGTTTCAAATGGTCTGATGTGACACCACAATTTGTGTGCACCACAAATTTTCACGCAAATAAAAGAGACAGTGAGATTTACTGTATTTTTCACATTATAAGATGCACCTGATAAGACATGGGAGGAAAATAAGAACATTTCTTCAGAACAGACCCACAATCTTTATCAGACCCCCAAATTAGACTCCCAATCTTCAAACTTCAGATCAGACGCCCATATCAGAGCAGACACCGCTCTCTGGTCTTCTCTGGGCCCACGCTGCACTGTGACCTGACTATGCACAGGATCAGGTCACAGTGTGCGCACTACATCCCTACGCTGTACGCAGTCAGGACAGTACAGCATGTGCCGGAGGAAAAACAGGGAGAAGTAAGTACAGTGCTTCACTCACCGATCCCCTCATAATGAAAGCACACTAGTATTCACTAGTATTCCCTATTTTTCTCACACTTTTGGGGGGAGAAAAGTGTGTCTTTTAAAGAAGAAAATATGGTATACATCTGCCTCAATGTATTACAGCAGCAGTGTGTATTTTACATAACCAATAAGTCCTCCATCAAATCTGCCCAGTTATGTGTTCACAAATTCCTCCCTCTCAATTCTCATATTGTAAAATGCCTAGTCAGATTTTCTATCCAGGTGCCTGAAAAAGTTGAGTAAGAATCCGTGTAAAACTGTGATTGACAAAAATCACCAAAGGCCAAAATTATGAACCCTCTAATGCTGTAGCATAACTAGGCAGATTTGCCATTCAGAGTCTAGGGAAGTCTGTGTAGCAAAGAATGTGTAGCTGTATTAAGGACCCTCTGAATACTAAATATATCTTGATAATGCCCCCTTCTCACTGCTAAATTCTGCCATTGCTAGGCATATTAGGGTAACGTCACACATCGCACAATTTTCTGCAACAGAATATGCACCATAAAGACACCTCCAATATGAGCCTATGGGGATGAAAAGTATAAATATCTGTGTCCCATTCCGCTGCGAAATGAACATTCCTCAACAGAACAAAACACAAATAAATGTTGTTGCCGATTTCCTGTAGCATTCATTTAAAAGGAGAATTTGAACAGAAATAATCAACATTATTCACACAAAAAATCCGCAACTTTGAAAAATCTAATTTTCCACAAATTTTGTTGTGGGAAATTCTGCAACGTGTGAAGGCCCCCTTAGTCTTTCATACTCCTGGGAAAAATGGGTAGGAAAGCATGTGGAGCTGTAATAGAGATAAACCAAACTAGATTAATTATTTCCCTCAATATCAAATCATTTGATGTTTGCCTTTCAGGGTCCTTGGAAAGCTAGGTAGCAAATTATGTGAAGCTGTAATAGGATCCGAATACTATATCTACCTAGATTAGATAAGTCTTCCTCTCACTACTGAAATGTGCCAGCAAGCCAGATTTCTCTTTTATTAAGTTGGAATATTCCATGAATTAAAAGCATAATTCTTGCCTTAGAGCTTTGCAAATTCCCTTCAGCATAAGGCTACTTTCACACTTGCGTTTGCAGGATCCGTCCAGGCTCTCACAAACGGATCCATCATGACAATACAACCGTTCTGAATGGATCAGTTTGTATCATCTTTTACATAGCCAAACGTTTTCTGTTGTGTCAGACAAAACGGGTCCGTCCCCATTGACTTACATTGTGAGTCATGACGGATCCGTTTGCATCAGTTTCCATCAAGCGCACACCAAAACACTGCAGGCATGGAGACTGAACTGAAGCAAAACTGATGCATTCTGAACGGATCCTTTTCCATTCAGAATGCATTAGGTCAGTTTAGGACCGTTTGTGAGAGCCTGTGACGGATCTCACAAACGGATCCTGCAAACGCAAGTGTGAAAGTAGCCTAATTTAGCTTATAGGCTCCATTATATTAAATGGGAGCTAAGTCCTGTTTTAGACTAGGGCTACACGGTGACGTGTCAGGCTACTTTCACACCATCATAGATCAGCAAAAACGCTTCCGTCATAATAATACAACCGTCTGGATCCGTTATGAACAGATCCGGTTGTATTATCTCTCAAATAGCCATGACAGATCAGTCTATAAAACCATTGTAAGTCAATGGGGGACGGATCTGTTTTCATTTGTGTATGAGAAAATGGATCCGCCACCACTGACTTACATTTCAGCATTATTCTGTCCGCAATGGTGATGCAAACAAATGGTGCATCACCAGCATTCTGGTGCATCCCGTTGTGTTCAGTTTTGTCCCCATTGACAATGAATGGGGACAAAACTGACAAAAAGTGCAGATGTGAAAGTAGTCTCATGCAACAAAAAAAAAAGTGGAAGGATTTTTTGCAACTTTTGCATCACAGCATGTCACAGTGCAACACCATTCACTCACATGACATTTGATGACATTATCAAGACTTTTCAGCAACAAAAAGTCAATGTGTAGCCCTAGCCTAATTGATGTCATGTTCGTGCACCTAGTCGGCCTCCAGCCACAGATGGAGAAGGCTAGGCAGAATTAGTGCTCATTGTACCTGCAAGATTTCAACTAAAGTGCTTGTTACTGCAGCTTGCTGAAAGTCTTGTAAGCTTTTTAATGTTTTTGGAGAACTTTTTACTTTAACCCTTTAGTGCTCAATCTGCTTTCTGCCTTAATGACCAGTTAATTTTTTTTTATCATCACCTTCCAAGAGCTACAAGTATTTTAATTTTCAGTCAATGTAGGTAAGAGGGCTTGTTTTTTGCGTGACAAGTGGTTATTAAATCCAATAACTGATGGCTGTAGTCATTCACTTTCATTCTTTTCTGCCTACACCAGATTCTCTGACTCCTTCCAGCTACCTTTGGCCTCTTTCCTTTGTAGGGCATTCTTACAACCCCTGCAGCACAAACCTACCCTCTCTGGCAGTGCCAAAGCGATACAGCTTTACCAAAAGTAGTGGCATCTGTAGAGATGAAAATATAAACACTAGGTGAGAATGGCTGAGAAATAGTTGTTTAGGGAAAGATAATTTGTAACCAATTCAATACAAATTGGCTGCTCGTACATGTGCAGGTATCGACAAGGTTTTGTTCAGGTTTCCTGATGCAGTTTTGAAGCTAAAACTGAGTGTAGTTTCACAGAAAAGAAAACTAGAATCCACTTGTTATACATTTTCTCTTATTGGTTCTTTACTATTAGAGCAGTGAGACTATGGAACTCTCTTCCTGAGGAGGTGGTGATGGTAAGTTCACTAAAAGAGTTCAAGAGGGGCCTGGATGTATTTCTGGAGTGTAATAATATTACAGGTTATAGTTACTAGAGAGGGGTTCGTTGATCCAGGGAGTTTTTCTGATTGCCTGATTGGAGTCGGAAAGGAATTTTTTTCCCCTAAAGTGGGGAAAATTGGCTTCTACCTCACAGGGTTTTTTGCCTTCCTCTGGATCAACTTGCAGGATAACAGGCCGAAGTGGATGGACAGATGTCTTTTTTTTCAGTCTTAGAAACTATGTTATTATGATCCACAACTGGTTTTGGCTTCAAAAAATGCATCTAAAAACTTGAATAAAACCTGAACTTAGAGCCATATATTAGATTATATCCAGTACTCCAGTACAATGTATCTCCTATGTGCCTATATTCAATACCTAACTTTTATTGACACATATACTGTAAGCTCAAAGAAAAAAAGGACCTTTTGAATGTGACATGGTTTAACTCCTTCCAAATGCCAAAGCCCCTTTTTAAAATCTGACATATGTGGTAATAACAACTTTGGAGTGCTTTTACTTATACAAGCGATTTTTTTTTCTTGTGACACTTCATGTTAGTGGTGACACACTTTATGTTAGTGGTGAATCTGAGTCCATGTTTTACCTTTATGTATAAAAAATCCAAAAGTTACAGAAAATTTGGAAAAATTTGCAATTATCCAGACTAAAAAAAATACCTAGGAGCCATTGGCTCCTGAACTGAAAAATTTAGGAGCCAAATAAAATTTTTAGGCGCCAAATTTAAATACATATAATTATAATTTAAAAAAAAGACTTGGAGGAGATGGAACGTCCGGCCATTAATAGAATTGTCTTATCCTATTTTTTTGGCGGGACAAGGTGACTAAAAAATGGTAAATTGTTATTTTTATTTTTTCTTTTACGTGTTCACCGTATAGGAGATTTTTTTTATATTTTAATAGTTTGTACTTTTCGGATATTTATTAATATATTTTATAGTATATTGGGAAAGGGGGTGCTTAAGGGGCCATTCAGACGGCCGGTGTATTGTGGATCCGCAAAAGTACGGATCTGCAATACCACGGATGCCGCCCGGCGTGTGTTCAGGATGAATAGGACTTTACACTCTCCCTGCTGCCCTGGGCTTTGTGTACAGAGCAGCAGGGAGCTTACCATGGCAGCCAGGACTTCAGTAGCGTCCTGGTTGCCATGGTAACCGATCGGAGCTCCGCGATTACATTGCTGTGGCCACTGCCACCAATGATTATTATAATTGGGGGGGGGGTTGGGCACTGCGCCACCAATGAATAATACTGGGGGGGGGTGCACTGAGCCACTAATGATTATTATACTGTTTGCGGTTTTTATTACTGGAGGCGGGTGCCGGCGCAGGATCACATAGCCGGCACCTGACCTGTATTATAGGGAGCTGCAACCAGTGGTAGTTAACCCCTCAGGTGCGGCACCCGCCTTCTGTAGTTGTATTAAACGTAGTTATCATCATTGGTGGCGCAGTGCGCCCTCCCCAGTAATAAAAACCCCAACCAGTATAATGTATGTGCCCCCATCAGACCTCAGATCAGCCCACTGTGCCCCCATCAGACCTCAGATCAGCTTATTGTGGCCCCATCAGACCTCAGATCAGCCCATTGTGGCCCCATCAGACCTTCGATCAGCCCACTGTGCCCCATCAAACCTCAGATTAGCCTACTGTGCCCTCATCAGACCTCAGATCAGCCCACTGTGCCCCCATCAGACCTCAGATCAGCCCATTGTGACCCCATCAGACCTTAGATCAGCCCACTGTGCCCCCATCAGACCTTAGATCAGCCCACTGTGCCCCCATCGGACATCAGATCAGCCCACTGTGCCCTCATCGGACCTCAGACCAGCCCACTCGGCCCCCATCAGACCTCAGATCAGCCCACTCTGCGCCCATCAGAATAAAATAAAAAAATCTCTTACCTGTCCTGCGCCGCGGCTCCGCTTCGGGTCCAGCACTCTGCTGTCCTCCCGGCGCTGCACTATCACCTGACTGCGTGCAGCGTCAGGTCAGCGTGTGAGCACTACGTCCTGACGCTGTACGCCGTCAGGACAGTGCAGAGCCTCCCGGAAAGACAGAGGAGCGCCGGACCCGCGGCGCAAGACAGGTAAGGGATTTTTTATTTTATCTGCTCCATGTTCTCTGATACTAGGCTACGCAATAGTGCAGCCTTGCATCAGTAAATGCGGTCGGGTCCAGGCGCAAATGGCGACAAGACTAAAAAGTCTTGTCGCCATTTGTAAAATCTAAGTCGCATTTGCGACCATTTTGGTCGCCATCTGGAGCCCTGTTATCTAAATTTTTCTTTTAAGACACATAGTGATTCCTTTCAAAATAGTAATTAACATTCACGCTATGTCCACTTCATGCTGACAACATTTAGAAAATAGGATTTCATTTTTTAGAACATTAGAAGATTTAGAATTCTGGTAGCAATTTTTAAACCACTTTTTGAAACTTTTTGTTAACCCTATAAATGTTTCACAGAAATTAAAGCAAAATTGAGATTGTTTAAAAAAAAACATTTTTTGTTCACATTTTTTATTTTAATCCATTTTTGCCTTTAACATAGCAAGAGTTAACAGCAAAACAAACCTCAATATTCATGTCTGAAGTTTACAGAAACAGCCCATATGTGGTGGTAAATCATGGGCACATGGCAGGGCTCAGAAGGAAAGGAGTGCAATATATTTTTTAGAGGCAGATTTTGCTGGAATGGTTTTCCGGTGGCATGTCCTATTTGAAGAGACCTCAGGTACCCCTAGAAAGGAAACCCTCTGAAACTAACCCCATTGTGGAAACTACACCCCTCAAGGAAATGATTCAGAGGTGCGGTGAGTTCTTTGACCCAAGAAGCATTTCACAGATTTTTAGAAATCTGTGAAAATGAAAAATAACATTGTATTTCCAATATTAGTCATTTTCACAAGGTGTAACAGGAGAAAATGCACCCTACAATTTGTTATGCATTTTTTCATGAATATGGCAACAACCCATATGTGATCGTAAACTGCTGTTTGAGGACAAAACATCATTCAGAAGGAATATGATTTTCTAACCTGGAATTTGCTGAAATTGTTTTTGGATGCCACTTCAGGGAGAGGGGGATGCCACTTCAGGGAGAGCACTGCTGCAGCCGGACACTTCCTCTTCCAGTCAGGGGAATGTCAGCTCCAGTAAGCAGGGGACGAGGAGAGCAGGGCAGGCCAGACAGGTGCTGGTAGTGGGAGATTCAATTATTAGGGGTACAGAGAGGGCAATTTGTCACAAAGACCGGGATCGTCGAATGGTGTGTTGTCTTCCTGGCGCTCGAGTTCGGCACATCGCGGATCGGGTTGACAGATTACTGGGAGGGGCAGGAGAAGATCCAGCAGTCATGGTTCATATCGGAACCAATGACAAAGTTAGAGGTAGGTGGAGCATCCTTAAAAATTATTTTAGGGATTTAGGGCATAAGTTTAGGGCAAGGACCTCAAAGGTAGTGTTTTCAGAAATACTGCCTGTACCACGAGCCACATAAGAAAGGCAGCGGAAGATTAGGGACGTAAACAAGTGGCTCAAGAACTGGTGTAGGAAGGAGGGATTTGGGTTCTTGGAGAACTGGGCCGACTTCTCTGTCAGCTACAGGCTCTACCGTAGGGATGGGCTGCGCCTCAATGGGGAAGGGGCAGCTGTTTTGGGGCAGAAGATGGCTAGAAGGCTGGAGGAGTGTTTAAACTAGGGACTGGGGGGGAGGGTAACTACATTATAGAAGGGGAAGATAGTGCAGATAGAGACCTGGGGCAAGGTAATGGAACTGGGGGAGGAATGGAAGGAGGAACTAGAACAGTGCAGAAGGAAAGGTGTAGGGGAAAAAATATACATAAACCTTTTAACTGCATGTACACTAATGCCTGAAGCCTAACTAATAAAACTGGTGAACTGGAATTAGTGATGTGTGAGGAGGACTATGACATAGTGGGAATAACTGAGACACGGCTGGATGACAGCTATAACTGGGCAGTTAACGTACAGGGTTACAGTCTGTTTAGAAAGGATCGCCAAAACCGGAGGGGTCTACCTTTATGTAAAGTCCTGTCTAAAGCCCACACTCCGGGAAGATATAAGTGAGGGACATGAACATGTGGAGTCACTGTGGGTAGAAATAAATGGAGCCAAAAACAATAATAAAATACTAATAGGACTTTATTATAAACCACCTAATATACAAGAGTCCACAGAAAATCTACTTCTAAATGAAATAGACGAGGCGGCAAATCATAATGAGGTCATTATTATGGGGGATTTCAACTACCCAGATATAGACTGGGAAACTGAAACCTGTACATCTCATAAAGGAAACAGGTTCTTGGCAATAATCAAAGACAATTACCTTTCTTAACTGGTTCAGGACCCGACTAGAGGGACCTATATTAACCAATAGACCTGACAGAACAACAGATGTGCAGGTTGGGGGACACCTGGGAAATAGTGACCATAATATAATAATCTTCCAATTGTCATTCAAAAGAGCGTTTCTTCAGGGAGGAACAAAAATACTAAACTTCAAAAAAGCAAAATTTAGCCAACTAAGAGAGGCCATAAGCCTAACTAACTGGGACAAAGTCCTCAAAAATAAAAATACAGCCCCAAAATGGTATATTTTTAAAAGCATCCTAATATCTAATTGTGAGAGGTACATACCTTATGGGAATAAAAGGTTAAGGAACAAGAAAAAAAACCAATGTGGATAAATAGAACTGTAAAGAAAGCAATAAATGACAAAAACAAAGCATTTAAATCATTAAAACAGGAGGGGATAGGGTTGCGCGTTATACCGGTGTTGTGGGTATACCGCGGTATTAGGAAACAGCGATATGGCGATATCGCTGTTTCCTAATAACCGCGGTATTTTGTAACGTCATCAAAGCGGTCATGTGCGCTGACTGCTTCAAAATCAGAGCCCATGGCCGCCCGCCTTTACAACATTACATACTGATTGACTCCTGCAGCGGCCGCCCAGGCTCCTCCTCGTTGGTTCCCATGGTGCAGTCTCCGCCCACTGACATCTAACGTCGGAATCAGATGACGCCCGGGCAAAGCCGCTAAGTCTGAGCAGCGCAGGACTGACTGGAGCGAGTGGTGGGAAAGTCTGTGAACTTACTCTGTCTGACCCCCACAGAAATGACTTTGCCTGCGGAGAGAGACCCTATATATTACAGCTGCCAGCCGAGTCCCTGACATGTAGGAATAACTGTATGGTGGTGGCAAACCGTCACAGGCGGCCATAAGACATGGGGGGGGGGGGCAGCAGCCACTGTAAATGCCTCCTTGTGGCTGCTGCCCCCACTGTAAATGCCTCCTTGTGGCTGCTGCCCCCACTGTAATGGATTATCTCCTTGTGGCTGCTGCCCCCACTGTAAATGCCTCCTTGTGGCTGCTGCCCCCCACTGTAAATGCCTCCTTGTGGCTGCTGCCCCCCACTGTAAATGGCTCCTTGTGGCTGCTGACCCCACTGTAATGGATTATTTCCTTGTGGCTGCTGCCCCCACTGTAAATGCCTCCTTGTGACTGCTGCCCCCACTGTAAATGCCTCCTTGTGGCTGCTGCCCCCCACTGTAAATGCCTCCTTGTGGCTGCTGCCCCCCCACAGTAAATGTCTCCTTGTGGCTGCTGCCCCCCCTACTGTAAATGTCTCCTTGTGGCTACTGCCCCCCCCCCTACTGTAAATGTCTCCTTGTGGCTACTGCCCCCCCCCCCCCACTGCAAATGTCTCCTTGTGGCTGCTGCTCCCCACTGTAAATGCCTCCTTGTGGCTGCTGCCCCCCACAGTAAATGTCTCCTTGTGGCTGCTGCCCCCCCCCACTGTAAATGTCTCCTTGTGGCTACTGCCCCCCCCCCCCCCACTGTAAATGTCTCCTTGTGGCTGCTGCCCCCCCACTGTAAATGTCTCCTTGTGGCTGTTGCCCCAGCGGACAGTGCCCCATAATGCCATACAGTATAACGATTAACAGCTCCAAGTTGTGGCCCCCATACAGTATAACGTCTTCTTGTGGCCCCAATACAGTATAATGTCTCCTTGTGGCCCCCATACAGTATAATGTCTCTTAGTGGCCCCCATACAGTATAACATCTGCTTGTGGCTGCCCCCATACAGTATCCTTATGTGCCAATTAATCCACTGGATTAACAAAAACCCTTTTAGGGACCCCAGTGTGTGATAGATAAAACCTAACTTTTATTATTTTATAAAAGGTGAGGAAGAAGAAAATAGTTAAAACTATCAGCCAGTCATTCTTTCACAATGTATTGGTATTATTTATATCAGGTTCATATTATTTATCAGGAGTCAGTCAGAGCCATTGTTAATAAGAAGTAATAATTTGTTACATTGTTAAGTTATGCAACACTTAGTTGCTACATGTAGTGTTGTATATACTTTTATCATGCTCTGCTGTACTCCAAAACCATATAGCCTATTCTATGCTGCAGGATCGCGCTATATGTTTACTTAGGGAGTATCACAGTTGAACCCTGCTCAGGCGATCACTGCCACTGATCCCCGGCAGGATCCCTGTACTCTCCGTGTATCTCTATCAGCCACACGGGCTAACTGCTCACGTGCGGCTTTCCTGCCCCGCCGCTCAGACCAGGTGGGTAAGCGCGCGAGATCACGCTGCGCTTCGGTATGCTGTCAGGTATGATGCGCTCTGATCAGCCAACTTGCGCTCCCCTGTTGCAGTTAGACTCGGCTATCGATACTGATTCTACATATTCCTTGTCACTAAGCTATTTCCATATTAGTGAATGGCTGGCTGCCTAAAACTAAATGCCACTACAACCTATCCCAACATGTTTCACCGCTATTGCGGCTTCGTCAGGAGAAAGGTATATAGAGTATATACAGTATAACGTCTCCTATTGGCTGCCCCCATACAGTATAACGTCTCCTTGTGGCTCCCCATACAGTATAACGTCTCCTTGTGGCCCCCCATACAGTATAACGTCTCCTTGTGGCCCCCAATACAGTATAATGTCTCCTTGTGGCCCCAATAGTTTTTTCTTCTAAATGGGTATTTATCGCGATATATATCGTTATCGCGAGTATATTTTTGATATCGCCCAACCCTAGGAGGGGAGCGAGGAAGCATTGAAAAACTATAAGAAAAAAAATTGAATATGTAAAAATCAAATAAAAACAGCCAAACTAGAGACCGAGAGATTAATCGCCAAAGAGAGTAAACCTAACCCTAAAATGTTCTTTAATTATATAAATGGTAAAAAGTATAAACCTGAAGGTGTCGGCCCCTTACAGAGTAATGAGGGGGGAGTTGTACAGAGCGATGAGGAGAAAGCAAAGCTACTAAATATCTTTTTCTCCACTGTATTCACTGAGGAAAATAAACTGTCAGATCAAATGCAGAATATAAAAGTAAATTCCCCTTTAAAAGTGCCCTGTCTGACACAGGAAAAAGTAGAGCTGCGTCTTAAAAAGATTAAAATAGACAAATCGCCAGGACCGGATGGCATACACCCCTGTATCCTAAGAGAATTAAGTAATGTCATCGCCAAACCCTTATTTCTGATATTTAAGGACTCTATACTGACAGGGAGTGTTCCACAGGATTGGCACATAGCAAATGTGGTGCCAATATTCAAAAAGGGTGCAAAAAGAGCCTGGAAACTATAGGCCGGTAAGTTTAACATCTGTCGTGGGTAAACTGTTTGAGGGTTTTCTAAAAGATGCTATCTTGGAGTACCTCAATGAAAATAAGCAAATAAGTCCATATCAGCATGGCTTCATGAGGGATCGGTCATGTCAAACCAATTTAATCAGTTTCTATGAGGAGGTAAGTTCTAGACTTGACCGCGGGGAATCAATGGATGTCGTATATCTGGACTTCTCCAAAGCATTTGATATGGCACCACATAAAAGGTTAGTATATGAAATGAGAATGCTTGGCCTGGGAGAAAATGTCTGTATGTGGGTAAGTAACTGGCTCAGTGATAGAAAACAGAGGGTGGTTATTAATGGTACATACTCAGATTGGGTCACTGTCACTAGTGGGGTACCACAGGGGTTAGTATTGAGCCCTATGCTTGCACAGTAAAATATCAATTTTTGCAGATGGCACTAAACTGTGTAAAGTAATTAACACAGAAGAGGACAGTACACTGCGACAGATGGATCTGGATAGACTGGAGGCTTGGGCAGAGAAGTGGCAGATGAGGTTTAACACTTGCAAATGTAAGGTTATGCATATGGGAAGGAATAATGCAAGTCACCAGTACATACTGAATGGTAAAACATTGGGTAACTCTGACATGGAAAAGGACCTAGGAATTTTAGTAAACAGCAAACTAAGCTGTAGAAACCAGTGTCAGACAGCTGCTGCCAAGGCCAATAAGATGGGTTGCATCGAAAGAGGCATAGATTCCCGTGATGAGAACATAGTCCTGCCACTTTACAAATCACTAGTCAGACCACACATGGAGTACTGTGTACAGTTCTGGGCTCCTGTGAACAAGACAGCCATAGCAGAGCTGGAGAGGGTTCAGAGGAGGGCAACTAAAGTAATAACTGTAATGGGTGGACAACAGTACCCAGAAAGATTATCAAAATTAGGGTTATTCACTTTAGAAAAAAGACGACTGAGGGGAGATCTAATAACTATGTATAAATATATCAGGGGTCAGTACAGAGATCTCTCCCATGATCTATTTATCCCTAGGACTGTTACTGTGACGAGGGGACATCCTCTGCGCCTAGAGGAAAGAAGGTTTGTACACAAACATAGAAGAGGATTCTTTACGGTAACAGCAGTGAGACTATGGAACTCTCTGCCTGAGGAGGTGGTGATGGTAAGTTCACTAAAAGAGTTCAAGAGAGGTCTGGATGTATTTCTGGAGGGTAATAATATTACAGGTTATAGTTACTAGTGATGGGTCGTTGATCCAGGGAGTAATTCTGATTGCCTGATTGGAGTCGGGAAGGAATTTTTTCCCTAAAGTGGGGAAAATTGGCTTCTACCTCACAGGGGTTTTTTGCCTTCCTCTGGATCAACTTGTGGGAAAACAGGCTGAACTGGATGGACAGATGTCTTTTTTCGACCTTATAAACTATGTTACTAGGGGCCGGTATATGTGGTATATATGATAACTTTCTTCTATGGGTTAATGCGGTTATGGCGATACCAAATTTATATAGTTTTTCATGTTACTACTTTAGCATAAAAATAACTTTTTTAATTAAAAATAAGTTAGATGTTGCATGTTGCATTGCTATACACTAACATCCATAACATTTTTATTTTACAGCAAACATAGCTGTCTGAGGACTTGTTTTCTATGAGACTGACTGTAGTTTTATTGGTACCACTTTAGGATACATGTGGTGCCTTGAAAACGTATTCATACCCCTTGACTTTGAACTTTTCCACATTTTTTCACGGTACACCCACAAACTTAAATGTACTTTATTTTATACAAAATAACTGTGGAGCCCCAGTTATAGGTCTTCAACACAGGAAGGAGGGAAAACAGATCAAAGGGGTGTCCCAATTACAGATATCACCAGATCCATCATATTAAGTGGCCCCCTATGTCATGTGACAGGGAAGACCTAAGCCACTTATTCATCCACAGACAGCTGTTTTGGGGTATTGCCCCTCATCAGTGTGGAGTAGCATTCTGGCTAACCGGGAGTAATGCCTTGGAGACTACTCAAACAAAACAATAGCTGATCTTAGCGAGACCAGCTACAGAAAGCACCATGGAGCATTTAAAAGACGACCTTTCATGGGTCCGGACATTGTGAAATAAGTACCAGGTTATCTAGGGCATAGAGCAGGGATCTAAGAGCACTTACTATTTTTTCTTGGCGCCACTCTGTTCGCCTGCTGTGCCAGGGAGAAAAAAAAAAAAGCTCACCTTCTCCCTGGCTGTGACACTCTCTGCTGTGATTGGACAAGACGGGAACCTAACACTAATTCCTACCTGTTGGCCACCATAAAGTTCAGCGTGCACCTGCACATTGGGATGTGCTGACTAACCCCCATTTTTTACAGTTACCGATACTGGAGGTGTGGCTACTCCAGCCAGTCTTGCACTCCTGACAAGCCTGTCTGCCTCATAGGCTGATTTTAATCAGATTAAGTATAAAGCTGTAGCCTGCTCTCAATATATGCATTGGAAGCCGTGAGGCACCAGTAGAGGTATAGAGTGGGCTCAGCATGCATGTTGGTACCTGCATCCCTGGATTTAATGGAGGCCTTTAAGGCACCAAAAATAGCAAAGGCAGAGTAGACCCAGCATGCATGTGGAACCAACACTCCCTGAACTTTATGGTGGCCATTATGACACATAACAGGTTGGAATTAGTGTTAGGTTCCCGTCTTAAAGAGATCGCCTTGACGTTTGGCAGACGGGCCCAAATAATTTTGTACAAAATGTATTTGCCAAGAATCTCAATTTTGCTAAATAAGTGTAGCACTAGCACCAGAATGTTTTTTACGACTATGGCAATGTTGTATGTTATTTGTGTTTGCAGAGTGCTGTTGCATTGTGTTTTTTTCCATTGAGAAACCCTGGTTTCTCCTCCTCCCTGTTCCAATGCTATTCATTAGCATACTAGGCGGGATAATTCAACAGGGGCACAGCAGGCGAATACAGCAGCGCCCAGAAAAAAATAGTAAGTGCTCTTAGATCCCTGCTCTATGCCCTACATAACCTGGTACTTATTTCACAGTGTCTGGACCAGGGGTCCCTAAACTTTTTACACAGGGGGCAGTTCACTGTCCCTCAGACCGTTGGAGGGCCGGACTATGAAAAAAACTATGAACAAATCCCTATACACACTGCACATATCTTATTTTAAAGTAAAAAAACAAACAAAACGGGAATACAATATTTAAAATAAAGAACACGTAAATTTAAATCAACAAACCCCATCAGACCTCAGATCAGTCCACTCTGCCCCCATCAGACCTCAGATCAGCCCATTGCGCCATCAGACCTCAGATCAGCCCATTGTGCCCCCATCAGACCTCAGATCAGCCCATTGTGCCCCCATCAGACCTCAGATCAGCCCACTATGCCCCCATCAGAATAAAATAAAAAACTCTCTTACCTCTCCTGCGCTGCGGTTCCGCACCGGGTCCGGCGCTCCTCTGTCTTCTCTGCCCGCGCTGCACTGTCACATGACTGCGTGAAGCGTCAGGTCAGAGTGCGCTCACTACGTCCTGCCGCTGTACACGGTCAGGACAGTGCAGCGCCGCCAGGAAAAGACAGAAGTGCGGCGGGGGATGGATAAATGGCCTCAGGGGGCCGCATGCGGCCCAGGGGCCTTAGTTTGGGGACCCCTGGTCTGGACCCATGAAATGTCCTCTTTAAGAGTCTCATCACAGCAATCCAAATTGCAAAGTTGGCTTTCACTGTTATGAAGACCCATAACTGGGACTCCACGGTTATTTTGCATATTACTGTTTCCCAGGGAGCTTTGCACTTTGGATTGCTGTGTTGAGACTCTTAAATGAGGCTCCATGGTGTTTTCTGTAGCTGGTCTCCCTAAGATCAGCCATTGTTTATTGGGATTTTATGTGATAGATCAACACAAAGTAGCAAGTACAGTATGTGTAAAGTGAAAAGAAAATAATACGTGGTGGTTTTCAAAAAAATTTTTAAATAAAAATCTGGAAAGTGTGGCGTGCATTTGTATTCAGCCCCCTGTACTCCGATACCCCTAAATAAAATCCAGTGTAACCAATTATAAGCCGCCTGATTAGTAAATAGAGTCCGCCTGTGTGTAATTTATTCTCAGTATAACTACAGCTGTTCTGTGAAGGCCTCAGAGTTTGTTGGAGAACATTAGTGATCAAACAGCATCATGAAAATCAAGAAACACAACAGACAGGTCAGGGATAAGTTCTGAAGTGTAAAGCAGGGTTAGGGTATAAAAAAAAAATATCCTAAGCTCTGAACATCTCACAGAGCACTAAGATGCTTACGTTTGTGGGTGTAATGTAAAGATTGTGGAAAAGTTCAATGTAAGAGGTAAGATGACAAAAACAGCAATTCTGTTATTGTTTTTTGTCATGTTCACCATGCGAGATGAGTAATGGATGAGCGATCCTATTATAGATCAGGTCATTACAGATGTGGACATACCAATTATGTGTATTTTATTTAATTTTTCAATTTAATTTTTCATTTTTTAATCAATTATAAATGAGCCGATATGGGAAAAGGCAATTTATTTATTTATTGGAATTTTTTTTTAGGTTTTTGTTTTTTACTTTTTTAAAATATTTTTTATCAAGTATCACTTAGATCTTGAAAATCCAGTGGTGCTGATGGCTGCACTATACTCTGTAATATTCATCTATTGCAGTTTTACACTGACATCTTGTGTTACATGGCAAGTCTGGAAAAGATTCAGTATAAGGCTACATTCACACGACCGTTGTGTTTTGTGGATCCGCAAAACACGGATACCGGCCCATGTGCGTTCCGCAATTTGTGGACCGCACATGCTGCAGCTATCATAGAAATGCCTATTCTTGTCCGCAATTGCACGGAGCAACGGATGCGGACAGCACAAGATAAAAATGAATGGGTTGTGATCTGAGCTGCAAAATATGCCGATCGGAGGCCGTAAAATTGTGTGAATGTAGCCCAACTTTATAAATTTATATTCTTGCTCATTCTGGGCTTTGAAGTCAATGGGGAGGTCCTATCATTGATTGACAGCTATCTCTGTATACACAGTCATAGAGGGAAGACTGTCAATCACTGATAGGACCACCTCCTTGACTTCAAAGCTCAGTTTAAGCACGGGTTTAAATGTATAAATTACAAGTTACACTGAATCTTCTTTCCAAAAAATGATGTTTCAATCTGCTCAGTTTCTCCTGTTCTATAACATGCTGCCTGCTCAGACTCCATGTTCAACTTGACAGGTTCCTTTTAATCCCTCAGATTGGCAGCCTGGGAACTTTTGAAGGCTCCTAAACCTTCCACTGCAATCTTTCTACTAAGCCTTGCCAATGGAAGGACTTAACTTGAAGACATCATATGATATATTTCACGAAATATAACAAATAAATACAAAAAAGCAAAAAAGTGTTATATAATCAAATCACCCTCTTTCCCTTTTAAAATATAACTCTTTATCCTGCATGATGAAGACTATAAAAGGGGGAAAAAAATTAAATGCCCAAATCAGCCCCCCGCCTCTCTTCCCAAAAAATAACTGAATAAATAGTGATCAGTTGTATGTATCCCAAAATTATATCAATAAAAACTACAGCTGACCCTGCAAAAAATACAAGCCTCATACAGTTCTGTAGGTGGAAATAAAAGTCATTGCTGCCAGAAGATGGCGACAGAACAATTTTTTGCAGTTTTATTGCAAACAATAAAAAAAAAAATAAAAAAAGTTATATATATATATATATATATATATATATATATATATTTATTTATTAGGAGTTGCTGTAATTATACCAACCCGTACAATAATTGTAACAGTCGCACTAGGAACAATGTAAAAACAATGCCCACAAATCAATGTTGTACTTGCATTTCTTTTTCAGTTTCATTCCATAAACTTTTTTTTACCATTTTCAATGTCAATGGTAAATTAAATGGTGCCATTAAAAAAGAAAGAAAACAAGCCCTCATATGACTATGTGAATGGAAAAGTAAGAAAAAAAATTACGGTTCTTGAAGTGGGGAGGAAAAAAACAAAAGTACGAAAATTGGCTTAGGCAGGAAGGGGTTGAATATTGTTCAGAGTTAAATTATTGAAAATCAGAAAAGACATAGTAAAAAGTACTAGTAGTAGTAAAAACAGAAATGAAAATTGAAAAGTACGTGTAAATAGTCAGATTTTTTATCAATAGATACCCTGTCTAGAGAATATTTGTTACTTACCTAGCACATATGAATAAGGTCCGAAAGTCAGAGATCGTAATTCACTCCATTCTAACCACAGATCCTAATATTCAAAAGAAATAATATCTTCCACAGACAGAAATCCAGAACACACTTTTTATGAAAGGAAAATGAGAGAATTTTTCCAGTGACTAAGGAAGAATGAGGTGAGCCTCTGTTTAACTGGACAGAAAGGGATGCTGAAGATGTGCCCTATAAAGAAGGAGGGTCCAAATATACAGAGTAATGATGCATTTGAACCCCTCCCAGACATTCCTAAACCTTTCAGGAAAAGCAAAGGAAACAAAAGAAAACAGAGATAAGAGAGGAACAGTAACCAACAGATATACTTCTTATACAAATACTATCACCAAGGATGTACTTGCAGAGCACCCAAAACAAGATATCTATGCTTAGACTAATCCCTTCCTAAATATTTTGCCAGTACCTAATTAAATTTGGTACATTAAATCTCTATCCCCAAAAACGTCAGTATCAAAGGCTGCATTCCATTGGCTCCCCCTCCTCTGTCTGGCATAGGAAATCACTTGCAATTATTCAGGCTAGCAGGAAGCAAGTTGATCCAACACATAATACTGCATTTATTTATACAGGGAACTCTTGAGAGGAAAAAAGTCATAGGACAATACAAAGCACTGCCACACCTAGATGTTTCTGAGAGCTTGAATAACTGCAAAACCATGACTGTTTTTGTAGAAAGTATTCACAAAGCCATTAGAAAAGTAAGTGGTGAGAGAAAACATGAACATTCTCAAAAGGGAGCATTACAGGAGTTGTCCAAGCCATCCATGTAAGGTTGGTGGGGTCTAACACCCAGATCCTCCTCTGGGAACCATAAGCAGAAGGCTCCATAGACTGTGCAGTTTGCAGTGCAAACATACTGCATCTCAGCTCTCAGTCACTTGGTATAGCCACTACAAAGTGTACAGAGCTGTCTGCTTCCAGCTACACTAACTGTATAGTTTCCAGTGCCAGTGGCTGCCTGGACCAGCTGATCGGTGGAGGGTGCTGGATGTTGGCCGCCCACTGATCTGATAAATGGGAGCTGGGCTACAGTACAGTAGTCTTGTTAAACACAGATGATTGCATTTTAATGTGAAAAAGGGGGTACTTAGCAATATCAGAAATGTTCTTTTAGTAATGCCAGAGGTCCCTGCCCACCAGCATCTCCATCACCACTGAAGTATTCTTTCTTCTCACTGCTTCAGGCCACTTGCACCTCTCCCTGCCTCTATACTCCTGTTACATGCTCCAATAGGGCGTATGTGTGCTCTTCCTAGGTCTTAAAGAGCCAGTGCCCACATGGGCTAATCTGTCATCAACCGATGAAAGCATTCTCTGGGGTATATATTGCACCTCCCACTTTGTGAAGAAGCCTGTGCAAAAAGTTCCTAGCTTGCATTGTCCTGCAAAGACGTGCTTATTTTGTATCCTGGACTTGCGTGCCTGACCTTTGCCTGTTTACTGTATTGACTCTGTGCCAACTGTCTTAACCTTCTGCCTGTTTACCATATTGTGGTAATGTATTAATACTCCCTGCCCTAACCTCAGCAATCCCCCAGACTACACTTCTTTCTGTCCCATTGAAACCACATACCGGTATCTCTTGTTCCGCCTGGGTCAGCATCCTCTGAACAGAGATTATTCATAAAGGCAGATGCTTAGTTGCCCCTGTAGCAGAGTCCAGAATTCGTATGGAGGACAAAATCCTCAGTGGCTTATTGGATCCACATTCACTGTGTTAGGCTATTTTCACACTAGCGTTTACATTTTCCGGTATTGAGATCTGGCAGAGGATGTTAATACAGGAGAAAAATGCTTCCATTCCCCATTCATTGTCAATGTGGACAAAAGGGAACTGAATGAAACTGAATGCTCCAAAATGCATTCCGTTCCTTTTGGAGTGCCACTTCCAGTGGAGTTCATGCCAGATCCATCATTACTATTTTAAAGATAATACGACCTGATCCGTTCATAATGGATGCAAATGGTTGTATTATCAGTAACTGAAGCATTTTTGCTGATCCCTGCCAGATCAGGCAAAAACGCTAGTGTGAAAGTAGCCTTACACTATTTTGTGTTTTGTTTTAACACTTGAATTTACTTTAGCGTTTATCCAAAAAAGCACAAATTTCGAATCATGTAAGAAACTTAGGATGCCCCATGTAAATTTTTTTTATTGCATTTTTAACAAAATGTGAAAGTATAAACGACTAACATGAAACCCCATGTGGTTTACACGTACTGTGAAAAGGGCAATAAATAACAAAAAAGCGCACTAAAAAATGACAAATCTGAGGTGTCGGGTCTTTAAAGATGGCGCCCGCTCCTGTGGTGATCGGAGGAGCCGGAGTGTGCCTGCAGCAGCCCCTGTCATAGTGAATGGATTTCCTATGGAGCCCTTCTGTGTAATAGGGCTCAATAGGAAAGCATTGAAATCCTCATAGACTCCAATGCTAATGCATTGGAGTCTATGATATAAGCAAGCAAATGATTGCTTGTTATAGTTCCCTATGGAAACTATAAAAAAAAGAGTGTAAAAAAATTAAATTAATAAAAGTTTAAAAAATTTTTTTTTAAAAACGCAAAAGTTCAAATCAACCCCCCCTTTCCTGAAAATGAAAATAAAAGTATTAAAAAAAATAAAAAAATACACATCATGGGTATCGCCATGTGCGAAAACACCCATATTATAAAAATATAAAAATTTATTGCCCATACGGAAAACAGCGAAACGGAAAAAAGCGTCAAAAAGGCTGATTCGCCATTTTTTGTCGCTTTTTTTTCAAAAGAAAAAATTAAATAAAAAGCGATCAAAAATTCACATACCCAAGAGTGGTATCAATAAAAAGTTCAGATCCCCCATATAGCTCCATACACAAATACCAAAAAGTTATAGGGGTCAAGATATGACAAAAAAAAAAAATCCAACTTTATAATTATTTTATCACTATCAAAATGCAAGAAAAACTACACAGTAGGTATCACCGGATTCTTACTGACCAACAGAATGAAAGTAACTGGTCAGTTTTAATGAATATCGAACGCCGTAAATAAAAAACCCGTAAAACTGTGGCGGAATTGAGTTTTTTTTGCAATTTCACCCAATTTCGAATTTTTTCCCCACTTGCCACTACATCATATGCAATAGTAAATGGTGGAGTTGGAAAGTACAACTTGTCCCACAAAACACAAGCCCTCATACAGCTATGTGAACAGAAAAATAAAAAAGTTATTGCTGTATGAAGGCAGGGAGAGCAAAACGAAAACAAAAAAACACACAAACTCCGGGGTAGAAAGGGTTAAAGGCCCTGGGCACTTTTGGGGAGATGATAATAATAATAATAATAATAATAATATTATTGTAGTCTACTTATCTTGGGCTAAAATATTCAATGGGTTTTTATTAAAAAAATAAATAAATAATAAGTTTGTCCTCTGCAATTTATAGATTTTCTTGCCTCTGCAGACTGTTCCCTCTGCTTTTGGTCTAAATTAGTGGGGCCCCAAATGAAATATTTTGACACACCTCACATTTAGTCAGTTCAAATGGCTGTATGCCATATTGCTAGGGTCTTAAAAGATCAGGGGCAAAAGCCTTAAGGCATATGCCCTCTCCGCCAAAAAATAAATGTATGTACAGATATAGTTGTCAATATTATCACTATACAAGGACCAAATATTTGCACCATACAGTGGTTAAATATTATCATCCTCCCCAGATTCTCAACACAAGCTCCCTATCCTGGTGCACCAACAGTGTCATCGTGTTGCTATCTCCAATATTCTGTGCGCTATCTAATATATAAAGCTGAGTGTATGTATGTATGTGTGTGTGTGTGTGTGTGTGTGTGTGTGTGTGGGTGTGTGTGTATGTCCGCTAAAGGAATCCGCACCGTCGCAGCTACAATCACGAAATTTGGGAAGGTTTTAGAACGGGTCTCAGCTATCCAGGACGCACCGTTCCTGAGATATTACCAAAAAATGCATTAGCCAATAGAAGCCTGGTCACATGACCCTTAACAGCCAATAGAAGCCCACAGGCAGTTAGTCTCCACACACACCAGGTTTCCATAACAACCTAGCCAGTTCACTGCTGTAGGTCTGCATTAAAGGGGCAGAGCGCTGTGGATGACACTGTTAAATGGATATTCCGGTTACCATAAATATAACTTATGTTTTAGACCAGGGGTCGGGAACCTATGGCTCGCGAGCCAGATATGGCTCTTTTGATGGCCGTATCTGGCTCGCAGACAGGGCTCCTACCTGTCAGTGGCGTCAGGTGCGGCGCGGCCCTGCAGAGGGAGATGAGCGCTTCCATTATGGAAGCGCTCATCTCCATAGTCATCTGTATCGCCGTCCTCAGGACGGCGATACAGATGACTGTATTGTACTGGGGCAGGGGAGGGAGAGGTGTCTCCCCTGCCCGTTCCTCTGTTAGGCTGCAGGCACTGGGCCTGCAGCCTATCAGAGGCCGGCTCAGGCGGCGCGATGACGTCATCGCGCCGCCTGAGCCGTACAGCGCGGGACACAGGCCAGAAGAGGCCTGCATCGCATCGCTGCTGGAGGTAAGTATAAGTGTTAATTTTTTTTTATTATTTTACTGGCACATGGGGGCTTTGGGGGCATTTTACTGGCACATGGGGGCACTGGGGGCATTTTTACTGGCACATGGGGGCACTGTGGGCATTTTACTGGCACTGGGGGCATTTTTACTGGCACTGGGGGCATTTTTACTGGCACATGGGGGCACTGGGGGCATTTTTACTGGCACATGGGGCACTGGGGGCATTTTTACTGGCACTGGGGCCATTTTTACTGGCACATGGGGGCACTGGGGGCATTTTTACTGGCACTGGGGGCACTGGGGGCATTTTTACTGGTACTGGTGGCATTTTTACTGACATGGGGCACTGGGGGCATTTTTACTGGCACAAGGGGGCACTGGGGGCATTATTACAGTCACTGGGGCCATTTTTACTGGTATGGGGGGCATTTTTCTGGCACATGGGGGCACTGGGGCATTTCTTACTGGCACAAGGGGGCACTGGGGGCATTATTACAGGCACTGGGGCCATTTTTACTCGTATGGGGGGGCATTTTCTGGCACATGGGGGCACTGGGGCATTTCTTACTGGCACAAGGGGGCACTGGGAGCATTATTACAGGCACTGGGGCCATTTTTACTGGTATGGGGGGCATTTTTCTGGCACATGGGGGCACTGGGGCATTTCTTACTGGCACATGATTTTGGGGGGAATCAATGGGGGGAACTTCTGGCGCATTATTGGGGCATTTCTTACTGGCACATAATCTGTGTGGTACTAGTGGCACAGTACTGGGGGTGGTAGGATGATTTGTCCAGAAGATGGGAGGATGATGGAAAAGTAGTAAACTAAGATTTTTTCTGTCAAACTGCAGACATGAGAAATGGCTGAAAAATGGCGTCTGGTCTGAAAGGAGAAGATGAGGAAAGAGAAGATGTACATCCGAGGAGACGTCACTGGATGTACGAGGTATGGGGCGCTGTATTATACTGGATGTAAGAGGTATGGGGCGCTGTATTATACTGGATGTAAGAGGTATGAGGCGCTGTATTAGGGGGGGGGGGGGCAGGGGCCCAAGCTGAACTCTTGCACCAGGGCCCATGAGCCTTTAGCTACGCCCCTGCTACCTGTCTATGGGAAGGATGCATGCACCGCGCTCCATCAGGCCGCGGTGCACGCTGATATTGGTAGTTCTTTGATGGCCTGATAAGCATTGGCGGCAGTGGTGAGCGGCAGGGAGCATGGACTACATTTCCCATAACTCCCTGCATAGCCGCGCCGTCTGCAAGCACGCACCTGCGTCCCCTAGTGAAGCGGCATCTGCCTCCTCCCTTGTGTCTCCCTTGGACGTTCCAGAAACCCCTGGCTGTGCTGCTGCTTTGAAGGTGAACATTATAACATGGAAATTGTTACACAGCCTCATGGTCAGCAGCAGTGAGCTGCATCAATAAAGGGGCTGTGTAATACAGTGTGTCCCACCAACCCCCCCTTCCCACTTCACCCCTGAAAATAATCCCACATAATCCATTATATAGCCCCCCCCCAAAAAAAAAATAAAAATAAGGCCTTAAAAAACATCTGCCACCCATATTACACCAATGCCAGCTTCCAGTCATGCGCAGGAAAAAGAAGAAGCCAGACTGCTGGACTGATGTCATGCATCGCAAGCTCACAATGTAAGTTATTTATTTAATTTTTTTACTGCTAATTACCATTGTTTCAGTCCAGTTGTGCCTTTATACAGCAGGGAGGAGCATTCCTTGCTGTACTAAGTGAACATTGGAGCGATTGATCTGTCAATGGCCCTTTAAACATTTTGTACGGCTCTCGCGGAATTATATTTCAAAATATGTGGCGTTTACGGCTCTCTTAGCCAAAAAGGTTCCTGACCCCTGTTTTAGACTAACTCATCATCAATCATTACCTCATATAATGTAAATTTCACATATTTACCGTTCAGTAGTAATAAAAGATGTTTTCTTCCACTGCTACCCACTTTCCTCCTAAATTAATATGGCATCGGCCTGTAATTCAGGCCACCCTCAAAAGAAGGACTTAAATGCCCCACCCTGGTCCCACTAAGTCTACTCCGCATCTGACCGGGATTGAAAAAATGAAGGTAAAAATCACCTTCTGTCAGCTGCAGGGGTGGGAGGGAGGCTGAAATTCTCCCTGAAGCTCATGCGCAGACTGCACAGTGATGCTGTCCGAGAGTGAGCTGTTCAAAAGGACATCCCTGTGTCCATCCAGGCCCTGCGCATGACAGAGGACAGGGAGTCTGAAAGCCAGACTGTCCAGCCTCCCCCCAACGTGAAGCCATGCCACCGGTCCCCATGAAACCACACACCTAAACACGAGGCCACACTCCCTTGTTCCATGAAGACACTGAGGAGAAGCTATATGAGCGTGAGCTACTG
This sequence comes from Rhinella marina, assembly GCA_900303285.1. Lineage (NCBI taxonomy): Eukaryota > Metazoa > Chordata > Amphibia > Anura > Bufonidae > Rhinella > Rhinella marina. Next base: position 71,468 of record ONZH01012165.1, on the reverse strand, counting down.
AAAGGGTGGACATCCCTGTGTCTGTCCAGGCCCTGCACCGGACGGTGGACAGGGAGTCTAAAAGCCAGACTGTCCAGCCTAAAACCGGACCTCTGGCCACCCTAGGGGCAGGCTGATGTTAGGGTGGCCAGATGTCCGGCTTTAGGCTGGACAGTCGAGTTTTCTGGCTACCTGTTCTCCGTCCGGCGCAGTGCCTGGACAGACGCAGGGATGTCCACCCGCTCAGACAGCTTCTCCTCCGTGTCTTCACAGAGCCAGGGGGCGTGGCCTCATGTTTAGTGGTGTGGCTTCATGGGGACCGGGGGCGCTGCTTCACGTTTGGGGGAATGGCCGGTAAGGTCTGGCTTTCTGGAGTGAAGACAGTGGCCACCCTAGCTGCTGTGGAGGTTACAGTTAAAGGGGAGGGTGCTGTAGAGGTCAATCTCGATATCTTTTAATGACACACACACACACACACACACACACAAACATTAAATGAAACAGATTAAATATGCCCGGGCGAAGCCGGGTCCTTCAGCTAGTACTATATATAACTTCAAAAGCGGTTATCTCCCCTCACTCAGTCTTTCACACACCTCCCACTTTAGGCTGCACAACGAGTATAAATCACAACCTAAAGACAGTTCATGCATCCCAAATACACAATGCCATCACTTTTCGTTGCAGTCGACAAATTCCTGATCTGTTAACATAAGGGTACACACTGACTGACTGTACTTTAATACAATAAAAAGTATAGTGCTAACAAAAAATAAAAGATGGCAAGATAAAGTGACATGCAAACAGCAAAACAAAAAAAGGGCAGAAAATAAAAGGAGACTTTTTTTTTTTTTTTTTTACTGATGACTAGAGATGAGCGAGCATACTCATCCGAGCTTGGTGCTCGTTCGAGTATTACGGTACTCGTAAGTGCTCGCTGCTCGGACGAGTATCTCGCCATGCTCGAGGAAATGGCAACTTCCGCATTGTGCATTTTTGGCGCCTATAAACTCAGCCAATCACAAGCCAGGAGACTCTGCGGTACACCCAACATCACGTGGGGCCCTTACATGTTGATAGCAGGGGTTGGCTGACCTGATCAGCTGACCCTGGAATATACTAGTGACTGGCCGCGGTGGAGACCTTTTTTTTTTCGTCTCCTGGCTTGGCTGGCTGGCACTAGTAGTGCAGCTATCGTCATATATAACCCCTTTTTTTTTTATTGTTATATCTCAGTGATACAAATCCATTTCACACAGCTGCGTGGAACCATTCTGTGTGTCACAGTTCAGCTGTCCACTCACTACAATCGGTATTTTCTGTTCAGGTGACACTTTCTGTACGTCACTTAATCCAACAAGGTCTTTTGCTCTCACGTATATAGCTTGATCACAAAAATCTCTGTGCGACATTTGTCTGGGTCGCAGTCAAAATAGCCACCGTCAGCAGGGTGTGAGTTAGGTCTACGATAGTTTCTGCACGTCACGTTCCAAAAAAAACAAAACTAAAAAAAAAATATTATATATACACACATACACATATATAAAAAATAGTTTTTTGTTGTTTTAGCTCACTGATACGAATCCATTTCACACAGCTGCGTGGAACCATTCTGTGTGTCACAGTTCAGCTGTCCACTCACTACAATCGGTATTTTCTGTCCAGGTGACACTTTCTGTACGTCACTTAATTAAACCAGACTGAACAAGTTTGTGGGTTTCAGTACAGCAGGCCCATTTATTTTTTGTTTTTTTATATAATACACTTATATACAGAAAATGTTGAACCCCAGGGCTAAGGGTCGAGGACGAGGGAGTGGGCATTCAATTACTGCAGGGGGCAGAGGCAGTGGTCCTGGGCAGGGTGAGACATTACCTGCTGATGAGGGAGCAGGGGAACGCCGCAGAGCTACACTCCCTAGCTTCATGTCTCAACTTACAGGGACACGTGGTAGAGGACTGTTGAAACCACAACAGTGCGAACAGCTGATATCGTGAATTGCGGACAATGCTTCAAGTAATTTGTCCACCAGTCAGTCTTCCACTCAGTCCACCCACGTTACCCAAGGGAGCACTCCTCTGGCTCCTCCACCTCAACCTCCTTCCCCCAGTCTGCCCCCTCCTAAGAAAATTTGGAATGCGATCCGGCATACTCTCAGGAACTGTTTTCTGGACCCTTCCCAGAGTCACAAACCACTTCTCAGGTTGCTGCTGACCTCGTTCCCGGTGCCCAAGTTTTCCAACTGTTGCAGTCTGTGGGTGATGATGATGATGACAATGTTGACTTAGTGGAAGAAGTTTGTAAAGAGGTGTCGGACGATGAGGAGACACGGTTGTCAGACAGTGGTGAAGTTGTTGTCAGGGCAGGAAGTCCGAGGGGGGAGCAGACTGAGGAATCGGAGGATGACGAGGTGACTGACCCAAGCTGGATTAATAAGCCGAGTGAAGACAGTGCTTCTGAGGCGGAGGCGAGTGCTGCACCAGAACAGGTTGGAAGAGGCAGTGGTGTGGCCAGAGGGAGAAGCAGGGCCAGAGCTGGTGCATCAGCAGCAACTGTTTCACGTAGTGAAGCTCCCGTGGCGAGGCCTAGATGTTCGCAAGTCTGGAGGTTCTTTAAAGAAAGTGAGGATGACCGTGGACTGTGGTGTGCAACCTGTGCCACACCAGGATCAGCAGGGGTGCCACCACTACTAGCCTAAACACCACCAGCTGTTCACCACCTCCTGCGGGTCACACCACTGCTCCTTCCCCTGTGTCACTCGCTGCCTCTGCTAGTCAACCCCCTGCGTCACTCGCTGCCTCTGCTAGTCAACCCCCTGCCCAGGAACCCGGCACGAGCGCCTCCCGCCGGAAAACCACACCTTCGCCTCCACGATCCTCCACAGTGTCCACCAATGTGTCCCAGCGCAGCGTTCAGCTGTCTTTACAGCAGACGCTGGAGCGCAAGAGGAAATACAGTTCCACCCACCCACATGCCCAAGCCCTCAACGTCCACATCTCCAAGTTGCTGAGCCTGGAGATGCTGCCCTATAGGCTGGTAGAGACCGAGGCCTTTCGCAATCTCATGGCAGTGGCTGCCCCTCGGTATTCGGTCCCCAGCCGCCACTATTTTTCCCGATGTGCCGTCCCAGCCCTACACCAGCACGTGTCAGAGAACATCATCCGTGCCCTGACCAACGCTGTTTCTGAGAAGGTCCACCTAACCACGGACACGTGGACAAGTGCTGCCGGGCAGGGACACTATATCTCACTGACGGCACATTGGGTTAACTTGGTGGAGGCTGGGACCAAGACTGACCCTGGGGCCGCTCATGCAACTCAGCAGACTGACACATGTGCCATGCCTGGCCCACGTGTTCAATCTAATAGTTCAGCGGTTCCTCAAGACATACCCCAATTTGTCTGATTTGCTCACCAAGGTGCGCCGCATCTGTGCGCATTTCCGCAAGTCGACCACAGATGCTGCCACTCTCAGGGCAGCACAGCGCCGCCTACAACTGCCCGCTCACCGACTGTTGTGCGACGTGCCCACAAGATGGAATTCGACATTAAACATGTTATCCAGAGTTTACCAGCAGCGCAGAGCGATTGTAGACTGCCAGATGTCAACTTCCACCAGAACTGGTAGTCAGGTCAGTCAGATTCCTCAAGTCTACAATGAGGAGTGGACGTGGATGTCTGATATCTGCCAGGTGTTGAGCAACTTTGAGGAGTCAACACAGATGGTCATCGGCGATGCCGCCATTATCAGCCTCACCATCCCGCTGCTTTGCCTGTTGAAAAACTCACTGCTCAGCATCAAGTCGGATGCTTTGCGCTTGTCACAAGAGACGGTGGAGGAAGATACGTCGCTTGATAGCCAGAGCACCCTCCGGTCTGTTTCTCAGCGCGTATCGGAGGAGGGGGATGAGGAGGAAGAGGAGGAGAATGTCGTCGAGACAGAAGAGGGTACCAGTTCTCAGTCCTTAACTCTTGAGCGTGTATGGGCTGAAGAGGAGGACTTGTAGGAGGAGGCGGAGGAGGAGGAAATGGAGAGTCAGGCCAGTGAGGAGAGGGAATTCTCACGTGTTGGGACTCTGGCACACATGGCAGACTTCATGTTAGGCTGCCTATCCCGTGACCCTCGCGTTTGAAAAAATGCTTCTAACACCGATTACTGGGTGTTCACTCTCCTGGACCCACGGTACAAGCAGAACCTTTCCACTCTCATCCCTGCAGAGGAAAGGAGTATGAGAGTGAATAGATATCAACAGGCCCTGGTGCACAAGCTGAAACAATCCTTCCCATCTGACTACGCTAGCGGCAGAGGGCATGGTTCTGTGGGCCAAGTAGCGGGGGAGAGGAGCCGAGCAGGTAGCTTGTCCAGCACTGGCAGGGGAACGCTCTCCAAGGCCTTTGTCAGTTTTATGTCACCCCAGCAAGACACTGTCACCTGTCCCCAGTCTAGGCAGAGTAGGGGGGAGCTGTACAGAAAGATGGTGAGGGAGTACCTAGCTGACCATACCAACGTCCGTAGCGATCACTCTGCTCCATACAACTACTGGGTTTCAAAGCTGGACACGTGGCCTGAACTGGCGCTGTACGCCTTGGAGGTGCTGGCCTGCCCTGCCGCTAGCGTGCTGTCAGAGCGGGTATTCAGTGCAGCTGGTGGCGTCATAACAGATAAGCGTACATGCCTGTCAACTGACAGCGCTGACAGGCTGACGCTTATTAAAACGAACAAAGCCTGGATTTCACCGGAATTCAAATCTCCTCCAGGGGAAAGCAGCTAAAGATTTAAATAACTTATGTATCCGATTCCTCTTCTCTACTCCTCCTCCTCGTCGTCTTTGCCTAACGCTGACCAAAAAAACGCCATTTTTTAGAGGTCCAACTGGCACTCTTTTACCACAATTTTTCAGGAGGGCCCCCTACAGGCCCTCTCTTCAAACAATTTTTCCGGAGGTCCACCTACAGGCCCTCTCTCCAAACAATTTTTCCAGATGTCCACCTACAGGCCCTCTCTCCAAACAATTTTTCCAGAGGTCCACCTACAGGCCCTCTCTCCAAACAATTTACTTCTTTTTCCTCTCTTTCTCTCTCTCCAAACTATTTTTCCGGATAGCTGCCATATACGGTATTAAACTGAGAAGAATACATAGAACACATGCCACACTTGATCGAGCTCATAATTGACAATTGTACCGGTTGATGCTAAATTTTTAAGTTGGGGTCCTGCGTCGAGCCCGGCGTTCGGCCACCCTGAACATTTCACATACTCTGACCAAGTCTGACCCTGGGGCCGCTCATGTACTGCCCACTTGGAGGATGCTTCACCTCCTGCTACCTCAGTCTAACTTGGTCACTCTGTTGTCACCGCCATGCTGCGTCTGGCTAAATTTTTGGGTGGCTCACCTGCTTCCTCATGTAACTTGGTCACTTGTTGGTGTCACCGCCATGTTGTGTCAGGCTTATGCCTGCATCGTGTGGCTGGGGATAGGAGAGCAGTGCCAGCATGGGCATGGGTGATGGACCTTCGTTGCACCTAGTTGGGTGCTTCCCTATATATTCCCACCATTCCAGCCATGGGTTGTACATTAACTAATAACAGGGAAAACAAAATATTTTACAGAAGGGTCAACTACAGACACTCCTAAACAATTTTACATGAAGGAGTGTCTCCCCGTCTGCTATCGTGTTCGGTCAGGCTGTCAGTAGGTACACCACCTCTGTCGTCCGCAGAAGCGGCCACTATGAGGAAGGCCACGGCAAGAACATCCCCTTTTCAATTGAGAGCAAGTGTAGAATTGTAGGAGGATGACACTTTTCTTCCGCAGTGGATTCACCTTACCCTTTATCATTGCCAGACAACAGTTAGTGAAAAAGTAATTGGCAATGATGAAGAAAATGTAACGGTGCAGTGGACCGTCTGTGACGCAAAACCTATATATTCCCACCATGCCAGCCATGGGTTGTACATTAACTAATAACAGGGAAAACAAATAAAATATTTTACAGAAGGGTCAACTACAGACACTCCTAAACAATTTTTTTTAGGAGGGTCAAATTCGGACACTCCAAAACAAATTTTTTGGAGGCTCGCCTACAGACATTTGACTGCTACCTCAATCTAACTTGGTCACTTGTTGGTGTCACTACGCTGTCACCATGATGTGTCAGGCTTATGCCTGCGTCGTGGGGAGGGGGATAGCACAGCAGTGCCAGCATGAGTAGTGGTGTCACCTGCAGGCGGTGATGGGCCTTCGTTGCACCTAGTTGGGTGCTTCCCTAACATGTGATGGGTATTTGCCTCGCCTTTCTTGGTCTGGGTGAGCACAATTGCCATGAGGGTAACCACCAGGCTGTTGCCTGAGAATTTGGGGTAATGGTGGGATTAGGCAGCCTCAGAGGCATCCATGCATGCTGCCCCTGCTGTTTCCTGTCCATTTCCGTGGTGTTTCCATCATTTTCTGAGGTTTCCAGGTTTTCACCCAGCCTTCCCTAGGCAGAGCCTTGGTCCCCTGCAAAAAATGCTCGAGTCTCCCATTGACTTCAATGGGGTTCGTTATTCGAAACGAGCACCCGAGCATTGGGAAAAGTTCGACTCGAATAACGAGCACCCGAGCATTTTATTGCTCGCTCATCTCTACTGATGACCTATCCTCTTGATAGGTCATCAGTATCTGATTGGTGGGAGTCTGCCACCCAGGACCCCCACTGATCAGCTGTTTTGAGAAGGCAACTGCTCTTTTGTGAGCGCTGCTGACTTTTTTGCAGCTTACAAAGCACATTGCCATACACTGTATACCGGCGGTGTTTTTGGTACCGTGCTCAACCCCATTTATTTGAATGGGGCTAAGCTGCTCCTAGGCCACATGACACATGAACTTGTCTTCACTTGGCCTACAGAAAGCAGAGGGAAGGCCACGGCACTCACAGGATAGGATAGGTATAACAAAAAATAAAAAGATGACAAAATAAAGTGTCATGCAAACAGCAAAACAAAAGAAGGTAGAAAATAAAGGGAGGCTTAGAAGGGTTTTCAGAAATATATCTTGATAGGTCATCGGTATTTGATCAGTGTGGGTCTGACACCTGGGACCCACACAGATCAGCTGTTTTGAGAAGACAGCGGCTCTCCAGCGGCTCTGTTATGACCACCCTGCAATCCGGTAGCAGTGGCCGTGCTTGCACTCTACAGAATAAAGTGCATGCCTATGTCTGCTCCTATGGTCCTGGCCACCAGAGAGGCCAGGGCTTTTTCCTATAGTGTGCAAGCGCAACCACCGCTGCTGGATTCCACGGTGGTCATAACCATGGAAACCAGCCGTGTATAATGTGATGGAAAAATGGATCAAGCCAGCAAAGGAAGCAACATGGACAGCCACAATATATTAGTAAGTGCCTTGTATTAACTTAATAAATGCCACTTGATGATGTGAGACAACCCCATTAAGAAATGTCTTCCCTTTTTAGAAGACTTAATAGTATTTGGAAGAGATCTTGGCCATGGATCCATCACTGCACTTCATAAATTAAAACGAACACTACTAGATCTTCACCTTAAAGATACATGGAGGTTGTTGAACCATGCCAACCACCACTGTTGCAACACAGTGAACGCAGACAGCAAGACCCAGCAGTCCAACAGCACCGTTGCTGTCAGACCAAGCCCCTAGGCACTGGGCAACACAGCGCAGTACCGCATAATTGCTGTATTACTGTGCGAGTTGGTGGAGCCCAGAGCCAGGGTGGCTTGGTACTACAACAAGGATAATGTTGTGCAGCTGGGTCTAATCAACTGCAGTTGCTGTGTTGCAGAAGTGGTGGTCACCATGTGGTTCTTGGCAAAGTTGGCATATGCATTTTTCAGTTATGTAATTCGCCTTACTGGAAAAATTTTTTTATACTTTAATAGTAAGGGCGTTTTCAGATGTGGTGATGCCCATTATGTTTATTTTTTTTTGTCATTTATATATTTATTTTTTATTCTACGGAAAAAGGTATCTTTTAAACTTTTTTATGGTATTTTAGCTCATGTTTGAGGCTACAAAACTCATTTTTAAATCGGAACCTTATTAGTTTTTATAGAACCATCATGAGAGCAAAATTGCTCATTTTTTATTTTGGCCTGTCACCCCTGCTGGCCAAAATAAGAATTGCAGCTTCAATATCCTTTGTCTCTTCATAGATATACCACAGAGGATGCCGGTAAGAAGTAGAAGTGCAAGCTTCTGCGTTTTTCACCCTTTAGTTGCCGTGATCACAGCATCTAAAGGCTTTAATGACCACGATCGGCATTACATACAGGTCTCTGCTGTTTGAAACTATATATACAGCCGGCACCCGCCATGTATGGAGTGGGATAATCGCAGCAGCCCGCTCCATACATTTGCATTTAGGGGTTAATGATTTTCATTGGTGACCCAGTGACAGCTTCAGAACACCCTCCCCTTAATGTTTTAATTGTTGGCAGTGGCGGCCATGTCACAGTGGGGAGGGAAGGACTCCTTGCCTCCCTCGCTCCTTCCCCACGCGTGCCATGTTCTGTAATGAGAAAAGATACTAAGCTGCGCAGTGGAAAAAGCAAATCCCGGTATCGTATCCAGAGAAAAAGTACCAATTGGGTATTGAAATTCAATACCTGGTGCAAACATTTCTACAAAGCTTGTACCTGATAACAGTGGCGTAACTACAGGGGAAGCAGCTGCTTCGGGGCCGGAGAGGAGTAGGGGCCTGGGAGCAGTGTCTTTTCTAGTACTATCCAAGCCAGGCCGGACCCCCAGGGACTGTATCTAAAGGAGGCCCAGTCTGGCCTGAAATGTACTAGAAATGGTGTACATACCAGTATCAAGGACCTTTGGAATACAGTAATCGTAGGCTAAAGGACCTTGGATGATGTCATCATGTCACATGATCAAAGTTCCTGTATCCTACCACTACTTCATTCCAAAGGTCCTTTAGCCTCCAAGACATCAGAGGAGAAGGAAAAACCTGCAGCCTGTAAGTAAATAAGTGTCTGTGTGTATGTATGTATATATATATATATATATATATATATATATATATATATATATATGTGTGTATATCTATATGTGTTTATATCTAATATATAAAGCTGAGTGTGTGTGTGTGTGTGTGTGTGTGTGTGTGTGTGTGTCCGCTAAAGGAATTCGCACCGCTGCAGCTACAATCACAAAATTTGACACACATATACAGTCATGGCCAAAAGTTTTGAGAATGATACAAATATTAATTTTTACAAAGTCTACTGCTTCAGTTTTTATAATGGCAATTTGCATATACACCAGAATGTTATAAAGAGTGATCAGCTTAACAGCAATTACTTGCAAAGTCAATATTTGCCTTGAAAATGAACTTTATCCCCCAAAACACATTTCAACATCATTGCAGCCCTGCCTTAAAAGGACCAGATAACATCGTTTCAGTGATTGCTGCATTAACACAGGTGTGGGTGTTGATGAGGATAGGGCTGGAGATCAATCTGTCATGATTAAGTAAGAATGACACCACTGGACACTTTAAAAGGAGGCTGGTGCTTGGCATCATTGTTTCTCTTCTGTTAACCATGGTTATCTCTAAAAGAAACACATGCAGTCATCATTGCACTGCACAAAAATGGCCTAACAGGGAAGAATATCGCAGCTAGAAAGATTGCACCTCAGTCAACAATCTATCGCATCATCAAGAACTTCAAGGAGAGAGGTTCCATTGTTGCCAAAAAGGCTCCAGGGCACCCAAGAAAGACCAGCAAGCGCCAGGACCATCTCTTAAAAGTGTTTCAGCTGCGGGATCGGGCTACCAGCAGTGCAGAGCTTGCTCAGGAATGGCAGCAGGCAGGTGTGAGTGCATCTGCACGCACTGTGAGGCGGAGACTCTTGGAGCAAGGCCTGGTCTCAAGGAGGGCAGCAAAGAAGCCACTTCTCTCCAGAAAAAACATCAGGGACAGACTGATATTCTGCAAAAGGTACAGGGAGTGGACTGCTGAGGACTGGGGTAAAGTCATTTTCTCTGATGAATCCCCTTTTCGATTGTTTGGGACATCTGGAAAACAGCTTATTCGGAGAAGATGAGGTGAGCGCTACCACCAGTCTTGTCTCATGCCAACTGTAAAGCATCCTGAAACTATTCATGTGTGGGGTTGCTTCTCAGCCAAGGGAATCGGCTCTCTCACAGTCTTGCCTAAAAACACAGCCATGAATAAAGAATGGTACCAGAATGTCCTCCGAGAGCAACTTCTCCCAACCGTCCAAGAGCAGTTTGGCGATCAACAATGCCTTTTCCAGCATGATGGAGCACCTTGCCATAAAGCAAAGGTGATAATTAAATGGCTCAGGGAACAAAACATAGAGATTTTGGGTCCATGGCCTGGAAACTCCCCAGATCTTAATCCCATTGAGAACTTGTGGTCAATCATCAAGAGACGGGTGGACAAACAAAAACCTACAAATTCTGACAAAATGCAAGCATTGATTGTGCAAGAATGGACTGCTATCAGTCAGGATTTGGTCCAGAAGTTGATTGAGAGCATGCCAGGGAGAATTGCAGAGGTCCTGAAGAAGAAGGGTCAACACTGCAAATATTGACTTGCTGCATTAACTCATTCTAACTGTCAATATAAGCTTTTGTTACTCATAATATGATTGCAATTATATTTCTGTATGTGATAAAAACATCTGACAAACACACATAAAAAACAGAGGGCAGCAGATCATGTGAAAATATAATATTTGTGTCATTCTCAAAACTTTTGGCCATGACTGTACATCAGGTATCCGGGAAAGTTTTAGAACAGTTTTCAGCTCTCCAGGACGTACCGTTCCTGAGATATTCCCAAAAAATGCATTAGCCAATAGTAGCCAGGTTACATGACCCTTATCGGCCAATAGAAGCTCACAGGCAGTTTCCACACACCAGGTTTCTATGACAACCAAGCCAGTTCACTGCTGTAGGTCTGCATTAAAGAAGCAGAGCACTGTGGATGACAATGGTAAAGGGGTATTTCGGTTACCATAAATATAACTTACTAGCTGAAGGACCCAGCTTCGCCCGGGTATATTTAATTTATTTAATTTACTGTTTTTTTGTGTGTGTTGTTAAAAGATATCGAGGGTGACCTCTACAGTGCCCGCCCCTTTAACAGTGACTTCTACAGCAGCCCGTCCCTTTAACATTGACCTCTACAGCAGCCCGTCCCTTTAACAGTGACCTCTACAGCAGCCCGCCCCTTTAACAGTGACCTCTACAGCAGCCCGCCCCTTTAACAGTGACCTCTACAGCAGCCCGCCCCTTTAACAGTGACCTCTACAGCAGCCCGCCCCTTTAAAAGTGACCTCTACAGCAGCCCGCCCCTTTAACTGTGACCTCCACAGCAGCTAGAGTGGCCACTGTCTTCACCCGAGAAAGCCAGACCTCACCGGCCATTCCTCCAAACGTGAAACAGCGCCCCCAGTTCCCATGAAGACACAACTAAACATGAGGCCACCCCTGGCTCTGTGAAGACATGGAGGAGAAGTTGTCTGAGCGTGAGCTACTGAAAGGGCTGACATCCCTGCGTCCGTCCAAGCACTGCGCCGGACGGAGAACAGGGAGCCAGAAAACTGGACTGTCCAGGCTAAAGCCGGATATCTGGCCACCCTAACATCAGCCTGTCCCTCGGGTGGCCAGAGGTCTTGTTTTAGGCTGGACAGTCTGGCTTTCAGACTCCTTGTCCTCTGTCATGCGCAGGGCCTGGATGGACACAGGAATGTCCTTTTGAACAGCTCACTCTCAGCAGCAGCACTGTGCATTCTGTTAAAGGGGCGGGCTGCTGTAGAGGTCACTGTTAAAGGGGCGGGCACTGTAGAGGTCACTCTCGATATCATTTAACGACACACACACACACAAACAGTAAATGAAATAAATTAAATATACCCGGGCGAAGCCAGGTCCTTCAGCTAGTGTATATATAGCCCTCTTCCCTCAGTTCTTTGTGGCCAGAGGCAGAGGAGCACATTGCCTTCACGCTGCCTGAGGCAAAAACTAAAACAAATTCTTGACCTAACCCCTTACCTCCAGCCAGAGGTGTAACTTGACCTGCATGCACTTACTATAACACCGGTGTCTTCTTATTTGGCACAAGGGTGTTTGGTCCCCTCAGACTCAGACCAGTAGCTACGCCCCTGTTTGTGTATGTATATATGTGTGTGCGTTATTATGTGAGGGTTTGTGTATCCATGCCATCTGCAATCTGCTTATTCTGTATATAGGAGATATCTGGATATGGGTAGTAGTGTATGTATATATATATATATATATATATATATATATATATATATATATATATAATTAAAGCACTACAGGCCGAACTGGATGGACAGATGTCTTTTTTCGTCCTTATAAACTATGTTACCATGTTACTTCTATCCAAATATTTAGGACACTAATACTTGTTGAAAAAAAAAAAAAGCTATTTACTATTGATGACCTGTCCTTAGGATAGGTATCAATATCAGAGGGGTGAAGGAGGGGGGGGGGGCTGTAGAGAATTTGCTGTGGGGCCCAGTCAGTTGTAGCTACTCCCCTGCCTGATAAGCTGCCTGTCTAAAGGCCCAGCTGATCACCCGAAGAATGTGAAACGCTCGTTCATCGGCTGAAAGGCAACTACATTATCATTTCTGGGCAGCAAATCTTTCTGTTTAAACATTTGATCTGCTGCCCAGAAACAATTCAGTAGTAGAAATTGCTCATTCTCATACTGTGGAGGTGATTGTTGTATGTAAATGCAGTGCTTCACCTTCACTGAACGAGGAGCCAGTTGTTGTTAAGGAATGCTTCCTTCCGGATAATCGACTGCTCCTCGGCCACTGTAAATCCACCATTGGACTCACAATACATGCTAAGGATGGTTATACAAACATCCCTTAGATGCCTGTTATATTGTCTTTAGTCCATGCTGACTTATTTATTTACATCAGGCTGTGGACCAGTAGTGAGCCATGGATCATCTGCTACGGGGCTGCAGGGGTCGGTTGAATGGCAGGTATAGGAAATATTGGCTCCTCTGTCCCACCGTTCAGCCTCATAGGTTGAAGTCCACTGTGTCTAAGGCATATGAGGCAGTGGTACAATGCAGTATGGTCTTGATGACATTGCAACCTCCTGCACCAGGTCATAAGCGGCATGAAGATGTCATTATACTGCACAAGATCAAAATAACATTCACGTCCATCAGTGTCACGATATTTTTTGTGTACACTATGGGGGAGGGATTGTGGCATTATATAGAGACCACTGTTGGAGGGCATTATACATTCAGAGGCCATTATTGGGGGCATTATATGCAAAAAGGGTACTAGTGGATTTATATGTAAAGAGGCCACTATTGGTGGCATTATATGTAAAGAGGCCACTATTGGTGGCATTATATGTAAAGAGACCACTACTGGGGGCATTATATGTAAGGAGGTCACTACTGGGGGCATTATATGTAAAAACGCCACTACTAGGAAATATTATATGTAAAGAGGGCACTATATCTACTGGGGCCTAAATGGAAATTACTACTGAGTGGGACTGAATGGGGGCGATTACTAAGTAGGAGCAAAAAAGGAGCCATTATTACTACTAGGTGTGTTCTGTGTGTCCAATTATGCAGAAACAAGTTGTGGTCAGGAGACATCAGATTGATCTGTGCAGGACTGAGAAGAAAAAGACGACTCCAGTCAGAGAAGACAACTCCTGTAAATCACTGAGTGGGGGCCTAAATAACATTATTATGACTGGGACCTAAATGGCTAAGGTACCACTTAGAACCGAACCCGAGTTCGGAAAATGTTTTTTTTATAGTAATGTAAGGATGTGGGGCAAGAGACCTTAAAGGGGTATTCTCATCTTGGACAATGGGGGCATATCGCTAGGATATGCCCCCATTGTCCTATAGGTGCGGGTCCCAGCGGCGGGAGCGGGTCCCAGTGAATGGGAGCGGTGGCCGTGCATGCGCAGTGCGCTCCCATTCATTTCTATGGAGCCGACGGAGATAGCCGAGCCAGCCGAGATAGCGGTGCGCACTTCTTCACTTCGGGGGTCCCGTTCTCGATATAGGTGCGGGTCCCAGCGGCGGGACCCGCACCTATAGGACAATGGGGGCATATCCTAGCGATATGCCCCCATTGTCCAAGATGAGAATACCCCTTTAACTGTATTACTCTGCTATGTTGTAAATTGTATAATTACTGCAACATCTCGCTTTGGTCAGTAGATGGCAGCAAAGGATAGATGATAAAAGTCTACATGGAGCTGCCTACCAGAGGAATACTAATAACCTATTTAGTTTGCAAAGTTGGAAAATAGCAAATTTATGGGCAGTTTTGGACCCTTACAAGTGTGATAGCACACTGAATATGCAGGTTTGACACTGTACTTAGCAAATGACTTATTGCATCACACTCTCCCTGTGTAAGGGGAGGAGTTGCCTCTGGAAGCAGGAAGTGAGCAGATGGAGGCTGTGCTTGGTGCTGCTGGAAACTAGGATTCATCTCTGCTGTGTCTGGAAGGGAATGGATTGGCTCACGGTAGAGTCTGACAACAGCACGAAGGGGAGGTTTGCAGCGACAGCCTCAGGAGTGTCGTGTCTGTAGGACCCAGTTCTGGAGTGGACCAGGAAATAAGAAAAAAAAAACACCAAGATCCTGCTCAAGAACTAAGTGCTGCTTTGCAGCGTCACCTTGCACCACACTGTTGAACATACACTAACGCTCCAAGTATAGTCTCATTGCGGTGTACGGGCTGCCAGCTAATGCATTGCCCTAAGGGACTCATACGCAGACACCTTCCTTTCTCTCTGGCTGCTCATAGGGCGTTCTATGCTGGGAGCTGGAGTAAGGATTAAAGTCACAAGAGACAGACATAATTTCCCTGTGGATTACAAATAGTACATAATACTTGGCCATCTCACAGACACATATATATTATCAAAAATAGATGGGATCGGATAATAATAAAATATGAACTAGAAAATTATAAAACTAACAAAACCAGGAGCAATTACCTCTTGGTAGTCACAAATTATAATATAAAATAAACAAACTGGTATGCTCACCTGAATACAATCACTCTGGAGCTTGGCCTGCTTCCTACCAAAAAGCACTGAACTCAATAAAAAATAATACATAACACTTGGCCAGCTCACAGACACATTTAGTAATTTATTTCCCTAATAAAAACAGATTTTGTTTCCCCTATTTCATAAATCATGTCATCATATCACATGTATTCCTCCAATAAATATTTGGGATATAAAAACAGAACATAAATCTGACAGTCAATATACCATTAAAATCAATAAATCGATACCACACTCCATAAAATAAAATGAATCAAATGCATCAGTCTTGGTCCCAGTTAAAGAGCACACGCGGAGCTCTCACGCGTGTAATCTGATATTTATGCTTTTACTGACTACCTATGTGAAGCCCCGACAGATAGCCCAGACTATTCGAAGAAAACCTGCAAAAGCTATATGTACCCCTTGGACAACAATGAACGGATTCTATAGATGTGGAGTATGCTTCAATTGTAAAATAACAAAATTCCCAAAAAAACCCCAAAAAGTTAAATTTAAAACCAATGAGTTTAAATGGGAAATAAAAGAACTCGACTTGTAATACGAAGGCGGTGATCTATATTATTGAATGTCCCTGCTCAAAACAATATGTGGGTCATACAGGGAGGTAGTTAAAAACTCGTACAGCTGAATATATAAACAACATAAAAAAAGGATATGATAAACACTGTCTATCACATAATTTCAAAATCCATCATGTCAGCAATCCAGTGAGATTTAAATATACGGCTATACAGTCAATTAAAAAAGATTGAAGAGGAGGAGATTTTATTTAAAAAAATGTCCAGGTGTGAATCAAGGAAAATTTTTGAATTTGGTTCCCTAGTATCACATAGCCTCAATTCAGAACTGGAAGTCTTTAAGGGTTTATATGAGATGGGCATGGTGGGGCGGTTCACACGGCACGTCAAGTCCAGGCTGCATATCAGCGCCTTGACATTCCCTGTGTCTTCCCCTCCATCCTCTTTAAACATAGTAAAGAAAGAAGTATCAAGAGAATGGTTAAGTTGTAATTTTTTCCATTTATGTTATTTTTGATATGTCTAACATATTTTTATTTGTATTGATTTTGAGGGAAACACTTTTTTATTTTTATTTCTACTTTCACTTTTATTTTTAATTTAGCAGTCATTTATACAGTACAGACCAAAAGTTTGGACACACCCTCTCATTTTCTGTATTTTCATGACTATGAAAATTGTAGATTCACACTGAAGGCATCAAAACTATGAATTAACACATGTGGAATTATATACTTAAAAAGTGCGAAACAACTGAAATTATGTCTTATATTCTAGGTTCTTCAAAGTAGCCACCTTTTGCTTTGATTACTGCTTTGCACACTCTTGGCAAATGGTATTACAACTGTCTTGACGGAGTTCCCAGAGATGCTTAGCACTTGTTGGCCCTTTTGCCTTCACTTTGCGGTCCAGTTCACCCCAAACCATCTCGATTGGGTTCAGGTCTGGTGACTGTGGAGGCCAGGTCATCTGGCGTAGCACCCCATCACTCTCCTTCTTGGTCAAATAGCCCTTACACAGCCTTGAGGTGTGTTTGGGGTCATTGTCCTGTTGATAAATAAATGATGGTCCAACTAAACGCAAACCGGATGGAATAGCATGCCGCTGCAAGATGCTGTGGTAGCCATGCTGGTTCAGTATGCCTTCAATTTTGAATAAATCCCCAACAGTGTCACCATCAAAGCACCCCCACACCATCACACCTCCTCCTCCATGCTTCAAGGTGGGAACCAGGCATGTAGAGTCCATCCGTTCACCTTTTCTGTGTCGCACAAAGACACGTGGTTGGAACCAAAGATCTCAAATGTGGACTCATCAGACCAAAGCACAGATTTCCACTGGTCTAATGTCCATTCCTTGTGTTCTTTAGCCCAAACAAGTCTCTTCTGCTTGTTGCCTGTCCTTAGCAGTGGTTTTCTAGCAGCTATTTTACCATGAAGGCCTGCTGCACACAGTCTCCTCTTAACAGTTGTTGTAGAGATGTGTCTGCTGCTATAACTCTGTGTGGCATTGACCTGGTCTCTAATCTGAGCTGCTGTTAACCTGCGATTTCTGAGGCTGGTGACTCGGATGAACATATCCTCCGCACCAGAGGTGACTCTTGGTCTTCAGCTGTGTATCCACCTGACTTCTGCCCAACACAACTCATGGTCCCAACCCCATATATAAGGCAAGAAATCCCACTTATTAAACCTGACAGGGCATACATGTGAAGTGAAAACCATTTCAGGTGACTACCTCTTGAAGCTCATCAAGAGAATGCCAAGAGTGTGCAAAGCAGTAAGCAAAGCAAAGGGTGGCTACTTTTAAGAACCTAGAATATAAGACATATTTTCAGTTGTTTCACACTTTTTTGTTAAGTATATAATTCCACATGTGTTAATTCATAGTTTTGATGCCTTTAGTGTGAATCTACAATTTTCATAATCATGAAAATACAGAAAACTCTTTGAATGAGAAGGTGTGTCCAAACTTTTGGTCTGTACTGTATAACATGATTTAGTTGATGTTTAGGGCATTTGCCTCATACCAGATAAGTTTTATGATTATATATGTGCATGAAATAAATAAAATAACAATATTTACATTTATATTGATGGTAGAGATAAGTGAAAACTGCAATGTGGAGGGGGCGTGGCCGAGCTCCTGCAAGATGGACGCTTGCTAAAGGAGCTCCGCACCTCACAGCCCAAGCGACGCGGATAGCGCATATTCAGGTCGGCAAAACCAGCTCCGGAGCCCTCAGCAGTCTACCTCACATCCCCTACTCACCATGGGGAAGAGCAGGCGGAACAGGGAGCCGCCAAAAGACTTAGCCGACTTCTTCCTTGCCACAGGCAGTAGCGGGAGCATGGAGGAAGCGCAGCATGTATCGCGCTCCTCCAGCAGCAGCAACTCTCCCGCACCACAGCATGAGGAGTATGAGGAGAGAGGAGAGCAGGAGCAATGCAGGCAAGATCAGAAGAGCCTACACTCCAAACTAGGCAGAGCTACTATAAAAAAAACAGCCAAAGAGCCACAGAGAGAGTCAAGCTCACCATGAAACGCTGCATACTACAAAAGACATGCTGGAGGAGGATGAAGAAGCCATCTTCTCCGATGCGTCAGACACCAGAAGCCCTGCAAAGCAAAGGCCCAAGATAGATGCAGATATCATATCTACAAAGGAGGTAGGAAAATATATCTACCTTGTCCCCTCAAACTATGGGGGTATTTGCACATATTCCCACATCCAGTGAAGCCATCACTGTGGACTTAATGAAAGAAATGCTAACCGCCCTTAAAGGGTCAATTAAAGAAGACATCACCCAAATCTATAGCACTATATCTTCAAATTTGGAAGAATTGGGAGATCGAGTGAACCACATCGAAAATAAAATGTCTGAATACGCGGGCGCACATAATAACCTAGTGGATGCACATAATTCACATGAAGACGACTTATCAACTATAAAAGCTAAATTAGCAGATTTGGAAGATCGTTCCAGAAGGAACAATATCAAATTTAGGGGTATCCCTGAAACCGTCTCCATGGGGGAGATAACCAAATACCTGCAAAACCTAATGAAAGCACTATTACCGGAAGCTTCGGAGCTTGACCTAACCGACAGAACGCACAGACTTCCCAAGCCAAAGAACATACCAGAGAACAAACCCAGAGATATTCTTGCTCGTCTACATTTCTTTCATATCAAAGAAGAAGTCATGCTAGCAGCTAGAAAGATCCGCACACTCCCAGACCCATATGCGCAAGTTGTCTTATTTACAGATCTCTCACAAGCTACCATACAAGAGAGAAAGAAATTTCAAACGATTACCGCATGTCTGAGAGATAACAACATATCTTACAGATGGGGATTCCCCACTAAATTGATAATTCACAAAGAGGGAGAAACACATGTCCTCTTGAATGCATCTCAGGGCCTAAATTTGCTCAAAAGTTGGCAACTGGAGGTAACAGATTTGGAACGTATAAAGAAGAAGAAAGGAGCAGCAACGATACAAGAAGAGTGGAATAAAGCCACTAAAGAGACCTGAAAAATCTGGAGCACAAAGAGGTGCAAAACTGATCCACCATGACTGACCCCACACACCTGCCGATCGCACAGATCGCTCTATGTTGTCCTATTGTTAATAGGACCCCACTACCTTTGTACTGTTGTTCTATTTTTCCCCTTTTTCCTTGTTTTTGCTGTTTTATTTCTGTCCAGGTATACGATATCCTATACAGATCCCAAGAAGAAGATCCGTCTGTACCATCGACTCTCCTGGGACTCCACTATACCCAATGGATCCTATAACCAAAGATCTATTACATCCATTAACGGAAATTACAAGAACGATGAAGACATCTACTGTAAGCTAACTACACGCACACACCATGGCGATTAAAACCCTATCCCTAAATGTAAAGGGACTTAACCATCCATATAAAAGATTCTCCTTATGGAAATAAGCACGTAAAAATAATGTGGACATAATCTGTGTCCAAGAGACGCATTTACTCCTTGAAGATACTTCTAGATTAAAACACAAAAAATTTCCCCACATATATCACTCCTGCACTGATAAAAAGAAAGCGGGAGTTTCTATAGCTATTAGAGATAATGTACTGTTTGAAGAGATTAATGTATATAAGGATGTAAAAGGAAGGTATCTTAGGCTACTTTCACACTAGCGTTAGCACGGATCCGGCACCTAAAGGGTGCCAACGGATCCGTGCTAACGCTATACATGTGTGGAGCCGGAGCAGCGCTCCGGCCCCACACATGACACACATTAAAACAAGACACAGACATACATACATACAAACAAACATACAGACAGACAGACATACATACATACTCACATACTCCCGGGACGCCGGCAGAACGTCTTCACGCGCCTCCTGCGCGCAGTGATGACGATTCCCCACAGCGCCCTCTGCTGGGCGCAGTGGGAAACGTCATCGCTGCGCGCAGGAGGCGCGTGAAGACCTGGTGCCGGCGTCCCGGGAGTATGTGAGTATGTATGTATGTCTGTATGTTTGTATGTATGTCTGTATGTTAGTTTGTATGTATGTCTGTGTGTATGTAGCCGGATCCAGAATGACCCCCCACTGGAAATCAATGGAGGACAGATCCGGATTACTGGTGTGTCCACACCAAACGGATCCGTCCCCATTGACTTGCATTGGGGGTCATTCCGGATCCGTCTTGGTGCGGATGCCTGGACCGGAGAGCAAACCGCAGCATGCTGCGGTTTGTTCTCCGGTCTGAAGACGGAACGGAATGCTTTCAGGAGCATTCTGTTGTCTTCAGTTCAGTTTTGTCCCCATTGACAATGAATGGGGACAAAACTGAAGCGTTTTTTTTCCGGTATTGAGCCCCTATAACGGAACTCAATACCGGAATTTAAAAACGCTAATGTGAAAGTAGCCTTATTCTGGTTTGCAAACTAAACAATTCTTTATACACTATTTGCAATATCTATTGTCCGAACTCTTCACAAATATTGACAATTTCTTAAATTCAGTAAACTTGCCCACGATATCTGCTTCCTCCTTAGGCCCCTTTCACACGAGCGGGAGACTCGCATGTCTCCCGCAACGCATCTACAGGGCTGGACTCGGCACGGACAGGGATCGCATATAATGCTGTGCGCTCCCTGTCCGTGCCGAGTCCAGCCCTGTAGATGCGTTGCGGGAGACATGCGAGTCTCCCGCTCGTGTGAGAGGGGCCTAAGGAACATTAAACGAACCTATCACAGAACAAGAAATAATCAAGGTAATAAAATCACTATAAGCCCCAGGCCCAGATGGCTTTTCGAACGAATATTATAAAAATTTCGCAGACCAACTGTCCCCTTATCTAAAAAACGTATTCAACATTGTACTAACGGAGGGCCACCTCCCAGAGGAAATGTCACAAGCCACGATAATAACCATACCAAAACCAAATAAAGACCCATCAATAATTACTAATTACAGACCGATCTCATTAATTAACACAGATATAAAAATATATGCTAAGATTATTGCTATGAGATTATCTAATATCATTCCCTTACTGGTAAAACCGGATCAGGTCGGCTTTGTTGCTAACAGACAAGCCTATGATAGCACCCAAAGATTCATTAATATCTTAAAATATTTGGAGGCTGGACGAATGCCTTCTCTGCTCCTCTCCCTGGACGCGGAGAAGGCATTTGACAGGGTCCATTGGGGTTATATGTCTGCAGCACTAAGGAAATTTGGCTTTCAAGGCAATATTCTAACAGGAATACAAGCTCTGTACAAAAAACCCTTCAGCAAAAATTCTAACAAATGGAATGCTCTCTACAAGCTTCCACATGTCAAATGGAACACGTCAGGCCTGCCCCTTATCCCCTGTTTTGTTTATCCTAGCATTGGAACCTTTTGCTGAACTTATTAGAGCTACACAAGAAATTTCCGGTATACAAATAGGTAAATTAACTCATAAAATTGGTTTATTCGCAGACGATATTATCATATGTACGTCCAATCCCATCAAATCTTTGGAGAAAATACAATCTCTTATAAAACAATTTGGATCAATATCTTACTATAAAGTTAACGACACAAAATCCTTGATTTTAGGTATGAATATTTCTGCAAACGTAAAGATTATTATTAAATCTACTTTCCCATATAAGTGGCAAACCATACTATCCCCTATTTAGGAATAGAACTTTCCTATCCAATAGAGAATATGATTAAAACTAATTTTATCCCATTACTGAATAAAATTAATAAAGAGCTTACTCACCTAAGCTCTTTTGAGCTGTCCTGGTGGGGGAGATTGATATTATATAAAATGATAACCCTTCCAAAGATTCTTTATCTCTTCCGCACCATACCGCTGTCTATTCCCAAAGGCCTATTACAAAAACTCCAATCACAAATCAACACATTCATATGGGCTGGGAAAAGCCAGAGAATCGCCACAGGTATTTTGACCAGACATAAAAAACATGGAGGTTTAGGCATGCCAGACCTAAAACTATATCATTATGCTACCTTACTAGATCAGTCTAGAGCCTGGTGGAACCCAACGAAGGACAAACTATGGCTTGACATTGAGCTGAATATGGTGGAAAACAGTGACCCAAAAAAGACACTATTCGCCTCATTCTTAAATAAGAACACTCAATTACAAACCATGTCCCCTACAATTAACTCGACTATACGTATCTGGAAATCCTATGTTAATATATCCTCTGCTCTGCCTATACAAAAGTCTATTGACATTCCATTACAAACCTTAGAACTACTTATCCCAAACCTAACCCTAGACACCTGGAGTCGTGCTGGGATTCACCACATACAAGATTTGTATGGTGGGGCAACCCTGCATAACTTCATGTTTTTACAAAACAAATATAATCTGGACAAATCAGATTTGTATACTTACAAATTCGCACCTTTCTAAACAACAACTCCTTCACCTCTCCCACAACTTCTCCACTAATACACACCTTTTTGACCACACAAATGGGTAGTGTATGGAAAGGTATTAGACTATTTTATTTTCAATTATCTGAACCATACCTAGATTCCCACACATCACATAAAAAGAAATGGGAAACAGACTTGAATAAAATAATTACCATGCACCAATAGAAAAAAGCACATGACATAACAACCAGAAGCACCTCCTGTGCAGGACATCACGAAGCATATTTTAAGCTAATATATAGATGGTATTACACACCATGCAGGTTGTCCAAAATATATGATAATGAATCTAGTTTATGCTGGAGAAATTGTGGCCAAGTTGGAACCCTTATGCACATATTTTGGGAGTACCCAATCATAACCGGATTTTGGGTAGAAGTCAACACTCATATATACAATTACAAAGGTGAAACTCAATCTCAACCCAGAATTATTTCTATTGAGAATTGACTTGGACCCCCTAAACAATACCTCATAGGATTATAATATGTCATATACTAACAGCCTCTTTACAGTCTATAGCTTACCATTGGAAATCTAATTTAATACCTACGATCGCTCAAATCATTAGAAAGGTCAATCTAAATGCTAGATATGAAAAAATGATTGCACAAAGTACAAACAAAACGGATAAATACCAAAAATTGTGGGCGCCCTGGTGGTCTTCCACATATGCCACTCTACTGGATTCCTAATACTTACACTGTACTAAAAGATGTCTCTCATAATTCTTTAACCTACGAGGAATTACCCTGGACACCCTTATTCTTAAGTTTTTAATGTTTTTATTCACTTATATTCATTCACCTTTTGTTTTTACCCTAACTTTAGTTATACCTTAGTTTCATACAACTTTGACCCCTCACCCGTTCCAAGTCCTATTTACTTTCTAAGCCTCTATATGGTTCACTACTAATAATTAATACTGTATACTGCTAATTGTATAATGGAACCTCATGTCTTTATGATTGCATGTCAAACCATAATGGAAACGCATGTACACGTGACACTGTAAGTGAACTATGGCTTGTTTTGTTCTAAGCCTGCACAAATAGCAGGCTTTGTAGTTCTTTATATTTCTCTTTTACTATTCTAAAATTAATAAAGAAATATTGAAACAGAAAACTGCAATGTGAGAATTGATACAAACACCCTTAAACAGTCTTGTGGTCCAGTCCAGAGTTTGGATATAATTTTGTATTCTTATGCCACTGAGGGAGGAACTGTTGGTTCCGAAATGCGTCTGGCAGATAGAAGTACTGTACTTACCAATCAAAAGCATTCGAAAGTGTGTCCCAGAACGATAGTGATTGATCATTGCCAAGTAAATACCTATGGAGGTTCAACGTCAAAGAAAACATACGCTAGAAGCCGCGGCTAAGTGATACAGAAAGTCGAGCGGGGACACGCAAGAAACTTCGGTAAGAGATATTTATCTCACATGCAAAGAGAAGGCTGTTTGGCTTAGTTACCACAGTATTCACTGGCAAATATACGTATGAGCATGGACTGTACATTGTGTCATATAGGACTGTGGATTTGTCTATTTGTCTATTACAACAGAACGGAGTATACTAACAAAAAAAAAAAAACGATTCAGTATATACCAAGTAGACACTGAATAAGACACAGTGTAACATAAGGGATACTGTGGTAATCTAATATATAAAGCTGAGTGTATATGTGTGTGTGTGTGTGTGTGTGTGTGTGTGTGTCCGTCCGTTAAAGGAATCCACCCCGCTGCAGCTACAATCACAAAATTTGGCTCACATGTACATCAGGTGTCCGGGAAGGTTTTAGAACAGTTTTCAACTCTCCAGGACGTACCGTTCCTGAGATATTCCAAAAAAATGCATTAGCCAATAGTAGCCTGGTCACATGACCCTTATCAGCCAATAGAAGCTCACAGGCACACATCAGGTTTCTATGACAACCTAGCCAGTTCACTGCTTTAGGTCTGCATTAAAGAGGCAGAGCACTGTGGATGACAATGGTATAACTATAACTTATGTTTTAGACTAACTCATCATCAATCATTACCTCATATAATGTAAATTTTACATATTTACTGTTCAGTAGTAATAAAAGATGTTTTCTTCCACTGCTATCCACCTTCCTCCTAAATTACTATGGCATCGACCTGTAATTCTGGCCACCGTCAAAAGAAGGACTTAAAAGCACCACCCCCAGATCCCACTAAGTCACGCCCCTGACGCAGTCAGGCCACGCCCCTTCCATGCTGCATTTGACCGGGATTAAAAATATTGGTAAAAATCACCTTCTGTCAGCTGCAGGGGTGGGGGGGGGAGGGTGACTTTCTCCCTGCAGCTCATTGCTCAGACTGCACAGTGCTGCTGCTGAGAGTGCTGCTGCTGTGTCCATCCAGGCCCTGCGCATGACAGAGGACAGGGAGTCTGAAAGCCAGACCGTCCAGCCTAAAACAACACCTCTGGCCACCCTAGGGGCAGGCTGATGTTAGGGTGGCCAGATGTCCGGCTTTAGGCTGGACAGTCCAGTTTTCTGGCTACCTGTTCTCCGTCCGACGCAGTGCCTGGACAGACACAGGGATGTCCACCCTTTCAGTAGCTCACACTCAGACAGCTTCTCCTCCATGTCTTCACGAAGCCAGAGGGGGCGTGGCCTCATGTTTAGTGATGTGTCTTCATGGGAACTGGGGGCGCTGTTTCACGTTTGGGGGAATGGCCGGTGAGGTCTGGCTTTCTGGGGTGAAGACAGTGGCCACTCTAGCTGCTGTGGAGGTCACAGTTAAAGGGGCGGGCGTCTGTAGAGGTCACAGTTAAAGGGGCGGGCAGCTGTAGAGGTCACAGTTAAAGGGGCGGGCAGCTGTAGAGGTCACTGTTAAAGGGGCGGGCTGCTGTAGAGGTCACTGTTAAAGGGGCGGGCTGCTGTAGAGGTCACTGTTAAAGGGGCGGGCTGCTGTAGAGGTCACTGTTAAAGGGGCGGGCTGCTGTAGAGGTCACTGTTAAAGGGGCGGGCTGCTGTAGAGGTCACTGTTAAAGGGGCGGGCTGCTGTAGAGGTCACTGTTAAAGGGGCGGGCCGCTGTAGAGGTCACTGTTAAAGGGGCAGGTACTGTAGAGGGCACTCTCGATATCTTTTAACGACACAAACAGTAAAAGAAATAAATTAAATATACCCGGGCGAAGCCGGGTCCTTCAGCTAGTATGATAGAAATATAACAACTGTGGTCAAGTATATATGCATTGAGAGATAATTGAAAAACTGGGGAGTATTCTCCAACAATGGATGTTTAAAAGGAAGATATGAGTGGATGCCATATACCGTATTTTTCGCTTTATAAGACGCCCTTTTTTCCCCCAAAAGTAGGGGGAAAATTGCGGTGCGTCTTATAAAGGAAGCGCTCACTTGTTTGTATAAGGTGCCGGGACCCCCATCAGACCTCAGGTCATGCCCACCCAGCCCATAAGGATAAAATAAAAACCTCTTACCTGACCTGCACAGCGGCTCCGCTCCGGGTCCAGCACTCCTCTGTCTTCCTGGGCCGGCTCTGCACTGTCCTGAACGCGTACAGCGTCAGGACGTAGTGCGCACACTGTGACCTGACGCTGAACGCAGTCAGGTGACAGTGAGCGCCAGCCTTAGAAGCCAGAGGAGCGCCGGACCCGGAGCGGAGCCGCAGCGCAGGTCAGGTAAGAGGTTTTTATTTTATCCTTATGGGCTGGGTGGGCTGATCTGAGATCTGATGTGGGCATATTCATATAATATGGGGGCTTATGGGCTGATCTGAGGTCTGATGGCGGTAGAGTGGGCTGATATGGGGCACAGTGGGCTGATCTGAGGTCTGATGGGGGTGTGACATGGAGGGCTGATGTGGTTCTGACATGGAGGGCTGATATGGGGGTCTGATGTGATGTCCTGAAATTTATGGAGGGTCTGATATGAGGTGTGATGAAAAATATTTTTTTCTTATTTTCCTACTCTAAAATCTGGTGTGCGTCTTATCATCAGGTGCGTCTTTTAAAGCGAAAAATACGGTAGGTAGTCAGTAAAAGCATAAATATCAGATTACACACGTGAGAGCTCCGCGTGTGCTATTTAACTGGGACCAAGACTGATGCATTCGATTCATTTTATTTGAGTGTGGTATCGATATATCGATTTAGTGGTATATTGAATGAAGGAATGAATAGATGTGATATGATGAAATGATTTATGAAATATGGGAAGCAAAATCTGTTTTTATTAGGGAAATAAATTACTAAATGTGTCTGTGAGCTGGCCAAGTGTTATGTATTATTTTTGATTGAGTTCAGTGCTTTTTGGAAGGAAGCAGGCCAAGCTCCAGAGTGATTGTATTCAGGTGAGCATACCAGTTTGTTTATTTTGGATTACAAATAGTATTGCGCAATACTTCAGCTAGGTTGCTTAACCCCTTAATGACCGGGCCATTTTGCACCTTCGTGACCAGACTGATTTTTGCTAATCTGTCATGTATCAGTTTATGTGGTAATAACTTTGGAACGCTTTTACTTATCCAGGCCATTCTGAGATTGTTTTCTCGTCACATATTGTGCTTCACGACAGTAGTAAATTTGTGGCAAAATATTTCATTTTTATTTATAAAAAAATAGCAAATTTAAAAAAAATTTGGAAAAATTAGCAAATTTCCAAATTTCAATTTCTCTACTTTCAAAATAAATAGTAATACCTCCAAAAATAGTTATTATTTTACATTCCCCATATGTCTACTTTATGTTGGCATCATTTT
The DNA here is from genome assembly GCA_900303285.1 of Rhinella marina. Classification (NCBI taxonomy): domain Eukaryota; kingdom Metazoa; phylum Chordata; class Amphibia; order Anura; family Bufonidae; genus Rhinella; species Rhinella marina. Next base: position 44,163 of record ONZH01012165.1, on the reverse strand, counting down.
ATAAATGTCATTTTACTTTTTTAGGACGTTAGAGGGCTTAGAAGTTTAGAAGCCATTTTTCAAATTTTCACCAAATTTTCCAAAACCATTTTTTTTAAGCACCAGTTCAGATGTAAAGTGATTTTGAGTGGCTTACATAATGAAACCCCCCATAAATGACCCCATTTTAGAAACTACACCCCTCAAATTATAAAAAACTGCTGTTACAAACTTTGTTAACCCTTGAGGTGTTCCACAAGAATTAAAGGAAAATGGAGGTGAAATTTCAAAATTTCACTTTTTTTGGTAGATTATTCATGTTAATAATTTTTTTCTTGCAACACAGCAAGGGTTAACAGCAAACTAAACCTCAATATATATTGCTCTGATTCTGCAGTTTACAGAAATACCCCATATGTGGTTGTAAACGTTTCTATGGGTTTGTGGCAGTGGTCAGAAGGGAAGGAGCGCCATACGGATTTTGGAGGCAGATTTTGCTAAAATAGTTTGTAGGCACCATTTTGTAATTGAGAGACCCTGAAGTACCCCTACAGTGGAAACCCTCAAAAAGTGACCCCATTTTGGAAACTACACCCTTCAACGAATATATTAAGGGGGGTACTGGCCACTTTGACCCCCTAAGCGTTTTACGTAATTTGGAAACACTTGGCTATGAAAATGAAAAGTTTCATTTCTTCCAATAAAATGTTGCTATAGCCCCAATTTTTTTTATTTGCATAAGGGGTAACAGGAGAAAAGCACCCCATAATATGTTACCCATTTTCTCCTGAATACGGCAACACTGCTGTGGTAAACTGCTGTGGGGGCACATGGCAGGAGTCAGAACAGAAGGAGTGCCATATGGATTTTACAACACAGATTTTGATGGATTGGTTTGCGGGAGCCATTGATTTTTATTTTTTTGAGCTATTGTCTTATGTAGGGGCTCATTTTTTGCAGGATGAGGTGAGGTTTTCATTGGTACCATTTTGGGGTAAATACGCCTTTTTGATCGCTTGGTATTACTCTTTTTGTGAGTCAAGGTGAAAAAAATAGCTGTTTTGGCATAGTTTTTTTTAGCATTTTTTTTACAGCATTCACCTGAGGGGGCAAGTCATGTGATATTTTTATAGAGCAGGTTGTTACGAACGCGGCGATACCCAATATGTCTAACATTTTTATTATTGTTAAGTTTTACACATTAGATGCATTTTAGAACAGAATTAAATCTTGTTTATGTGTTGCCATTTTCAGAGAGCCATATTTTTTTTTATTTTTCGGGCGATTGTCTCAGGTAGGGTATCATTTTTGCAGGACAAGATGACGGTTAGATTAGTACCATTTTGGGTTAAATACATCTTTTTGATCGCCTGCTATTACACTTTTTGTGAGGGAAGAGGGAAAAAATGGCTATTTTGGCATAGTTTTTTTTTTTTTTTTTTTTTTTTTACAGCATTCGCCTGGGGGGCCATCTCATGTAATATTTTTATAGAGCAGGTTGTTACGGACGTGTCGATACCCAATATGTCTAACATTTTTATTTTTGGAAAGTTTTACACATTAGATGCATTTGTGAACAGAATAAAATCTTTTTTTTGTGTTGCTATTTTCTGAGAGCCATATTTTTTTATTTTTCAGGCGATTGTCTTAGTTAGGGTCTCATTTTTTGCGGGACAAGATTACGGTTTGATTGGTACCATTTTGGGGTACATACGCTTTTTTGATCGCCTGCTATTACACTTTTTGTAAGGGAAGGTGACCAAAAAATGTCTGTTTTGGCACAGTTTTTTTTTTTTTTTTTTACTGCGTTCACCTGGCGAGGTGGATGACGTGATATTTTTATAGAGCCGGTCGATACGGACGCGGCGATACCTAATATGTATACCTTTCTTTTTTCACCTTTTTTTTTACCATTTTTTTAACTTTTTTTTGAAAATGGCTTATTTTTTTTTTAACTTTTATTATTATTATTTATTTTTACTTTTTTTTTAACTTTTCATTTTCCACTTTATTTAACTTGGAGGTCTGATCCCCTTTACAATGCATTACAATATTTTTGTATTGTAATGCATTGGCTGTAAGTGTATTACTCAGTGTAATACACTTACAGCCTGCTTCCTGTGCGATCCAGGGGGCTGGATCGCACAGGAACGCAGGGATAGCAGCCACGATGCCTAAGGAAGGCATCGGGCTGCTATCCAAGCCGATGGCCCCGCTCGCCATCCTGAATAGCGGCGGACCATGCCGCACGCCTCATGTGCCGCGGTCACCGATGACCGCGGCACATGAAGGGTTAATGCGCCGGCATCGGTGTTTTCACCGATGCTGGCGCATTCAGCAGGGGTCCGGCTATTGGGCACAGCCGGACCCCCGTCGCTCGTCCGTCCTGGGGCTCCCTGACACCCCTTTTCTGCAGCGCCGTCTTTAGACTGGGGACTTGCGCCGCCCGCCGTCTAAAGACAGTGGGCGATCGGCAAGGTGTTAATGGACTTTGGGATAAACATCACAGTTACTTATTGTTAGACAGTTTTGCATTTACTGTTGGTTTATTCTCTGTGTACCAATCTGTTTTATATATTCTCAGCTTCTTGTTCACTACATTGTTCAGTAAACTCAACTGCTGGTAAAGAACTGTTGTCTGTGTGGCATCATGTACCCTCTGTACCTGTGGGCCCAGCCCTTGTTCTTCTTTCAGTAAAAATGAATTTATGAAGTTATTAAAGGGAGTCTTGTCACCTCATTTTCACCTATATAACTAACAGCAGTGTTCCACAGAAGATTGCATACATATCCCAGTCATACCTGTGTGCACTTTGTGTCTGTATTCCATGTCCAGGAAAAGCACTTTTATTCTGCAGGAAAACAGCTCCCAAGTGCCCGGCTCTGCTGCAAACCAGACTTAAGAGGGGAGGGCTGATTTAGCTGCTCATATCTTGGGATTGGTAGCAGATAGAAAAATGGTTCTGACCTTCTTTGAAAGCTGGCATTCACAATCACAGCATTATATCCAGTATATCAGAAGATATAGCTGTTAGAAATCGAGCCGGGAGAGAAAGCTGTTTTTACTTTCACTTTCAGCTGTGCACTTGGGAGCTGTTTTCCTGCAGAATAAAAGTGCTTTTTTTGAACATGTAATACAGACACACAGTGCACACAGGTATGTCTGGGATGTGTATGCAATCTTCTGTGGGGCAGTGCTGTTAGTTATATAGGTGAAAATGATGTGACAGACTCCCTTTAAGCGAAGTCTCACGAGACTTCGCGAAGTAATAACTTCGGCTCATTGGAGCCAATACATTCTAATACTGTAGTGAGCTCCCGCTCCAGTGCGAAAACTGTAGAATGTTATGATTTTTCTTTAAACCTTTGGAATGGAAAATTAAAATAAAATCATAAAAAGTATTTAAAAATATGTTTAACATAAAAATGTGATTTAAACAATAGGTCATTTTCTGATGACACATTCCTTTAAAGGGTTTCTGTCACCAGTTTTTTCGGTATGAATCAGGCTGACATTAGAGATGTGCTAATGTCACCTGATTCCAAATATATATCTGTTTTATTTACTGGTGCCCCCATTTTTATATAAAATGAACTTTTATTTTATGCTAATAAGGCTCCTAGGTGCAAGGGGCGTTACCTCTGCTCCTAGAGGCTCTGTTGATTGACAGGACCAGGCAGAGAAGAAACACTCCATTCACCATAGTTTGCAAGGACCTTCAATGATGTCATGACCATGTGATCAGTCACATGGTTAGGATCACACAAACAGCCTGTCTCCTCCTAAACCATGCGACATTAGCACATCTCTAATGTCAGCCTGATTCATACCGAAAAAACTGGTGACAGAAACCCTTTAAGGTACACGTTGCAGACTTGTAATGCAATTACTCCCCCTAAAAAAAAAAGACCCTAAACTTTGTGTTACGCATTTTGTTCTGAATACAGCAACACCACGTGTGCCCAAACAGCAGTTTATGATCACATAACACGGTTCAGAAAAGAAAGAGCATTATATGAATTTGAGGCCTAGTTTGGTGATTTATACAGCACTGTCTAACAACAGCAGAGGCTAAGCAGGTTATATTAAAAAAAGTAACCAGAAGTAGGGCTGAGCAATTTTTTTTCCTTCTGAAGTGCTGCTTCAGTCCTTGCTGTCCACACTATTAATTCTGGTGCAGCTGCAGGGACTAAGACCTCGGCACATGATGCGCTGACACCAAATCACAGCAGGAACCTGGCCTTGAATTAGCTGAGCTCCGGCTGCGGGGCCACAATCCGGGCAGTACCTGCAGTTCGTCCCACCTTTTCTAGTCTCCTCCTACTCCTCCACAGCAGCCTGAAGTGCATCGGTGAATGGTGGCATGTGGGGAAGATGGACAGGCGTTTGCTTGTTCATCAGGTAATTGGCAGCAGTATTACACAGGCAGATCATCACGAGCGTTCCTGACAATTGTCTGGCTTAAGTAACAGACAGGCGCATGCCAATAATCGGCTAAGCGCAGCTACTGTGCCTGCCTGGTCAGCATTTTGTATATGTACGATGCAGGTTGGGAAGGGGTTGAACTCACCCATCAGTCAGGAGCTGAAAATGATATGTAAATAAGTAACTAGAGTGGATCATTTCCTGTTAGTTATTTTCCCCAGATCTTGATGCTTGGCTGCGTTTAGCTCAGCTCCATTAGGAAAAAGCTGTGATCTTTAACTACAGTTTAGCTAGTGCCTAGTCTGAGGTGTGTAGATGAACCATTTTGTCATACTGCATAGTTATTAGTTTTAGTGTAGTTAGTATAAATCTAAAAAATTTTTGTGTGTGAAAGTTATTTTATTGGTACTGTTAGTGTATAGACCTACATAAATTATATTACCGTCTGTATGTTTTTTTTTTGTTTATACACTTTCATAGAAAGGAAAAAAAAAGGTTTTATTAGTAATAATTAGAATAGCGGAGTGTTTGGTGTGTGTATGTGTGTGCGCATGTAATATAAAGATATGTGTTCTTTTTTTAAAAAAAAAAACACACAAACTTATATTTGAATGTGTATAAAATAAAATGGCACGTAGATATTTCAGAGCTGAAGAGGCATGTGCTTTTGTTTGTTCCTCCAGTGAGGAAGGTTGTGGGGAGGAGTCTAGTTCAGAGTATGAACCTATTGGGGGCACACCGGTATGATCTGAGGTCTGATGGGAGCACACTGGGCTGATCTGAGGTCTGATAGCACACTGGGCTGATCTGAGGTCTGATGGGGGCACACTGGTATGATCTGAGGTCTGATGGGGGCACACTGGTATGATCTGAGGTCTGATAGCACACTGGGCTGATCTGAGGTCTGATGGGGGCACACTGGTATGATCTGAGGTCTGATGGGGGCACACTGGTATGATCTGAGGTCTGATGGGGGCACACTGGTATGATCTGCGGTCTGATGTGATGTCCTGAAATTTATGGGGGGGTCTGATATGAGGTCTGATGAAAAATATTTTTTTCTAATTTTCCTACTCGAAAATCTGGGGTGTGTCTTATTTTCGGGTGCGTCTTATAAAGTGAAAAATACGGTATTTATTACTTGTATACTACTGACATCTAGTGGGCAATTTAAAAACATTGAAGGCTGAGGGTTCAGAAAAAAAAACATTCAAGGATTACATTCAAGACCTCAATATGAAATGTAAAACAAGTTTCAGGCAACATTAAAATAAATCTGAAAAACATTTACCAAAGATATAAATGTCAAAAAAAACAAAATAAAATACTGGCCTTCTAAAAGACAACTATAGGAAAATAATTGTAGATTATATAAATTCTCTTGAACTTGAATACCCCTAGAGGTGCCATGTGAGTTCTGTAGGATTTGTTTAACCCTTACACTCCCAGCGCCGTACATGTACGGCACTGGAGCGATGTCGGAACGTGACGCCCGCTCGCACGTGCGGCGGCGGGCGTCATGGCCGGCAAGTCTCTGCTGTTTCAAACAGCGGAGACTTGCCGCTACCTACCGCCATCGGCAATCGCTCAGTATAGGTATTAAATGCCGTGATCACATGAGATCACAGCATCTAATAGCGCAAAAACTCGGAAGCACGCGCTTCCGGGTGTCGTACAGATGCCCCTTGTGGCCAATTGGGGCAACTGCATTTTTTCTGAAAGCTGTAAGCCTCGCTGATGAGGCTTACAGCGTTCAAGCTGCATTTCTTATTTTGGCCACTAGATGGCAGGCCATGATAAGAAATGAGCAACTCTGATATTAAATTGTATGTAAAAAATCTCTAAACATTTTTAAAAAAAAATATGTACAAGTTCACATATGATGCTTAAAATAATGACAAAAAAATAAAAAAAAGTTAAATATACTAAATATATATATATATATATATATATATATATATATATATATATATCTCTCTCTATATACATACATACACAAAAGTTTAAATCACCCCCCTTTCCGTATAATTAAAAAATAAATACCTAAATAACAATAAATATAAACATCATGGGTATCACCGCGACCGAAAACGCCCGTACTTTTAAGATATCAAAAAAAATTTCCAATACGACGAATTACGTGACGGAAAAAAGGGTCAAAATGGCCGATTTGCCATTTTTTCACTATTTCTCTTAACCAAAAAAAATTTAATAAAATGTGATCAAAAAGTCACGCAGACTCCAAAATGGTATCAATAAAAACTATTGATTGTCCCGCAAAAAATGAGCCCTTAAAAAGCTCAGTGGATGTAACTGAAAAAAAAAAAGTTATGGGGGTCAGAACATGACGATGTAAGAAAAAAATTTTTTTTTTCAAAGTTTAAATTTATTTTTACACTATTTAAACATAACAAACCTATACATATGGGGTATCGTTTTAATCAGACTGACCCAGAGAACGAAAGGCATTGGTCAGTTTTGCCGCACACAGAACGCTGTGGGAACAAAACCCATAAAACGGTGGAGGAATTGCGTTTTTTTTTTCCAATTTCCCCCTATTTGGATTTTTTTTACAGCTTCCCACTACAGGGAAGAAAAATGAAAACGCAAAACCGAAAAAACCTCTGGTACTGAAAGGGGTAACCTTGATCTCTGAGAAGGAACAACCCAGTTCTCTTTCCCATTGTGAAAGATAAATGTTTTGAGGGCACAGATCTTTCCAAGAGCAGGGAGATAAGACCATGCATTGAGTCGTAGATTCTAGAATCAACTCATACCAGGTGAGATCACTAAGCCTTTCGGCAGCCCCCAGAAATTTTATACATAACGTATGAAAGTGGCCATACTGAATGTTAGACCACTGTAGAATGTGGAAGGCATCCCGCAGTATCTCCAATGAGGGAACCAATTCAACCTTCAGTAAATCTCCTACTATAACATTACCCAGTGAACGCTAAATCCCCGAATCATCCTTATAGTGTCTGTGTATTAAGTAGGGAATAGAAAAAGTCAGGGCTGGGCACAAATGTGCCCCCCAGATAAAAGAAGAGATAAGTCCCCTTAACTAGAGCGCCAAACTAGCAAGAACACAACGTGTAATACAGTGGTTATATATGTATGTATAGTTTGGATATATATGTGTAAGTGTATATATATCTATGCTTTTATGTTATATATACATTTTTATCTAACTTATTAAGCCATTGTGAAAGAATATTGATGTTTATAGAACCTAGCTACATACCGAATTGTATTATCTATCAGATGTACAAGGGAAAGTCTGCCCTATCCTTTGAGCGCTGCTAAAACTGTCAGCAAGCTCTGTGCTCACAGCACGAGCGATGCGTTCCACTGTGGAACGCAACCGGAACCGGAAGGGACGTTCCGTACTTGCGTTCCAGCGTGGAACGCACGCTAAAACAGCGAGGATCCCATCTGTTAGCAGGCGGGGAGGGATTCCAATTGCCCTATGTCGTCCTCTGGGACTATAAGTATCTGTAAGGTATGTGATTGTATTTGATATATGCTCCTGAGGAAGGGGTTTACTATACCTCGAAACGCGTTGAGCCGCATATTACATTCAATAAAGGTTGTGACCAGAAGTCATTGGTGGACTGCCATCACTAACCTAACCACACTCCAAGCGATCCTGGCCAGGGGGGTTTAAGATACCGGAGGTGTCATGTGCTTTATCCTCACGGTCCACCCCCCCAGTGAAGTAAGTGGTATAATATCATTTTTTACCGACGTATTTACCCTCCTGAGAGGACCTTTATAAGTCATTATCTTCCATTCTAGTGAGGGAAGGGATAAGCGTTAGCATACTATTATATTCACTATTTATTCCATTACCATAACCACTATATTACACGTTGTGTTCTTGCTAGTTTGGCGCTCTAGTTAAGGGGACTTCTCTCTTTTTTCTTTTATCTGGGGGGCACATTTGTGCCCAGCCCTGACTTTTTCTATTGTCTCACCACGTCTTACCAGTACCACTGTTTGACGTGGACTCCCCTGGTAGCGACCGAACCGTCATTGCACTTGGTTTTCTTATTCTTTTCTTTTTCTCCATCTGATGTCCCTTATGGACTCTCAAATAACTCCCATCTAATACACCATCTGATATATCTTCTTCCACTGGCGCCCTGGTTATTCTTTTATCTTCTGGGAAACTTTCTCCGGTAGATTTGAATAACCGAACAATTGTTGTTTTTTTCTTTTATTTTCACTATTAAGTAGGGAAGCAGCCTAGCAGGAGTGAAAGGAGAAGGGAAGCGAGTGAGCTGTAAACAGGTCACTAGGGCCTGCCATGCATATAGAACACCTTTAACCCTTAGAGTCCCAGCGCCGTACATGTACGGCGCAAAAATCCGTGCCGCAAGTCCCAGCGCCGTACATGTACAGCGCTGTGTACTCCCGGTCCCTGAGCGAAATCGCCAGTGACCAGGGTATGATGGCTGCTCTGCACGGCAGGCAGCCATCTTACCTAAGGAGGTTTTACCGCCCCCTGCATCCCCGATCGCTGCGATTGGTCGGTCTCTGCAGACCGGCCAATCACAGCTCCGGATGGCTTTCATCCATTCACGGAGCTGCAGGGGACGCTGTCCGGCTGTGATTGGTGCTGAAAAGGTCAGCACCAGTCACATCCGAGGTGAAGCAGGGGACACCAGTGTTTGGCGTCCCCTGCAAGCGCTGCCATTGACTGGTACAACGCTCCAAAGGGCAGAACTTTCCTGAATGCAGCCATTCTAGCTCGTGACTGCATGCAGGGAAGTTCTGTGCTTCTCTGTGCTGCTGGTTGGCCTGCTGGGACTTGTGGTTCTCCACCACAGCTTTACTACTGCAAAGTTACAGACCTAAACCATCCCTGTCCCTTCCCGTCCCCCCCACCCCCATCCCAACCCCCCTCCACCGGAGTTGGGAAGGGGGTGAGGGGGACGGGAAGGGACAGGGATGGTTTAGGTCTGTAACTTTTCTTCTTTTCCTCTTTTTTTTCTTTTCTTCTTTTTATAGATAGGGTTTTATATAAATATATATAGAGCTCCATATATATATATGTTTTTTTCCTTTTGTGCGGTAAATCCTTTTTTTTTTTAACTGAAGACTTTTATTACTGAAAATAACTTTTTTTTTTTAATTCCCCCCCGTTTTTTTTTTATATCTAAGTCAATACTGTAAAAAACACCTTGATGTGTAAAACCCCACTACATACACACCCCTCACACTAAATAAAGTTTTACACGTTTCACCCATCACACCCCAATAAAACAAAAATGTCCAATTCATCCCAACGAGTGTACTCGGCAGAAGAGGCATACGCCATTCTTGCCTCTGATACCGAGACGGCCAGTGATGGAGAAGAGGATGCCACTTTCCTCTACTCCTCTACCCCCTCATCATCATCATACGCTGATGAGGGACCCTCTAGGAGGCGCCCCAGAACGACAGCTGAGGCAGCCCCCCAGAGAGAACCCTTATGGACCCCACCCCCTGAGAATTATCAGCCCCAAATTCCGGATTTTGAGGCCAGCTCCGGAATTCAGATAGACTATGCAGGGTTCACAGAAATTGATTTTTTCAAAATCTTTTTCTCTGATGATTTAATTAATTTGATGGTAACCCAAACAAATTTGTACGCCCAGCAATATATTTCCCAGAACCCCACACGCTAGACCCCAAGGTTGGACCCCAGTAAATGCAGCAGAAATGATGACCTTTTGGGGACTCGTGCTGCACATGGGGCTTGTTAAAAAACCACAAATAAAACAGTATTGGAGTGCGGTGTTAGGCCAAGGAGCCCTTTTTAAATAAAGAAGTGACTCTGCCCTGAGACAGAGCCACCGGGGATCACTGGACTCAGATCCTGAGTCACCCGAGCAGGGCAACCTAGGAACCAAGCAGCCGGAAAGGCAAGCTCCCGAAGGAGGACAGGGGATGAGCCCCAATGCCCGAACGGCACGTGTGCACTAGCACTCAATAACTAGCTCCCGAAGGAGGATAGGGGATGAGCCCCAATGCCCGGAAGGCAACTGCGCACAAGCACTCAATGCGCTCAGTCTGGGACCAGCACAGGATGCCCAGCTCTCAATCAGACCACGTGTGCCGAGTTCCGCGCCTCCCGGAGGAGGTTGCAGCCCAACACACAATGTGGCCTCCAAACACACACACTGGCGCACACTAGGGTTCCGTGCCTCCCGAAGGAGGTTGCAGCCCAACAAACACAACTCCTGCCTAGACCACAGACTACACCTAGTGTGCAACCAAGGTCCTAGTCACAAAGCAGAGCGACCGGGTCTCTAGCTTAGCAAAGCAACAACAAGGCACCGGCGCCTGCTGCCAATACTGAGGGGTTTTTATAGTGAAGCAACCAACTAACAGGGCGGTGCTTCCTGTGCAGGACTGGCGGATGTGACATCATCTGTAGCCTCGAAGTATGGGCACATGATCACCTCCTGACGGAAGTGACATCACAGGCAGGGTCAAGGTCGGAGCTTATGACCACTTCCTGTGTCTGAACCAAAACAAAGTGTCTTAAAGTGACAGTGTCGTAATTAGACTACAAGCGCGCGCGTGCACGGCGTCGGTGCCCGCGCCTTACAGTACCCCCCCCTTCAGGGCCCCCCCTCCTCCTCCAAAAGGCCGCAATCAGATCTGGGGCATTCAAATTATCCTCTGGCTCCCAGGTCCGTTCTTCAGGGCCAAATCCCACCCAGTCCACCAGATAGGATGTGACACCTCGTATAGTCCTAGAGTCAAGGATCTCCCGTACCTCGTACTCGGCCTCAACGGTTTCAGGCTCCTCTTGTAAAGGAGGAGAGAACCTATTCAGCCGTACAGGTTTGAGAAGAGAGACATGAAAGGAATTTACAACTCTCCATGACAGAGGCAGTTTAATACGATAGGTGACTGGGTTAATTCGGGACAGTACCCGAAAAGGACCGAGAAAACGGGGCGCAAATTTCAAAGACGCCACTCGGAGCCGAATGTATTTTGAGGAAAGCCAGACCAGATCTCCAGGCGCGAACTCCGGACCGCTGGAACGTCTGCGATCAGCATGATGCTTCATTTTGGTCTTGGAAGCAGCCAAGGAGGACTGGGTCTGTTGCCAGACATCTCGCAGATGTGCGGCGAAATCTGCAACAGCGGGCATCTCTGCCATGACGGGCAAAGGAAGAGGAAGGCGGGGGTGTTGTCCATTCTGGACAAAGAAGGGGGTTTTCCCCACAGCATCAGACACAGAATTATTTACTGCAAATTCTGCCCAGGCCAACAGCTCAGACCAGTTGTCGTGCCTTGAGGAAATAAAATGTCGCAAGTAAATTTGGAGGGATTGGTTGAGTCTTTCTGCCAAGCCATTAGTTTAAGGGTGAAAAGCTGAAGAAAGATCCACATCAACCCCCAGTAGATGGCACAGCTCCCTCCAAAACCTAGCTGCAAACTGAGGACCTCTGTCGGAAATAATTCGCCTCGGTAACCCATGCAACCGAAAGATGTGGCGAAAAAATAATTCCGCCAAGTGAGGCGCAGAAGGCAACCCTGGCAGCGCAACAAAGTGGCATACGTGGGAGAATAGATCAGTAACGATCCAGACCACGGTATTTCCTTCCGAGGAAGGGAGCCCCGTCACGAAGTCCATGGCGATGTCCTGCCAGGGACTCTCAGGGACTTGCAGCGGCATCAACAAGCCCAAAGGTCTCTGGCGGACCGGCTTATTACGGGCACAGGTGGTGCACCCCTGGGTAAAAGCCCGAACATCCCGACTGAGGCCTGGCCACCAATAGTGCCGAGAAATTAATTCCATCGTTCTCTTGGGACCCGGGTGTCCAGCCAGACGAGAGTTATGACCCCAAGAGAGGATCTCCTCTCTGCGAGCGGGTGGCACATACGTCTTACCCGGAGGCAGCTGGCGCAGACCAACAGGGTTCACAGGTAGAAGCTTTTCTGCAGGAATGATGGGACGAACCTCAGGCTCAGTACCATGGGCATCAAAAGAGCGGGACAACGCATCCGCTCTGACATTCTTGTCCCCGTTCACAAAATGTAAAACAAAATTAAAACGAGAAAAGAAAAGAGCCCATCTCGCCTGTCGAGCGTTAAGCCTCTGAGCAGATTGGAGATACAAAAGATTCTTGTGATCGGTGAAGATCACAACGGGAAACCTGGCCCCCTCCAGGAGATGTCTCCACTCCTCTAAAGCCAGTTTGATGGCCAGTAGCTCCCGATCACCTATGCAATAATTCCGCTCAGCAGGATTAAAGGCCTTGGAGAAAAAGCCACAGGACAGTTTAGTCCCTTTGCCATCCTTTTGGTAGAGAAAAGCTCCAGCCCCTACCGATGACGCATCCACCTCCACGAAGAAGGGGCGTTGGGGGTCTGGGCGATGAATCACTGTGGCCGATAGGAAGGCCTCCTTCAACACAATGAAGGCGTGCTCCGCCTCCGACGACCATTTACTAGGATTAGCCCCTTTGCGAGTCAATGCAGTGAGAGGGGCCACCAGGGAAGAGAAATGGGGAATGAACTTCCTATAATAATTGGCGAACCCCAGAAACCTCTGGACCGCCTTTAAAGACTGCGGTTTGGGCCAAGCCATGATGGACCTGAATTTATCGGGGTCCATTTGAAGCCCCTGTGCGGAAACTATGTAGCCAAGAAAGGCCAACTGGGTCTTCTCGAACTCGCACTTCTCTAATTTGGCGTACAAATGGTTAATCCGAAGGCGGTGCAACACCTCCTTCACCATGTGCCTGTGGGTAGATAAGTCGCGAGAAAACACCAAAATGTCGTCCAAGTAGACCACCACAGCGGTAGTCAAGAGATCCCTGAATATGTCATTCAGGAAGTCCTGAAACACCGCTGGGGCATTACAGAGGCCAAAGGGCATAACCAGGTATTCATAATGACCGTCTCTGGTGTTAAATGCGGTTTTCCACTCGTCACCCTCCCGAATACGAATCAGGTTATATGCCCCGCGCAGGTCTAGTTTGGAAAAGACCGTTGCGCCCTGAAACCGATCAAATAATTCGGAGATGAGAGGAAGCGGGTATTTATTTTTTACGGTGATGTCGTTAAGACCCCTATAGTCAATACACGGTCGCAAGGACCCATCTTTTTTAGAAACGAAAAAGAAACCAGCCCCAGCAGGGGAACTGGATTTTCGTATGAACCCCTTCTCAAGGTTCTCTTTAATATAAGCTGACATGGCTTCGGTCTCCGGTACGGACAGAGGGTACACTCTACCACGGGGCGGAGTAGACCCCGGCACCAACTCGATGGCACAGTCGTAAGGACGATGTATGGGAAGAGTGTCTGCCCCCTTCTTACAGAAGACGTCAGCAAAAGCCATGTATTGCGCAGGTAACCCCTGAAGCTCAGCTGGAAGGGGCGGTGTCTCTACAGAGATCACCCTCGTCATGCACTTGTCCTGACAGTAAGGGCCCCACTGTTTGACCTCACCGGTGGTCCAATCCAGTGTGGGAGCGTGTAGTCTTAGCCATGGAAGGCCCAAGAGGATTGGGTCCACAGACTGAGGTAATACTAGGAGCGAAATGATCTCCTTATGTAAGGCTCCTATCTGGATCTCAACAGGAACTGTGCGGTGTGTGATGCACCTGCCTAATTTGGAACCGTCCACCACAGTGATGTTTATACTGGTGGCCAGAGGTTTGATAGGAATTCCGAGCTTCTGGGTCCACTTACGTGAAATAAAATTACCAGAAGCACCAGAATCAATAAAGGCTCTGGTTGGCATGGTCTTACCATCTACCCTGATCAAGACGGGCAGTGTGCATTTTGTGGAGGCTTGTGCGATCTCACCTAGGGGAATACCTCCCACTGACCCTAGGTGCGCCCGTTTCCCGACTTCTGAGGACAATGGGGAGCAATGTGGCCTGGTTTTTTACACAAATAGCAAACCACCCCAGACCTGCGGGGACCGAGTCTGTCTATCTCCATAGGTTCTTCAGGTGGAACCACAGGCCTGGAAAATACCGGAGCTAGCCGACCCCGTCTCCGCTCAGTAGCTTGCTCGAGACGGCGTTCGGACAGACGGCGGTCAATCCTAATGGCCAGGTCGATGAGACCACGAAGAGTACCTGGTCTCTCTCTACCTGCCAGCTCGTCCTTGATGGACGGACTTAAGCCGGCGGAGAAAATCGCTAGCAAGGGAGCATCTTCCCATGCCAACTCGGACGCCAGGGTTCGGAAACGGATGGCGTATTGTGAAACCGAGTCCGTTCCCTGGCGTAGCTCCAGAAGACAGGAGCTGGCGGTAACCAGAGGATCAGGTCCCTGAAATACCTCCCTAAAGCAGGACAAAAAGAGAGGTAGGGAGCCCACACAAGGATCACCTCTCTCCCATAGAGGGGTAGCCCAAGCCAGTGCCTGCCCGGACAAGAGAGATATTATGAATGCCACTTTAGTGTGGTCATCCAAAAAACTGTCTGGGTTCAACTGAAAGTGGATCAGGCACTGACTTAAGAATCCCCGACACTCCTGCTGTTCCCCACGGAAACGTTCGGGCAGAGGTAACTTAGGCGGTCGGTGAATCGCCACGGGAACTTGCGGACATACCGAAGCAGCAGCGGAGTGGGAAGTAGCGGCAGCCTGCTGCTCCACGGCCTGCAACCGACCGTCTAAGGTGGACAGAAATTCCGTGCTAGACGCCGAGATGGCGGCAGCACGTTGCTCCATCTCCTGCATGCGTTGTTCCCATTGTTTAACGTACGCCTACATGGAGGGAGTCTGAGACATAGCACCGGCGGATCCCTGGCCGGTGCCTACTGTTAGGCCAAGGAGCCCTTTTTAAATAAAGAAGTGACTCTGCCCTGAGACAGAGCCACCGGGGATCACTGGACTCAGATCCTGAGTCACCCGAGCAGGGCAACCTAGGAACCAAGCAGCCGGAAAGGCAAGCTCCCGAAGGAGGACAGGGGATGAGCCCCAATGCCCGAAGGGCACGTGTGCACTAGCACTCAAGAACTAGCTCCCGAAGGAGGATAGGGGATGAGCCCCAATGCCCGGAAGGCAACTGCGCACAAGCACTCAATGCGCTCAGTCTGGGACCAGCACAGGATGCCCAGCTCTCAATCGGACCACGTGTGCCGAGTTCCGCGCCTCCCGGAGGAGGTTGCAGCCCAACACACAATGTGGCCTCCAAACACACACACTGGCGCACACTAGGGTTCCGCGCCTCCCGAAGGAGGTTGCAGCCCAACAAACACAACTCCTGCCTAGACCACAGACTACACCTAGTGTGCAACCAAGGTCCTAGTCACAAAGCAGAGCGACCGGGTCTCTAGCTTAGCAAAGCAACAACAAGGCACCGGCGCCTGCTGCCAATACTGAGGGGTTTTTATAGTGAAGCAACCAATTAACAGGGCGGTGCTTCCTGTGCAGGACTGGCGGATGTGACATCATCTGTAGCCTCGAAGTATGGGCACATGATCACCTCCTGGCGGAAGTGACATCACAGGCAGGGTCAAGGTCGGAGCTTATGACCACTTCCTGTGTCTGAACCAAAACAAAGTGTCTTAAAGTGACAGTGTCGTAATTAGACTACAAGCGCGCGCGTGCACGGCGTCGGTGCCCGCGCCTTACATGCGGATGTCTTGTACCACACTCCAATTTTCAGTCAAACCATGGTCCGGAATCGCTTCCAATCAATCCTAAAATTTTTGTATTACAACGATAATGCACAATGCCCACCCCAGAATGACCCCGCATGTGACCGTTTGTACAAAATTAGACCTGTCCTTGAACACTTCAATACAAAGTTTTCAGAAGTGTACACCCCCGATCAAAATATCTGCATAGACGAAACCCTATTGATTTTCAAAGGGAGGATAGCATTCCGCCAGTACCTGCCCAGCAAGCGGGCAAGGTATGGCATAAAAATGTATAAAATCTGTGAGAGTAGCTCTGGGTACACTCACAAGTTCCAGGTTTATGAAGGGAGGGACACACAAATTGAACCCCCAGAATGCCCCCCCGGCCTAGGAGTTAGTGGGAAGATTGTGTGGGACTTGCTGCACCCACTGCTAGATAAGGGTTACCATCTATATGTGGATAATTACTACGCAAGTCTACCACTCTTCCAATCCCTAGCTTCCAGACGTACTGTGTCGTGCGGCACAGTACGCAAAAATCAGAGAGGCCTCCCTAGATCCCTTGTAGGGCAACTGCTACAAAAAGGAGAAAGCCGTGCTCTCCTCAATCAGAACATGTTGGCGATTAAGTACAAGGACAAGAGGGATGTCTTTGTACTGACCAGTATTCACCCCAACACCTGCTCCCCTGCCCGTGTACGTGGTACCACTACCACTGTCCCCAAACCAGACTGCATCCTGGCCTACAACAAGAGCATGGGAGGAGTTGATCTTTCAGATCAAGTTCTGAAGCCCTACAGTGCCACACGAAAAACAAAAGTGTGGTACAAAAAGCTAGCCATACACCTCGTACAGGTAGCGCTGTACAATGCATTTGTGATTTTTAGATCTACAGGCCAGACAAGAACATTCCTTCAATTTCAAGAGGTGGTGATAAAGGCCCTAATTCGTCCAAGCCAAGCAGAAGAGGCCCCCAGTACTTCTGCAAGTTACAGTGCCCAGGTTGTAGCAGGGCAACATTTCCCTGGTGAAGTCCCCCAAACAGCTAGGAAGGGAAGGACCCAAAAACGATGCAGGGTGTGTTCCAAAAGGGGGATTAGGAAGGACACTATACACCACTGCGAAACCTGCCCTGTGCATCAAGGATTGTTTCAGAATCTACCACCAATCCATGGATTAGTTTCATCCCTGATATACTCAGAAATTTTTTCACTTTATAGCTCACATTTAGTCTCTGTATCTTACATATCCACTTTTCACTACATAGTCATTTCTGTGAGACCCCGGTTAGTGAAAAAGTACCCTTTCTACCACTTAAAATGTTCGTACAGGGGTGCTCTTTCCAAAATGGGGTCACTTCTTGGGGACCTCAGGAAATTTTTAAAAGCGACATGGCAATTAAAAAACCATGTCTGTTAAATCTTGCCTGCAAAAACCACAATTTGCAGTTTGCCTCTGGTGGCCTGCTGTGCGCCCATACAGCAGGCTACAAGCACAAATGGGGTGTTTTAATGGGGAAAAAAATTGGGAACATGCATTGGGTGCATTTTCTCCTTTAATCCCTTGTGAATCTGAAAAATTGGGGTCTGCTTATAATTTTTCATTTTCACAAATGTGTGGTTTGAAAAGCTTTTACAAGGGTTTCTGCCTTCTGTGAGACACCTGTTTAGTAAAAAGTACCCTTTCTACCACTTATAATGTTCGTACGGGGGTGCTCTTTCCAAAATGGGGTCACTTGTGGGGGTTTTTAATTTCTGGGGACCTCAGGAGTTATTTAAATGAGACGTCTGTTAATTCTGGCCTTTTAAATCCATATATTGCTGTTTGCCTCTGATGGCCTGCTGTGCGCCCATACAGCGGGCTACAAGCACAAATGGGGTGTTGTTTTAATGAAAAAAAAGGGGAACATGTATTGGGGTGCATTTTCTTCTTTAACCTCTTGTGAGTCTGAAAAATTGGGGTCTGCTAGTAATTTTTCATTTTCACAAATGTGTGCTTTGAAATGCTGTTACTTGCATTTCTGCCTTCTGTGAGACACCAGTTTGTAAAAAAGTACCCTTTCTACCACTTAAAATGTTCGTACGGGGGTGCTCTTTCCAAAATGGGGTCACTTCTTGGGGTTTTTAATTTCTGGGGACCTCATGAATTATTTAAATGAGACATGCCACTAAAAAAACCATGTCTGTTAATTCTGACCTTCAAAATCCATATTTTGCCATTTGCCTCTAGGGGCCTGCTGTGCACCCATACAGCGGACTACGAGCACAAATGGGGTGTCTCCTGAATGGGGAGAAAATGGGGAACAAAATGTGGGGTGCATTTTCTCCTTTAACCCCTTGCGAATGTGAAAAATGTGTGCGTAAAGCAACTTATTCTGGGGAAAAAAAAAATGTATTTTTTCATTTTTACAGCCAAGAGTTTCCAAATTCTGTGAAACGCCTGATGGGTTAAAGTGCTCACTACACACCTTGAAATACTCCTTGAGGGGTGTAGTTTCTGGAATGGGGTCACTTTTTAGGGGTTTCCACTGTAGGGCCAGTTTAGGGTGTCTTCATGTGCGACATAGCTCCCAATTATAATTCCAGCTAATTCCGCTATCCATAAGCCATATGGTGCTCCTTGCACTCTGAAGCCTGCTGTGCCCCCATACATTAGTTTTTGCGCACATATGGGGTATTTCTGAAAACTCCAGAATCGGGGTAATAGTTTTTGAGTTTTATTTTGCTGTTATTCCTTGTTATGTTTCAAAGAAAAATGGATTAAAATTTAAAATCTGCAAAAAAAAATGAAATTTTGAAATTTCATTCCAATTTTCCATCAATTCTCATGGAACACAAAGGGTTAACAAACTTAGTAAAATCAGTTTTGAATACCTTGAGGGGTGTAGTTTCTAAAATGGGGTGGTTTATGGGGAGTTTCCACTATATAAGCCCCACAAAGTGACTTCATAACTGAACTGGTCCATAAAAAAAAAAAAAAAGGGTTTTGGAAATCTCCTTAAAATTTTAAGATTTGATTCTAAAACTTAGAAGCCTTATAACGTCCCAAAAAAATAAAATGTCATTTTCAAAATGATTCACAGAGGCTGGTCAATAGGACACCAGCAAGTCCGATGCTAGATGAGATGGATGTAAACTTAATCAAATCACAGGGATAATCCTACTCATATATATAATGTACAAAATAAAATATAACTTTTATTACTGTATATTAAAATCAGTCAAAAAGGAAGGCATCAGCCAAAACAAAAAATTTATAATACCACTACCTTTACTGTGGATGATCTCCAATCCGTATTAGGCGGGATCTTAGATCGGGTCGGGTGTACTTGTAATAAATCAGAAAAATCACCCTAACAATAACCCTTATCTAAGGGAGCCCTACCTATAAACGGAATAGCCGCCCCGATAGGGGCGATCCCGTATCTCGTGCCTCCTAGTGCCCCTGTTAAGGCCCTAAGATAGTGGAAACCATCACCAAACTATTTCTGTGTATACCACACCACTCTCACACAGGGAAGAGCCGAATTGAAAATAATGTACAAATAAGTGCAAATATAAACATATGACGGTGGTCAGTAAAAAGTTGGAGTTATGATGGATCGATATTGCGGCAATCAATTGCAGCACTCCATTTAATGACCATTCCCGTGATATGTACACTTGCTCCAAGATATCTTGTCCACTAAATCGCCAATAATAGAAACTACCAACAGTATATACAAGATAACTAAATGTATGCCAATATATTTGCCAAGAATCTCTAATTTACCAAACAAGCATAGCATTAGCTCCAGAATACTTCATATCTCTATGGCATTTTGTGCTTTATCTGGTCAGCAGTGAGCCGTTGCATTGTACAGTATGTATTTTCCATTTCAAGCTTTAGGTTGCCTGATGAGTTTGAAAGTGCATTTCCTCCAGTCCCACCTTGACTACTTTCCTGAAAATTTGGGCGCTGTGAGTGATGAACAAGGTGAACGATTCCACCAAGACATTAAAGAGATGGAAAGGCGATACCAGGAAAAATGGAGCATTCCAATGATGGCAGACTACTGTTGGATGCTTCAGAGAGACATTCCAGATGCCACTCACAAGCGTAAATGCACCAAGAGGAGCCTCACAGGGAAGAATCGAGTTTAGTGCGTGTAGGTGAGCTCATTTCAGTTCAAAAAAGGATTTTCATGAAAAAATTGTAATAAAACATTCATTTTATTAGTCTATTTCCATTTAATTTGAGTTATTGCCTTATTTAACATAACATAAATTGTCAGGAAACGTGATGTCCTATGACAAAATGGAGGTCATTTTTGGATTCAGCGCACAAAAAAACAAAGATTACTTGGAATAACCAAAAAATGCAGATGAAGACTTATCCCTGGAGTCCCTATTCCTGGAATGATGATGTGCATTTTTGGACATTAGTGTACTACTGACATCCTCCCTTATTATTTTCTTCATACATTTCATCATATAAGGAGATTCTTCTGAAACAGTGTTGCAGAATAAACAAGTAAGGCACAGCAAGGGCACACATTTCAAGTGTTACAGATGTATACTTGACCCGTGCAGTAAGTAAAAAAACATAATTGCGTATGGCATCAGTTGTGCATACATACTGTAATGTATCATGACAAGTTCAATAGAACAGATTGCATATGTCTGGAATGAAAAACAGTCAAGGGTGATGTGCACCACGCTCCCCACACCTTCCAGAATTTCTGCGGACACCTCCTGTTCTTAAACACAACATTTTCATAGGGGATAATTTGGTTAACTAATGATTTCCATTGAGACACAGTTGGTGGGCGGTCTGCTATCCATCTAATTGCCATGGCTTTCCTTGCTAGGAACAGTGTCTCTCTTAAGAATATTCGCATATGATGGTTCCACATATCTTCCTTCATAACTCCCAGTAGACAGGATTTAGGGTCAAGGGGGACCGGTCGTGAGAGTACAAAAGACAGCAAGTCAATGACCTCCAGCCAGTAGAACTTGATGTAAGAACAGTCCCAAATTATATGCCAAAAGTTAGCATTTGATTGTG
This sequence comes from Rhinella marina, assembly GCA_900303285.1. Taxonomy (NCBI): domain Eukaryota; kingdom Metazoa; phylum Chordata; class Amphibia; order Anura; family Bufonidae; genus Rhinella; species Rhinella marina. The sequence continues at coordinate 23,106 of ONZH01012165.1, read as the reverse complement.
TACATCTATGGCACCTAGTATGTGATAGTCTGCCCATTTTATACAATCTAGTGAGTGTCAGGTAGCATCTATGTAGTATAAACAATAGTATTAATCGGTTGATCGTGGAGGGAGGAAAATGCAATGGAGACTCTAATGCTTCTTGCCAATCCTCCACAGATAGAAGAGAGACATTTTCCTGCCACTTAGATTCAACATGCAACTGAGTTAAGGACATGCGATTGTTCAATAAATGGTTGTACAAAGTGGATATGATACCTTTTGGTCCCTGTGTCGCAAGGATTCCTATCAAAGGGTATTTAGAAATAGCCCGTCCATCATCCCTGAATTGAGCATGAAGAGCATAGCGCATCTGCAAATATCTATAGAAGTGAGACCGCAGGAGCCCAAACCTCTCCAGTATTTGTTCAAAGGACAATAAGATCCCATTGTCATAAAAATATTTCAACATGATGACATTAAATCCCTTCCAGGCCACCGCCCCCTCATAACTCTGCAAACGTGGAAACAATGGGATAGTGACACACGGAGTATACAGGGATCCTGCCGGGGATCAGTGGCAGTGATTACCTGTGCAGGGCTCTACTGTTACATTCCCTGAGTTTAAACACTAGCGCAACCCTGCAGCACTGACCGAGCTATATGGTTATCGGAGTATAGCAGCGCATGACAAAAGTATATGTAACACCATATGTAACAATTATACCAACTATCATAAAGGGATCAGAAATCACTGGCCAGTGTACTAGTAAAGTGTTACATAATACAATAACGCAACAAAGTATTATTATGTTTTATAAATAATGGCTCTGACTAACCCCTGATGAATATCACTAACCTGATAAAGTAATACCTATACAAAGTGGCAAGAATAACTGGCTGATAGTTTTAACCCTACTTAATAAATAATTATAATTAATTTAATAAATAATAAAAGTTTTATTTATTACATACTGGGGGTCCCTAAAAGGGTTTTGTTAATCCAGTTGGATTAATTGGTATACAAGTATATTTTTATATACCCTGAGGATTCCCCAGCAGGGGACATTTGTGTTCAGTTTAACAATGGTATGGTGTCCACCCAATTGTTATACTGGTGTAGTTTCGCTGCCGTCTAAACCTGATGTGCCAATCTATGCATGGGGAGAGCCCTACCAGCAAATAAATGAATGCCCTCCAGTACTGGCCACAATGAAGTCAGTTGCAAATATTGTTGCAAATAGTATTCTGCATTAGGCAGTGAGGAGGTCGCTACCCATCACGCAAGAAATGTCAACTGTTCAGACAGAAAGTATAAGAGAATGTCTGGCAAAGATGCTCCCCCTGCTGCTTAGATCTTTGTAAGGTGTGCATAGCAAGTTTACGTCTAGCTGATCCCCATACAAAGCCTCACATTAATGAAAGCAACCAGTCAAAAAAGCTGCGTGGCACAGGTGTACAAGCATGTTCCAGTAAGTAGAGGCCTTTAGGAAGGAAAATCATTTTAATTAAAGGGAACCTGTCATCTCCGAAACACCCCCTGAACTAGAGTAAGCAGTGTATAATGTTAGTGATGCTGAATCCGAATATCTAAGTTTTATCTTCATACTCACTTCCATTCCGACGCTGTGCTCCCACACTCCATTATGTGAGTGAGCACTGGAGTCCACTGGAATGGAAGTGAGTATGAAGATAAAAGTTACATATTCGGATTCAGCACTCCTTACACTATACAACGCTTACTCTAGTTCAGGAGGTGTTTCGGAGATGACAGGTTCCCTTTAAATTAAGTCTGCCCATTACAGAGAGAGGGAGAACTTTCCAAGATCTAAATTTGTCTGTAAAGTAAGTTTCAATGGGTGCTATATTTTTATTAAAGGACATTAGTGGGTCTTTAGTGATAATTAAACCAAGATATTTAAAGTATTCCACTACAGGCAGATTATAGAACACTGTAGGCCAGGAATGTGACCAAAGTGGCATGAGGGCCGATTTGGACCAGTTTATACGGAGTCCGGAAAAATATCCAAAGTTATCTATTAAATCTATTGCTGTCGGTAAGGTGGTCTCTACATCATCCATGAAATGTATGAGGTCGTCGGCATACAAGCCAAGCTTATCCTCTCTTTCTCCCAAGGAGATCCCTTTAAACAGGGTGTCTTGACGTATCTTAAAGGGGTTGTCCAGGTTCAGAGCTGAACCCGGACAGACCCTTAAATTCACCCAGGCTAATTAGCGCAGGGCAAAGGAGGGCATCGGAGCATAGGATGCTCCGATGTAAACATCAGGCGGTCTGCCTGGGTGAAATTAAAGGTATGTCCGGGTTCAGCTCTGAACCCGGACAACACTTTAAGTGTAAGAGGTTCTATAGCCACTGCAAATAAGAGATGATGACATGAGAGATGAGAGGGCATCCCTGTCTGGTGCCTCAAACTGTATAGTAGGTGTATTTCTCGCCAAGCTTAAAATGAGGTCTCGGTCTTTCCAGTTAAGCAGACAGGCTAAATGTGGTCTGTGAGCTCGTTCCACCTCATAAGCTGTAGAGAAATTAGCCCCGGGGAATATGGTCTTGAACCAGTTTTCCAGGAAAGTCGCCAGGTCGGGCCTTCTGCTCTCTTTGGCATGCTCAGTATTCTGACATTATCCCTGCGAGCCCGGTTTTCTAAATCATCACATTTCTGCCTCCATAAAGCCACTGCTCTCTCCATGGTTTGGAATCTTTCAGTCATAGGATGGGTCAAATCCTCCAGGGTTGAAATGTGATCCTCCACGTGACGGACTCTGTCTCCGAGTTGTTGCACATCATGGTGAAGTAGGCCCAGATCAACCCTTACCTCTTCGATCTTGCCTGTGAGCGAAGTCTGGCAGGATGTAATGGCGACTAAAAGCTGGTCATAAGCTGTCTTTAAAGTAAATTCAGGCTCCTCTGGTTCTTCTGCCTCTCTCTGTTTCGTTAGATGTTGCCAGTGTGTAACAGAGGAATTTGGCGTAGCAGATGCACTGGTACCATGTTGGTTCTCCTGCCTGGCCAATTCTTTCAGCCTGTCTGAAGCAGCCTGGGCCTTGTTGGGACTCATGGTTTGGCTCCTAGGCTTCCTCCTTCTCTTTTGCACCAACCACGCTATGGTGAAGGCAGGATAAGTGCCAGGATGGTGAAGGATGTAAACTGGGAGCTGGAGCTGTGCTCAAACACGTCCAGACATGTCGGCAGTTAGCCACATCCCCAGCAACATAACAATTTAACCTAAAATGGGGCTAGTTTGACTATCCACACTCCTTGTGTCATGTCTTTGCCATCACCTTTTTTGGTTTATCCTAAAACAGAACATGGAACCATAAACCCCTCTACATCACCAATGTCTATGGGCTCTATTTCATCAGCAAAACCCATATACTCCAACCACACTTTAAGTGCCAGGGTAGAGGGGTCCCTCTGAGCTTCTCCAGAGCTCTCCATGCTGCATACAAAGATAGCTCGATGGCCTCCTTGTCCTGGATCTGGACATGCCTGACAATGATTCTCAGGCTGACTGACTGGGCGTTATTTACAAATCTGTGCTGTTTCTACTTTTATAGGTCTTTATCATTCGATATTTGCGACACCACATGACGCATAACTTCCAGTCTTGCGCATCCTGTGTTCAGAAGGCACTTCTTGATTTCCGGTCTTGCAGTATTGTAATGTCACTTCCTTAGGCCGCAACCTGCACTGCTCCAGTTGCATCCCTACCTGGTTTTAACTCTCATCTGCAAGTACCACGCCGTGCACACCACTGCCCAGTCAACGATACTAAAACATGGAGAAACTACTCCCCTCCATCCATATTCAAGTATATAATCCTCGTTTTCAGCAGGTGTCGTCTCCTAGGATAGGAAACCACTAAATGAGGGAGAGGCTACTCCTTTCTTATATCTGGGAGGTTTTCTGTCCTGGGAAGCGGACCCTCTCTCTCCTGGTTCTGTCATAGGCAGATGGGAAAAAGAACATTGCACCTACTGTAAAACATGGAGGATGCTCGGTTATGTTTTGAATCTGTGCAGGGTACAATGAAATTTCAAGACGGTCAAGGCATTCTGGAGCAAAATGTGCTGTCCAGAGTCCGAAAGCTTGGTCTCAGTGGCAGGTCATGGTTCCTCCAACAGGATAATGACTAGAGATGAGCGAATTGACTTTGGATGCTTCATCCGAGGCCGATTCACATAAAACTTTGTTGTAATACTGTACAGAGTGGGAGCTTCCAGGGCTGTGGAGTCGGTAAGCCAAAGCCCCGACTCCAACTCCGACTCCTCAATTTCCCCTCACCCCGACTCCTACTCCCTCATAGATGGAGCATGTTTAAGTGATAACTTTAAACAAATTTGCATAAAATCAATAGTACAGATAAGTCATGACAAAAACAGTTTGTAATCTATCAGGCTTCTCTGGGTACAGCTCACTTAGGGCCTAATGAGAGATGTAGCTAGAGGTTCAGCACATGGGGGGGGGGCGAAACATACTTGAGTGGGCCCCCACTTAGTGGCTTCCCAAATGCATGTTTCCAACTTCACAGGCACATACTACTAGTTGTGGTTATAATACTGCATTAGCAAGATGACTGTATAAACTGCTAGATCATCTATGCTGTTAAGTACAGTACAATAGACTTTCTACATACCCTACTCTAAATACTCTACCACATAATGCAGTAAAATATAGGATTAATAGGAGTAAAAAAGGGGACTCCTATGTTAAAGGAAATCTGTCCCCAGCTTTTACATCACTAATCTAACAGTCCCTTGCCCCCATCAGACCTCAGATCAGCATATTGTACCCCCATCAGACCTCAGGTCAGCAGAATGTACCCCCATCAGACCTCAGATCAATAGAATGTGGCCCGATCAGACCTCAGATCAGCAGAATGTGCCCCCATCAGACCTCAGATCAGCTTAATGTTCCCCCATCAGACTCCATAATGGAAGCGCTCACTTGTATTCGCCTGATTGTACTAAGGCCATCCCTGCTGGGCCCCCCAGAGGTATTGGGCCCAGAGCATCGCCTCCCCTGCCCCCCTCTCCCCCCAGTAGCTACGCCTCTGGGCCTGATGTATGAAAACTGTCTAGGTCTAAGACTTTTTTTGTTGCCCATAGCAACCAATCAGAGCTCCCCTTTCATTTCTCCAGAGCTCTATATGAAATGAAAGGGGAGCTCTGATTGGTTGCTATGGGCAATAAAGAAACTTCTACACCTAGACAGTTTTCATACATAGGGCTCTAGGTGTTTTACATCAGCAGCAGATAGAAGCCATGAGAGCAGCTAACCTCTCCAAACATGAGCTCAGAGGAAACATAAAGCATACAGAGAGAACATGCACTGGACATGAAGGGCAGCACACAGTCATCTCAACTAAAAGCCTAAATCCTTAGATCAGGAACAGACATTTATAGGACATTTCATCATTTTCACAAATTCTTATAAAAATATATTCAGTACTGAACTAAATGTACTAATTCATTATATATTTTAGGAGTCGGAGTCGGTCCATTTTATACCGACTCCACCAAAATGGTGACCAACTCCGACTCCACAGCCCTGGGAGCTTCATACAGTATTAAAATGTATTGGCTCTGATGAGACGAAATTCTCATGAGACTTTGTGTAATAACTTTGTGAATTCATTATTACTGTAAAAACTTTGTACCGACCTTGGGTTCTGTTCCAAGGTCGATTCGCACATCCCTAATAATGAACCAAAACATACAGCTAAAAACATTCAAGAATGACTAGGAGCAACGCATTGGCAATGCATTCTGAAGTGGCCTACTATAAGCCCTGATCTAAATCCTATTAAACCTCTGTGGAAGGAGATGAAACATGAAGTCTTCGGCTGCTTTCACACTAGCATTTCTATTTTTCGGTACTGAGATTCGTCTTAGGGTCTCAATACCAGAAAAAAAAAACGCTTCCGTTATGTCTCCATTCATTGTCAATGGGGACAAACTGAACCAAACAGAATGCTCCAAAATGTATTCCGTTCCATTTGGCTGCGTTCTTATACCAGAGAGCAAACAGCAGCATGCTGCAGTTTTCTTTCTGTCATGGGATGCAGAGCAAGACAGATCCGTCATGACCGTCAATGGGGATGGATCCGTTTAACTCTGACACTATCTGACACAATAGAAAATGGATCCGGCCCCCATTCACTTTCAGTGGCGTTCATGATCGATTCGTCTTGGCTATGTTAACGATAATACAACCAGATCCATTGATAACGGATGCAGATGGTTGTATTAACAGTAACGGAAGCGTTTTGCTGAACCCTGCCAGATCCAGCAAAAACACTAGTGTGAAAGTAGCCAAAGGCACCCTTCAAACTTGGCGCAGCTGGAGCAGTTACCCACGAGGAATGGCCAAAATCCCTGCAGAAGTCTAATTAAAAATTAAAGAAATTACTTGATTGCAGTGATTGCCTCAAAAGGTTATGAAAATGAAAATTAAGTCAAGGGGACAGTCATTTTTGTCCAGGCGCATTAGTTTTTTAACATTATTCTGTTAAACCACAATTCAAAAGCAATATCTGATATTCATCATATGATTTTCAGTAAACCTTTATTTATTATTACTTTTGTCAGTTTCAAGTTATTTCAGTGACCATTGTGGATTTTTCTTTCATCAACAGAAGGGTACCAATTTTGTCCATGTTTGTAGTTACATTGTTGTTTTGTTTAATATGTATTTCTGCAACCATAGCAACAGGTTTCAATTTCTTAATGTGCAATTCTTTACATTCACAACCATTCATCTGGAAGCTAATAGTTTCAGGCTTATTAAAGCATGCCACAGATATTTACATTATGCTGAATTTCTTTAGCTTGGACACTGAGATTCCAGGCATTTAATATTACATACATAAAAAATGGTAGTTACCTCCTAACGATCATTTTGAGAATCTTGTATGAACCCTTGATCAAGATTAAAGCTTCTTGTCGGGAACCATGTAAAGGTGTTCCATTAATATTTACCAATTCATCACCCACTTCAATCTTTTCACACTTTGCTGCCTTCCCTCCATCTTCAATCTGTCAAAAAAACAAAAAACAATTACATAACTTCTCTGCTGTGATTCTCTATTGAATTTCCAGAAAATATCATGCCATGATCATGCCATGCTGCCCTCTTCTGAAAACTTGTTAAAACTGTAATCTACAGTAGAAATTTGACATCACCTGATACTCTCTTTGCAGAGGAAAGCCCATGTAAAATGTAGCATTTAGGAATCAGCGAAGTTTTGAAAAATTAGATTCGGCAGCTTTGCCCAAGTTTGACAAGAAATTCGATTTGTTACAAATTAATTTGTCACAAATCTCTAGGTTAAAACCCCATTCAGCCTATCAATCAATAGGACCATTTTTAACAGCCACTTAGACAGAAATGCACCTAACAGCCATTAAAAAAGGGGAATACACTATTGCAATATGGCCTTTTGGGTTAAAAAAATAAATATCACTCACCTTATCCACTTTCCATCACCATGTGGTCACGATGGGAGTGCGCGGTAACATCATGATGATCAGTGCATCTTTTTTCAATCAAGAGAGGAGTAGACTGCCTCTGCGCAAACAAGTGGATGAGGTGAGGTTTTTTTCCGTTCTTTCTAAGACAACTCCAGCCACCATTTTAAGAAATGTGATTCGTTACCATGAAGGGCAAGGAAATTCGGCTTCATTTAGAATCAATTTTTTTTCTAAAATTCAGACCGAATTCCACTTCAGATGCTTTGTTTCGCTCAACACTAGTAGCGTTATACATGTAACATATGAATGACCCATCTCAAAAACATAGTACGGCTGAAAACCAAGCTAAACCAAGGAATCATGTGAGGACCAGTTCCCAAAGTACACTTTCACAGATTCACAGCACTAAAGGTAAAGAAGCCTTGCCACCTCTGGGGACTGAACTTTTTCTTCTCCAGATGGAGGTAGTGCCCTTTGTCTTTTGAGGGGATTTTACATGAAACAATTTTTCAGCATATTCTTTGTATGGGACATATTTTTATTTAAAGGGAACCGGTCATCTCCGAAACACCCCCTGAACTAGAGTAAGCGGTGTATAGTGTAAGTGATGCTGAATCCGAATATGTAAGTTTTACCTTCATACTCACTTCCATTCTGACGCTGTGCTCTGACAAACCTGCAGTAAAATGCATTGAGAGGACTCTTCTTTGAGTCCTCTCCATTATGTCAGTGAGCACTGGAGTCCACTGAGTGCATTTTACTGCTGGTTTGTGAGAGCACAACATCAGAATGGAAGTGAGTATGAAGATAAAACTTACATATTCGGATTCAGCATCACTTACACTATACACCGCTTACTCTAGTTCAGGGGGTGTTTCAGAGATGACAGGTTCCCTTTAAGTTAATCGTGTTCTATTTCTCTGCTCAAGACTAAGTAAATGTAATTATTTTACTCTTTCCTCATAACCAGTTTCGTAGCTCTATTTTGTACATTTTCCAACACCAGGATATCTTTTCTAACAACTGGTGCCCAAGACTGACCTGTATGAACTTCTAGACGAGGCTGTATCAATGCTTTGTGTGTGGTGGTACATCTTTATCCTGCAAGTCCATGTCTCTCTTAATATACGATAGTTTGCTGCCCTTTGTTAAAAGGGATCGATCTGATGGTTGGGAACAATAAATCTATATGGGGAACAGAAATTGTAGATGCTATCATTTATCCCCATACAGAGCACAAGAAGAGAGAGGCAGGTGGACTACTTGAGTCCCACTTTCAGGTGATAGCTGACAGGCGCAAAATCGAGACCGGAAAGTGCCAGTTTATAAAACCATTTATTAAGTGCTTTCACAAGGACAACGCGTTTCGGAGTACTCAGGATCCCTTTATCAAATCTTCTAATGTCTATGCACAGAGGTGATATCATTATATGCAGGATTAGAATGATAGATAAGCAGGTAACTGCAGTAAAGTGATCTGTAGACACCAAGAAGTGGTGCCTATTATCAGGTTTAGTGGCCAGTACACAAACTGCAGAATTTTATGTTTGTTTGTTTTTTACGCAAAATAACATCAAAACTTAATATGTTAAACATAAAAACATGATTTAAACAACAGCTCATTTTCGGATGACACATTCCATTCAAGGTCAATGAATCAAAATGTGAGCTTTTATACATGGGGGCAGGTAATGTGCATATTCAGAAGAAAATAGCAGGGATATCAGTGGCTCACTCTTATATAATGTACTTGGGGATAAAGGTTGGAAGTACAAATCACTGATTTCCAAAGGTAGTGAACTGCATATAATTCTTGATGTAATGATGACAATTTAATCTCAACAAAAAATAATTATGAAACAGTGATAGGAGTCCCTAGGATAGGAGACCCTGCTAGTGGATAAACGTACAGAATCACCTCTAGTGTGTCGTCAAACCAAACACATTTAACCCCTAAGGGACCCTTGACGTATATGTACATCATAGCTGGCCGTGACTTAAGGACCAGTGACATACATGTACGTCAAGCTGATTGGGTGGGTGCAGGAACTGTCAAAAGCTCCTGTGCCTGCCCGATCAGAGCGCCATAGCCGTACAGCACTGGGATTTTTGTCCCAGGTTCCATTGCCGTACATGTACGGCGCTGGTATCCTAAGGGTTAATTCTTGTGAAACACCTAAAGGGTTAACAACGTTTGTAAAATCAGTTTTGAATACCTTGAGGGTTGTAGTTTCTAAAACAAAGTGTCTTCAGACCTGAACTGGTCCTTAAAAAGTGGGTTTTGGAAATTTTCTGAAAAATTTCAAGATTAGCTTCTAAACTTTTAAGCCTTCTAAATGTCATTTTCAAAATGATCCAAACATGAAGTAGACATATGGGGAATGTAAAGTAATAACTATTTTTGATATTAATATATATATATATATATATATATATATATATATATATATATTTTAATATTTTGACTCAAATTTGCCACTGTCATGAAGTACAATATGTGACGAGAAAACAGTCTCAGAATGGCCCCACTGTGCCTCGTGCCCTACATCCTCTAAGGGCGTTGTCTAAGTGAAACCCCTCGTTCTTCACAATTACCCCTGATGGTGGGGATAGACTTTCCGAGGGGAACACCAGGTCGCTACCTCCTGAGGAGGGTCGGGACACGAGGCAGCTGGTCCAGGGGGACCAGGAGATACCAGCGATGGTACCTGTAGTACAGCGGTGGTCAACAGGCCGGGTCGAATCCAGGAGAGGTAATGCAGGACCGAGGAATGAGGCAGAAGCAGAGTCAGACAGGCAAAGGATCAGGGCAGGCGGCACAGGTACGTAGTCAGGCAATCCGGGTCGGCAACGGGAAGGTCAATGCAGGCAGGCGAGGATCAGGCGGGTAGCGGAGTCGAATAACAAGGCACGGGTCAGAACACAGGAACACGAGCAGGAACAGGAATAACCAGAATGCAGGGTAGGACCTTGACACTGAGGCATCTTGGGAGAGGGCTGAGCAAACTAAATAGGTCCAGGGTTGGTCAGTCAGGACACATGACCAACCCACATGACCTAGCATGGTCACATGATCGCAACAGCTTCAGCCCAGAGGGAGTGAGTAATACAGGGCAGTATGGAAGCTCTGGAGCGGATCATCGTGCACCAGCACTACACAGCCAGAGCTCAGGACTGCAGCTGTGAATGGAAAGTACAACTAGCAGCTCACCGCTGGACACAACGCCCAAAACGGCAGCGGTAAGCAGGGGTACAACGGCGCACAGCAGCCGCTGTTACAATGGCCTGGATGAGTAAAAGTGTTTTAAAGTTATCACCACATAAAGGGACACATCAGAATTGCAAAAAATGGCCCTGGTCCTTAAGGTGAAAAATGGCAGGGTCCTGAAGGGATTAATGTATAAACCACAATAAGTACAAGTAATATATTGATTGGGTGGGTACTTACAGTAAATTTATCATATACCATCATTATCAGAGTGTCCTCTATTTACCGTAGGTTTATGTACTTACTTCTTAAACGGCTGTACGTATCGCATTTCACATTGTCCCCTGATGAACCATTGCACAAAGGGGAAATGCATTGGGACTTTGGAGTAGGGTACTTAAAATTTCTGACCACAGGGAAAAACCCTGATGGTTTGAGGACCCTGCACTGGAACCTACCCCTGTGTGCCCTGTTACACCCTAAAAGTCCTGACGCATTTCTTCCTGTTCGGTTCCTCAGAGGACCAATGAATGATAGGGTATAATAACTACACAAACCAAAAGGAAAAAACTAAACAAATGAATCATTGCTGCAAATGGTATACACAGACTCCAAATATCTAAATACGATAGTGAAAGATATACAATAGGTTATTTCACAGCCAAAAACCCCATATGACTGCTGGGTATCATAATGAAGTATAACAATAAAGATATCAACCAGGACCAAAAAGTCTCAAATGTGCCACAAAGGTACACTAGCCAAATGTCAAAAGTAGAGAGGTGAAGAGGGTGATAAATGAAGGGTGGAGAATATCACACTCTATAGTCTTAAAATCCCTGCCATTTTTATTACTTTTATTAAAGGTCAGACAAAGTGTTAGCCCCTTACAGAGTAATGAGGGGAGAGTTGCAGAGAGCGATGAGGAGAAAGCAAAGCTATTAAATATTTTTTTCTCCACTGTATTCACTGAGGAAAATAAACTGTCAGATGAAATGCAGAATATAAAAGTAAATTCCCCTTTAAAAAATGCCCTGTATGACCCAGGAAGAAGTAGAGCTGCGTCTTAAAAAGATTAAAATAGACAAATCGCCAGGACCGGATGGCATACACCCCCGTATCCTAAGAGAATTAAGTAATGTCATCGCCAGACCCTTATTTCTGATATTTAAGGACTCTATACTGACAGGAAGTGTTCCACAGGATTGGCGCATAGCAAATGTGGTGCCAATATTCAAAAAGGGTCCAAAAACAGAGCCCGGAAACTATAGGCCGGTAAGTTTAACATCTGTCGTGGGTAAAATGTTTGAAGGTTTTCTGAGAGATGCTATCTTGGAGTACCTCAATGAAAATAAGCAAATAAGTCCATATCAGCATGGCTTCATGAGGGATCGATCATGTTAAACCAATTTAATCAGTTTCTATGAGGAGGCAAGTTCTAGACTTGACCGCGGCGACTCAATGGATGTCGTATATTTGGACTTCTCCAAAGCGTTTGACACGGTACCACATAAAAGGTTAGTATACAAAATGAGAATGCTTGGCCTGGGAGAAAATGTCTGTATGTGGGTAAGTAACTGGCTCAGTGATAGAAAACAGAGGATGGCTATTAACGGCACATACTCAGATTGGGTCACTGTCACTAGTGGGGTACCACAGGGGTCTGTATTGGGTCCTATTCTCTTCAATATATTTATTAATGATATTGTAGAAGGTTTGCATAGTAAAATATCAATTTTTGTAGATGACACTAAACTGTGTAAAGTAATTAACACAGCAGAGGACAGTGCACTGCTACAGCAGGATCTGGATAGACTGGAGGCTTGGTCAGAAAAGTGGCAGATGAGGTTTAACACTGACAAATGTAAGGTTATGCATATGGGAAGGAATAATGCAAGCCACCAGTACATGCTAAATGGTAAAGCATTGGGTAACTCTGACATGGAAAAGGACCTAGGATATTTAGTGAACAGCAAACTAAGCTGTAGAAACCAGTGTCAGACAGCTGCTGCCAAGGCCAATAAGATAATGGGTTGCATCAAAAGGGGCATAGATGCCCACGATGAGAACATAGTCCTGCCACTTTACAAATCACTAGTCAGACCACACATGGAGTACTGTGTACAGTTCTGGGCTCCTGTGAACAAGGCAGACATAGCAGAGCTGGAGAGGGTTCAGAGGAGGGCAACTAAAGTAATAACTGGAATGGGTGGACTACAGTACCCAGAAAGATTATCAAAATTAGGGTTATTCACTTTAGAAAAAAGACGACTAAGGGGAGATCTAATAACTATGTATAAATATATCAGGGGTCAGTACAGAGATCTCTCCCATCATCTATTTATCCCCAGGACTGTGACGAGGGGACATCCTCTGCGTCTGGAGGAAAGAAGGTTTGTACATAAACATAGAAGAGGATTCTTTATGGTAAGAGCAGTGAGACTGTGGAACTCTCTGCCTGAGGAGGTGGTGATGGTAAGTTCACTAAAAGAGTTCAAGAAGGGCCTGGATGTATTTCTGGAGGGTAATAATATTACAGGTTATAGTTACTAGAGAGGGGTCGTTGATCCAGGGAGTAATTCTGATTGCCTGATTGGAGTCGGGAAGGAATTTTTCCCCTAAAGTGGGGAAAATTGGCTTCTACCTCACAGAGGGTTTTTTGCCTTCCTCTGGATCAACTTGTAGGAAAACAGGCTGAACTGGATGGACAGATGTCTTTTTTCGGCCTTACAAACTATGTTACTATGTAAATATATATAGTATTTTTCTGTTTCATTACTTTTACACCACAAAATCTCCTTGAAAAAAGTTATATTTTTCATAGAATAATGTATAAAACCCTGAGTCCATATGATTTCTGGACTATTGCCAGCATTTTCATGCATTCTCAAGTGCATTCCGCACCGCGTCTTTGACATTTTTCACAAGCGACAGGGGTGCAACGTTTCAAGGGCAAGCCTTCTTTGTCAAGTGTAATCATCATGTCAATCCTTCACTTAAATACCTAATCACACGATACTCCGTGTAATTCAAATCCAATATCAAAATAAAAAAAAAATCACCATTAAAAGATTAAGAAAAAAATTATATCAAAGAGCAGGATTCTCTCTGGCACCAAATTACAAAAATACGCTGAAATTACAGAGTTCATTTAATCCATTAGGATTCAGCATCCAGAATCCAAAATACTACCCTTTGCAATAACCTTTTTTCCTTAATTTCTTAACACATTCCAGTATGTCATTTTAGTTCACAGACATTATTTTGCTTTTCCAAAAAAGATGTCTTGCCACATTAGTTTCTCCAAACATTTTATCAGTGTATTCTGCCATTTCTCTTTGTAAGTCCTTATAGATGATCTTATCTTCATAGACCTTAATGTTTGTCCAGCATAACCCTTACCACAGGGGCACTTTAGCATATACATTACAGATTTTGTATCACATGTATAGGAATGCCTCAATTGTATTTTCTTGCCACTCATTGGGTGATATTCACATTATTGGTCCACATCCGATCTGCATTTTTTGCGGATTGCACACAGACCCATTCCAGGCATTCCCAAGTTATTACCACAAAGTGTTGTCAGGAAGGAGAAAACTGGCTGTGTCTGCAAAGGGTTAAAACCACAGATTACACAAAGGAGACTTTGTAGAATCACAACACCTCAGCTAATGCTTAAGCCAGCAAAAAGCCAAGGCATTGTTCTCTGGCATTTTTTTTATACATATTGCCCTACAAAGTGCGTTGCTGGTATTTCACAACATCATCATGCGAAGACAGTACAACAGTCCTGTGGTCAGATAGGAACTCACCGAATCATAAGTCTCTACTATGCAGTGATTTTGGGTCAGGCCAGCTGCTATCAATACAGGAGAGACATGTAAAAATCAACATCATATTGGTGGCAAAGTCTGCATGCAAGTTACAGTGGAGGAAATAAGTATTTGATCCCCCACTGACTTTAAAAGTTTTAATACTAAAAAAGAAATTAAACGTCTCATAATTTTATGCCAGCTTTATTTTAACAGTGCCACATAGAATATCAAAAGAAAAACAGAGAAAATTACATGAAATGAGAAATAAAAAAATAATTAGCATTTCTTTGAGGGAAATAAGTATTTGATCCCCTAGTAAAACCATGACTAATGTTGGCTCCCACAGACCACTGACACACCCTAATCACAGTGAAGTCGTTACCTGGATGAGAGACACCTGTCCCAAATTGTCACCTGTATAAAAGGCCACCTGCCAACAGTCTCAGTGACACTCCAACATCTCCACCATGGGCAAGACTAAAGAGCTGTCGAAAGATGTCAGGGACAAAATTGTTGACAAGGCTGGAATGGGCTACAAAGCCATAAGTAAGAAGCTGGATGAGAAGGTGACAACTGTTGGTGCAATTATTCGGAAGTGGAAAAAGTACAACATTACTGTCAATCGACCCAGGCCTGGAGCTCCATGCAAGATATCACCTCGTGGAGTCTCATTGATCATGAGAAAGGCTAAAAATCAGCCAAGAACTACACGGGAGGAACTGAGTAATGATCTCAAGGCAGCTGGGACCACAGTCTCCAAAAAAACCATTGGTAATACACTGAGATGTAATGGTTTAAAATCCTGCAGTGCACGCATGGTTCCTCTGCTCAAGAAGACTCACGTCCAGGCCCGCCTCAAGTTTGCCAATGAACATATTAATGACTCTGAGAGAGACTGGGAGAAGGTGCTGTGGTCAGATGAGACCAAAATTGAGCTCTTTGGCCTCAACTCAACGTGTTTGGAGGAAGAAAAATACAGAATATGACCCTAAGAATACCATCCCCACCGTCAAGCATGCTGGTGGAAGTATTATGTTTTGGGGGTGTTTTTCTTCTAAGGACACAGGCCAACTTCACCGAATTGACGGGAAGATGAACGGGGCCATGCATCGTAAAATCCTGGGTGACAACCTCCTTGCCTCCGCCAGGGCACTGAAAATGGGTCGTGGATGGGTCTTTCAGCACGACAACGATCCAAAACATACAGCCAAGGAAACAAAGGAGTGGCTCCATAAGTAGCATATCAAGGTCATGGAATGGCCTAGCCAGTCTCCTGACCTCAATCCCATCGAAAATCTATGGAGAGAGCTGAAGCTTCGCGTTTCCAAATGCATGCCTAAAAACCTTAAGGATATGGAGATGATTTGCAGAGAGGAGTGGGCCAAAATTACTCCTGAAGTGTGTGCAAACCTTATAAAAAACTATAAGAAACGTCTGACTGCTGTGCTTGCCAACAAGGGTTTTGCCACCAAGTATTAAATAATGTTTTCCTAGGGGATCAAATACATATTTCCCTCAAAGAAATGCAAATTATTTTTTATTCCTCATTTCATGTAATTTTCTCCGTTTTTCTTTTGATATTCTATGTGGCACTGTTAAAATAAAGCTGGCATAAAATTATGAGACGTTTCATTTATTTTTTAGTATTAAAACTTTAAAAGTCAGTGGGGGATCAAATACTTATTTCCTCCACTGTACATGCACATTTGTTGTGGACATCACCCTGTGCAAAAGTACACTCTGTGGCAGAAATGGACGATACATATTCAAAATATGCACCACAGGTCAATTTACGCTGCAGATTTGCCAACAAATCAAATAAACAATAATAATCCACTTTGTTGGTACTGTAATACATGGATTTACAACACGTAAAATCCACAACAGCAAAACTTTGCATCACAATTTGTAAGTCAATACCACGAGTGGAACCTACTGAGAAAAAGTATAATGGAAATATCTGAGCCTCTTTTGTGTTTTGGACCCAATCTTCGCTTTGGCTTAGGCTACTTTCACACTAGCGTTTTAAAATTCCGGTATTGAGTTCCGTCATAGGGGCTCAATACCGGAATAAAATTCTTCAGTTTTGTCCCCATTCATTGTCAATGGGGACAAAACTGAACTGAAGACAACGGAATGCTCCTGAAAGCATTCCGTTCCGTCTTCAGACCACAATGGTAACCGGATCCGCCCTCCATTGACTTTCAATGGAGTTCATGACGGATCCGTCACCACATACACACAATACACACATACAGACATAGACATACACATAAACAGACATATACACATACATACTTACATGCTCCCCGGCAGGTCTTCAGAGTGCAGGTCTTCAGACAGGACGGCGCGCACAGATGATGATTCCACCAGGCGCCCAGCAGAGGGCGCTGTGTGGAATCGTCACCTGTGCGAGCCGTCCTGCTCCTCCGGAGCTCTGAAGACCTGCCGGGAGCATGTAAGTATGTATGTATATTTGTTTGTGTATATGTGTGTGTCTGTGTGTATGTATGTACTGTGTGACATGTGTGGGGCCGGAGCGCGGTTCCAGCTCCACACATGTCGCTGCGGCAGTCCTGATCCGGTAGCACCCTTCACCTGCCGGATCAGGCCTGCCGCTAGTGTGAAAGTAGCCTTACAAATACTGGGGAAAAATACTGACCATAGCATGCGAGGGCTCCTGCCCACAGTCCTAAGCGTTTTGCGGTCTGCAAATTGCAGATCTGCAAAAGATGGATCTTGGCCGACTGCTTGTTGACATTTACCGTATTTTTCGCTTTATAAGACACACTTTTCCCCCCCAAAAAGTAGGGGGAAAATTGCAGTGCGTCTTATAAAGCGAATACAATGAGCTCTTCCATAATGTTTTGTATGTTTTAGCTGCGGCACCCCCATCAGACCTCAGATCAGCCCACCCAGCCCCATAACAATAAAAATAAAACCTCTCTTACCTGTCCTGCGCCGCCGCTCCGCGTCCGGCGCTCCTCTGGCTTCCCGGGCCGGCGCTGCACTGTCCTGACTGCGTACAGCGTCAGGACGTAGTGTGCGCACTATGACCTGACGTTGCACACAGTCAGGTGACAGTGCAGCGCCGGCCTTAGAAGCCAGAGGAGCGCCGGACTCGGAGCGGAGCCGTGGCGCAGGACAGGTAAGAGAGGCTTTTATTTTATTTTTATGGGGCTGATGTGGGCACGGTGGGCTGTTCTGAGGTCTGATGGGGGCACGGTGGGCTGTTCTGAGGTCTGATGGGGGCACGGTGGGCTGTTCTGAGGTCTGATGGGGGCACGGTGGGCTGTTCTGAGGTCTCATGGGGGCACGGTGGGCTGTTCTGAGGTCTCATGGGGCACGGTGGGCTGTTCTGAGGTCTCATGGGGGCACGGTGGGCTGTTCTGAGGTCTCATGGGGGCACGGTGGGCTGTTCTGAGGTCTCATGGGGGCACGGTGGGCTGATCTGAGGTCTCATGGGGGCACGGTGGGCTGATCTGAGTCTCATGGGGGCACGGTGGGCTGATCTGAGGTCTCATGGGGGCACGGTGGGCTGATCTGAGGTCTCATGGGGGCACGGTGGGCTGATCTGAGGTCTCATGGGGGCACGGTGGGCTGATCTGAGGTCTCATGGGGGCACGGTGGGCTGATCTGAGGTCTCATGGGGGCACGGTGGGCTGATCTGAGGTCTCATGGGGGGCCCACTGGGCTGATCTGAGGTCTCATGGGGGGCCCACTGGGCTGATCTGAGGTCTCATGGGGGGCCCACTGGGCTGATCTGAGGTCTGATGTGATGTCCTGAAATTTATGCGGGGTCTGATGAAAAATATTTTTTTCTCACTTTCCTACTCTAATATATGGGGTGCATCTTATTTTCGGGTGCGTCTTATAAAGCGAAAAATACTGTATTTTTTTACTTCAATAAAAATGTCCTATCCTTGTCAATACAAGAATAGGACATATTCTATTTTTTGCGGGGCCCTCTGAGATGAAAGGTTTGCATCCAATCCACATAAAACTACGATCAGAGGCAGACTTAGGCTACATTCACACGACTGTTGTGTTTAGTGGATCCGCAGAACACTGATACCGGCCCATGTGCGTTCCACAATTTGCGGACCGCACACGCGGCGGCTAATATAGAAATGCAATTGCGGACAAGAATCGAACATGTTCTATTCTTTTTGTGGGGCCACGGTATGGAGCAACGGATTGGAGCATCTTTTGCGGCCCCATAGAAATTAATCGGTCCGGATCTGAGCTGCAAAAGATGTGGCTCGGAGCCCGCTAAAAGCACTGTCGTGTGAATGTAGCCTAAAGCTATGGCCGTATGCATGAGCCCTGAAAGTGAGTGGTGTCAAAAGCACATTCAAAAAGAGAAATATGAAGAAAGGATGTATATTTCTTCCTGCTGGATTCACTTCTAGCTTTGTCTCAAACAATGCACCAAAACTGCCACAAAAAGCTGTGATGTAGCGGGATTTTTTCATGTTTGTGGGTTTTTTTGTTTTTGCTGTGAAAATGCCAGCTCCTGATGTTAGCTGAAGGTCTATGGAAAATATCAAATGCAGGACACACAAGGGTTCTTTTGCTACTGTTGGTTTTGTTAATTAGGTGACGTTTAGTTCTTTGGCTTCTTTCTAAAAACGCAGCATGTTGAAGCTCTCAGCTTTTTTTTTCACTGTTTTTACATCTCTTTCACAACGGGGAAAAAAAAAGAACAGAAAAAAATATGGTTCACAGTCAGTCATTCAGAAAAAAAACTCTGCTAAAAAAAAAAAAAAGGTAAAATACAATGAAAACAAAACCACATGCAGCATGGAAAAACCGAAGAGGTTTCTATGGCTTTTTTTTTTTTTAAGTAGAAAAAAAACAACAGATTGTTGTTGCACGGCAAGTAGGCAGAAGCTTCTCCCCTTCGTTCCAGGGTTCAGTCAGATCTTAACTAGAGATGAGCGAACGTGGTCGAAACAAGCACTGTACCGCTCGGCTCCCCTGCACTCGCATGGGCGCAGGCAGCCACTTCCGTCCTCCTAGGACGGAAGCGGCTGCCTGCGCCCATGCGAGCGCAGGGGAGCCAAGCGGTACAGTGCTCGTTTCGAGCACGTTCGCTCATCTCTAATCTTAACCAATGATCCTATTAGGGTACAGCCCAATGACATTTCCATTTTATCATTTGAATACCCCTTGAAGGTCTAGTCATCTACTTTGCTGCTATAGTAAGTGCTGTGTATTTTCTGCAGTGGATGCTTGTTGAAAATCTTCAGCATTTATAGTAGCAGCAAGGTAGGAGACATTAAAAAAAAAAAAAGTTTTCAACCATGCGATGCCAGAAGTTTCTGCAGTCAAATCCACACGCTATTCAACATGTAAGTGGATTTCACCCTTTCATATGAAGTGTACACCACAAATATTCAGCACAACTGTGCATTACACATCGCCTGCACTGCTGTTACCTATGGAGAACAAGTCAGTATTTCCTACTAGAACTGGTAACATAAAGCTTTACAAGCTACAACCTCAAAAAGCACAGCTCTGGATACCCCTCCCCCTTCCAAATGTGAACAAAAGGCTCTCCAGGAGCGTTCTTTCCTGGCCACCTACTAATGTGGTTAAGAAGTTCTACTATGGTAGGTACACTTTGTATTTCTACTATGTAACCTTATACTATGTAGTTGTACTATGCTGTTATACTACAGTAAAGTTATACTACAGTAGGAATACTAGGCAGTTATACTACAGGACATATATTATGCAGTTATAGTAAAGTTATACTACAGTATAGTTATACTTTGCAGTTATACTATAGTAAGGTTATACTACAGGAGTTATACTATGCAGTTCTACTATAGTAAAGTTATACTACAGTAGGTATACTATGCAGTTATACTAAAGTTATAATTCTATAGGTATACTATGAAGTTATTGTAAAGTTATACTACAGGAAGTATACAATGCAGTTATACTATAGTAGGTATACCAAGTAGTTTACTATAGTATAACTACTTAGTATACCTACTATAGTATAACTGCAAAGTATATCTACTGTAGTATAACTTTACTATAGTATAACTGCATTGTATACTTACTGTAGTATAACTTTACTATAGTATAACTGCATTGTATACTTACTGTAGTATAACTTTACTATAGTATAACTGCATTGTATACTTACTGTAGTATAACTTTACTATAGTATAAGTTATAATACAGTAGGTATACTATGCAGTTATACTATAGTAAAGTTATACTACAGTAGATTACTTTGCAGTTATACTATAGTTATAATACAGTAGGTATACTATGCAGTTATACTATAGTAAAGTTATACTACAGTAGGTATACTGAGTAGTTATACTATAGTAAAGTTATAATACAGTAGGTATACTATGTAGTTATACTACTGTAGGTATACTATGAAGTTATTGTAAAGTATACTATGCAGTTATACTATAGTAAAATTATACTACAGTAGGTATATGAAGTTATACTATAGTAAAGTTATACTACAGTAGGTATATGGTAAAGTTATACTATAGTAAAGTTATACTACTTGTGCCTGTGGCAGAATTCCTCCCATTACACAGACATTGTGTATTTCCCCCCGAAACCCCCACAGAAAGCTTCTGTGGAGAGACGCAGATCCGGTGTCTGGAGGCACTCTCTCCCTTCTCCCCTACTTACCTTGGAGATGATCAGAGGTCCCCCGTGCTCCAGACCCCCTTGAAGGGTAAAGCCCCAGGGTGCTCCCCCCTGTAACTCCACATGGACGTACTGCAGCGGCTCTCGAATTCCATCAGTGGCCAGAGGATCCATCAAGGAGCAAGACCTGCTTCAGTTTACCATGAGCAATCCCACGTCTTCCTGAATCCAGGGGATTGAGGGTATAAAAAGGAGCCGGGTAATGGTCAGTAAGCAGATGCACGACATTCCACAGGCAGGACATCCACTCTTTCTTCCTAATGACAAGGAAATAGGGGCGGGGAAGGGGCCGGCACTGCCAGGGGCTACACTTTACTGGGGGGGCGGGGCTTACAGGCAACAGAATCTGGACGCTGAGGAAAGCGCTGAAGCCGCGCTTCTTTTGTGCTGTGATGCGGTTTTGAAATGAAGTAATACTATACTCCGTAAGGATCTCCTGACATCACAATATCACGTGACATCCCTAGGTCCGTGGGTCAGCAGCCGGTGTGCTCTGCTATCACAGGTACTCGCTGAATGTTTGCAGAGTAGGAAGGTCAGGGATGGCTGAAGTCTGAAGCACTGAGAGGGGAGAGAGTCTATCACTGCTAGAGAGGTGGGTGTGAATACTGGGGAGGGGCTGAGAATTGTTTTCGGGGGGGGGGGGCTGCTGTGTGAGATTGTATGCTGGGGGGGCTGCTGTGTGAGATTGTATGCTGGGGGGGGGCTGCTCTGTAAGGTTGTATGCTGTGGGGGGCTGCTCTGTAAGGTTGTATGCTGGGGGGGGGCTGCTCTGTAAGGTTGTATGCTGGGGGGGCTGCTCTGTAAGGTTGTATGCTGTGGGGGGCTGCTCTGTAAGGTTGTATGCTGTGGGGGGCTGCTCTGTAAGGTTGTATGCTGTGGGGACTGCTCTGTAAGGTTGTATGCTGTTGGGGGACTGCTCTGTAAGGTTGTATGCTGTGGGGGACTGCTCTGTAAGGTTGTATGCTGTGGGGGCTGCTCTGTAAGGTTGTATGCTGTGGGGGCTGCTCTGTAAGGTTGTATGCTGTGGGGACTGCTCTGTAGGTTGTATGCTGTGGGGGACTGCTCTGTAAGGTTGTATGCTGTGGGGGACTGCTCTGTAAGGTTTGTATGCTGTGGGGGCTGCTCTGTAAGGTTGTATGCTGTGGGGGCTGCTCTGTAAGGTGTATGCTGTGGGGGCTGCTCTGTAAGGATGTATGCTGGGGGGGGGCTGCTCTGTAAGGTTGTATGCGGGGGGGGGGCTGCTGTGTGAGATTGTATGCGGGGGGGGCTGCTGTGTGAGATTGTATGCGGGGGGGGGGGCTGCTGTGTGAGATTGTATGCGGGGGGGGCTGCTGTGTGAGATTGTATGCGGGGGGGGGCTGCTGTGTGAGATTGTAAGCCTGTGTTGAGATTGTATGGGGGGGCTGCTGTGTGAGATTTGTATGCGGGGGGGGGCTGCTGTGTGAGATTGTATGCGGGGGGGGGGCTGCTGTGTGTAGATGTGATGTGGGGGGGGGCTGCTGTGTGAGATTGTATGCGGGGGGGGGCTGCTGTGTGAGATTGTAATGCGGGGGGGGGCTGCTGTGTGAGATTGTATGCGGGGGGGCTGCTGTGTGAAGATGCGGGGGGGGGTGTGTGAGATGCTTGTGAGATTGGGGGGGGGGGCTGCTGGTGTGAGATTGTATTGCTGTGTGAGATTGTATGGGGGGGGCTGCTGTGTTGTGGCGGGGGGGGGGCTGCTGTGTGAGATTGTAATGCGGGGGGGGGGCTGCTGTGTGAGATTGTTATGCGGGGGGGGGGCTGCTGTGTGGGAGATTGTATGCGGGGGGGGGGGGCGGGGGGGGGGGCTGCTGTGTGAGATTGAGCGGGGGGGGGGGCTGCTGTGTGAGATTGTATGCGGGGGGGGGGCTGCTGGTGTGAGATTGTATGCGGGGGGGGGGG